>JAKSZU010000003.1:129006131-129463589 GCA_026018925.1 Tupaia tana
CCCAGTTAGGAGTGGGACATCTTCATTTCTCCCAGCATGTCTAGATCTCAGGAGCCATTGAGCAGGCTTTCTCTTGAAGAAGGGCTGTTCACGTGGGTTTTGTATGCTGGAGGCCCAGATAGGAGTGGGACATCTTCATTTCTCCCAGCATGTCTAGATTTCAGGAGCCATTGAGCAGGCTTTCTCTTGAAGAAGGGCTGTTCACGTGGGTTTTGTATGCTGGAGGCCCAGTTAGGAGTGGGACATCTTCATTTCTCCCAGCATGTCTAGATCTCAGGAGCCATTGAGCAGGCTTTCTCTTGAAGAAGGGCTGTTCACGTGGGTTTTGTATGCTGGAGGCCGAGTTAGGAGTGGGACATCTTCATTTCTCCCAGCATGTCTAGATCTCAGGAGCCATTGAGCAGGCTTTCTCTTGAAGAAGGACTGTTCACGTGGGTTTTGTATGCTGGAGGCCCAGTTAGGAGTGGGACATCTTCATTTCTCCCAGCATGTCTAGATCTCAGGAGCCATTGAGCAGGCTTTCTCTTGAAGAAGGGATGTTCTGGGAGGAGCAGAGGGGATTATTAACAAAACAAAGGCCTAGCGGGGAGGGGCCAATGGGCCCTGTTAGAAGTCTCACCTTAAAAAATTCTAAAAAGCCAAAATTAAAAAAAAGACAGACAGAGAGACAGAGAGAGAGAGAGAGTGAGAGGTAGAGAGAGACAAAGATTGATTCAGAGACAGTAGATATGAAAGGGGTTTTCCTACCACGTGGGTTTTGTATGCTGGAGGCCCAGTTAGGAGTGGAACATCTTCATTTCTCCCAGCATGTCTAGATCTCAGGAGCCATTGAGCAGGCTTTCTCTTGAAGAAGGGCTGTTCACGTGGGTTTTGTATGCTGGAGGCCCAGTTAGGAGTGGGACATCTTCATTTCTCCCAGCATGTCTAGATCTCAGGAGCCATTGAGCAGGCTTTCTCTTGAAGAAGGGCTGTTCTGGGAGGAGCAGAGGGGATTATTAACAAAACAAAGGCCTAGGATGGAGGGGCCAAAGGCCCTGTAAGAAGCCTCAACTTAAAAAATTCTAAAAAGCAAAAATTAAAAAAAAGACAGAGAGACAGACAGAGACAGAGAGAGAGAGAGTGAGAGGTAGAGAGAGACTAAGATTGATTTAGAGACAGTAGATATGAAAGGGGTTTTCCTACCACGTGGGTTTTGTATGCTGGAGGCCCAGTTAGGAGTGGAACATCTTCATTTCTCCCAGCATGTCTAGATCTCAGGAGCCATTGAGCAGGCTTTCTCTTGAAGAAGGGCTGTTCACGTGGGTTTTGTATGCTGGAGGCCCAGTTAGGAGTGGGACATCTTCATTTCTCCCAGCATGTCTAGATCTCAGGAGCCATTCAGCAGGCTTTCTCTTGAAGAAGGGCTGTTCACGTGGGTTTTGTATGCTGGAGGCCCAGTTATGAGTGGGACATCTTCATTTCTCCCAGCATGTCTAGATCTCAGGAGCCATTGAGCAGGCTTTCTCTTGAAGAAGGGCTGTTCACGTGGGTTTTGTATGCTGGAGGCCCAGTTAGGAGTGGGACATCTTCATTTCTCCCAGCATGTCTAGATCTCAGGAGCCATTGAGCAGGCTTTCTCTTGAAGAAGGGCTGTTCACGTGGGTTTTGTATGCTGGAGGCCCAGATAGGAGTGGGACATCTTCATTTCTCCCAGCATGTCTAGATCTCAGGAGCCATTGAGCAGGCTTTCTCTTGAAGAAGGGCTGTTCACGTGGGTTTTGTATGCTGGAGGCCCAGTTAGGAGTGGGACATCTTCATTTCTCCCAGCATGTCTAGATCTCAGGAGCCATTGAGCAGGCTTTCTCTTGAAGAAGGGCTGTTCACGTGGGTTTTGTATGCTGGAGGCCCAGTTAGGAGTGGGACATCTTCATTTCTCCCAGCATGTCTAGATCTCAGGAGCCATTGAGCAGGCTTTCTCTTGAAGAAGGGCTGTTCACGTGGGTTTTGTATGCTGGAGGCCCAGTTAGGAGTGGGACATCTTCATTTCTCCCAGCATGTCTAGATCTCAGGAGCCATTGAGCAGGCTTTCTCTTGAAGAAGGGATGTTCTGGGAGGAGCAGAGGGGATTATTAACAAAACAAAGGCCTAGGAGGGAGGGGCCAAAGGGCCCTGTAAGAAGCCTCACCTTAAAAAATTCTAATAAGCAAAAATTTAAAAAAAAGACAGACAGACAGACAGAGAGAGAGAGAGAGTGAGAGGTAGAGAGAGACAAAGATTGATTCAGAGACAGGAGATATGAAAGGGGTTTTCCTACCACGTGGGTTTTGTATGCTGGAGGCCCAGTTAGGAGTGGAACATCTTCATTTCTCCCAGCATGTCTAGATCTCAGGAGCCATTGAGCAGGCTTTCTCTTGAAGAAGGGCTGTTCACGTGGGTTTTGAATGCTGGAGGCCCAGTTAGGAGTAGGAGATCTACATTTCTCCCAGCATGTCTAGATCTCAGGAGCCATTGAGCAGGCTTTCTCTTGAAGGAGGGCTGTTCACGTGGGTTTTGTATGCTGGAGGCCCAGTTAGGAGTGGGACATCTTCATTTCTCCCAGCATGTCTAGATCTCAGGAGCCATTGAGCAGGCTTTCTCTTGAAGGAGGGCTGTTCACGTGGGTTTTGTATGCTGGAGGCCCAGTTAGGAGTGGGACATCTTCATTTCTCCCAGCATGTCTAGATCTCAGGAGCCATTGGGCAGGCTTTCTCTTGAAGAAGGGATGTTCTGGGAGGATCAGAGGGGATTATTAACAAAACAAAAGCCTAGGAGGGTGGGGCCAAAGGGCCCTGTAAGAAGCCTCACCTTAAAAAATTCTAAAAAGCAAAAATCAAATAAAAAGACAGACAGACAGAGAGAGAGAGAGAGAGAGAGAGGTAGAGAGAGACAAAGATTGATTCAGAGACAGGAGATATGAAAGGGGTTTTCCTACCACGTGGGTTTTGTATGCTGGAGGCCCAGTTAGGAGTGGAACATCTTCATTTCTCCCAGCATGCCTAGATCTCAGGAGACATTGAGCAGGCTTTCTCTTGAAGAAGGGCTGTTCACGTGGGTTTTGTATGCTGGAGGCCCAGTTAGGAGTGGGACATCTTCATTTCTCCCAGCATGTCTAGATCTCAGGAGCCATTGAGCAGGCTTTCTCTTGAAGAAGGGCTGTTCACGTGGGTTTTGTATGCTGGAGGCCCAGTTAGGAGTGGGACATCTTCATTTCTCTCAGCAGGTCTAGACATCAGGAGCCATTGAGCAGGCTTTCTCTTGAAGAAAGGCTGTTCACGTGAGTTTTGTATGCTGGAGGCCCAGTTAGGAGTGGGACATCTTCATTTCTCCCAGCATGTCTAGATCTCAGGAGCCATTGAGCAGACTTTCTCTTGAAGAAGGGCTGTTCACGTGGGTTTTGTATGCTGGAGGCCCAGATAGGAGTGGGACATCTTCATTTCTCCCAGCATGTCTAGATCTCAGGAGCCATTGAGCAGGCTTTCTCTTGAAGAAGGGCTGTTCACGTGGGTTTTGTATACTGGAGGCCCAGTTAGGAGTGGGACATCTTCATTTCTCCCAGCATGTCTAGATCTCAGGAGCCATTGAGCAGGCTTTCTCTTGAAGAAGGGCTGTTCACGTGGGTTTTGTATGCTGGAGGCCGAGTTAGGAGTGGGACATCTTCATTTCTCCCAGCATGTCTAGATCTCAGGAGCCATTGAGCAGGCTTTCTCTTGAAGAAGGGCTGTTCTGGGAGGAGCAGAGGGGATTATTAACAAAACAAAGGCCTAGGAGGGAGGGGCCAAAGGGCCCTGTAAGAAGCCTCACCTTAAAAAATTCTAAAAAGCAAAAATTAAAAAAAAAGACAGACAGACAGAGAGAGAGAGTGAGAGGTAGGAGAGACAAAGATTGATTCAGAGACAGGAGATATGAAAGGGGTTTTCCTACCACGTGGGTTTTGTATGCTGGAGGCCCAGTTAGGAGTGGAACATCTTCATTTCTCCGAGCATGTCTAGATCTCAGGAGCCATTGAGCAGGCTTTCTCTTGAAGAAGGGCTGTTCACGTGGGTTTTGTATGCTGGAGGCCCAGTTAGGAGTGGGACATCTTCATTTCTCCCAGCATGTCTAGATCTCAGGAGCCATTGAGCAGGCTTTCTCTTGAAGAAGGACTGTTCACGTGGGTTTTGTATGCTGGAGGCCCAGTTAGGAGTGGGACATCTTCATTTCTCCCAGCATGTCTAGATCTCAGGAGCCATTGAGCAGGCTTTCTCTTGAAGAAGGGATGTTCTGGGAGGAGCAGAGGGGATTATTAACAAAACAAAGGCCTAGCGGGGAGGGGCCAATGGGCCCTGTTAGAAGTCTCACCTTAAAAAATTCTAAAAAGCCAAAATTAAAAAAAAAAAGACAGAGAGACAGAGAGAGAGAGAGAGTGAGAGGTAGAGAGAGACAAAGATTGATTAAGAGACAGTAGATATGAAAGGGGTTTTCCTACCACGTGGGTTTTGTATGCTGGAGGCCCAGTTAGGAGTGGAACATCTTCATTTCTCCCAGCATGTCTAGATCTCAGGAGCCATTGAGCAGGCTTTCTCTTGAAGAAGGGCTGTTCACGTGGGTTTTGTATGCTGGAGGCCCAGTTAGGAGTGGGACATCTTCATTTCTCCCAGCATGTCTAGATCTCAGGAGCTATTGAGCAGGCTTTCTCTTGAAGAAGGGCTGTTCACGTGGGTTTTGTATGCTGGAGGCCCAGTTAGGAGTGGGACATCTTCATTTCTCCCAGCATGTCTAGATCTCAGGAGCCATTGAGCAGGCTTTCTCTTGAAGAAGGGCTGTTCACGTGGGTTTTGTATGCTGGAGGCCCAGTTAGGAGTGGGACATCTTCATTTCTCCCAGCATGTCTAGATCTCAGGAGCCATTGAGCAGGCTTTCTCTTGAAGAAGGACTGTTCACGTGGGTTTTGTATGCTGGAGGCCCAGTTAGGAGTGGGACATCTTCATTTCTCCCAGCATGTCTAGATCTCAGGAGCCATTGAGCAGGCTTTCTCTTGAAGAAGGGCTGTTCACGTGGGTTTTGTATGCAGGAGGCCCAGTTAGGAGTGGGATATCTTCATTTCTCCCAGCATGTCTAGATCTCAGGAGCCATTGAGCAGGCTTTCTCTTGAAGAAGGGGTGTTTACGTGGGTTTTGTATGCTGGAGGCCCAGTTAGGAGTGGGACATCTTCATTTCTCCCAGCATGTCTAGATCTCAGGAGCCATTGAGCAGGCTTTCTCTTGAAGAAGGGATGTTCTGGGAGGAGCAGAGGGGATTATTAACAAAACAAAGGCCTAGGGGGGAGGGGCCAATGGGCCCTGTTAGAAGCCTCACCTTAAAAAATTCTAAAAAGCAAAAATTAAAAAAAAGGCAGACAGACAGACAGAGAGAGAGAGAGAGTGAGAGGTAGAGAGAGACAAAGATTGATTCAGAGACAGTAGATATGAAAGGGGTTTTCCTACCACGTGTGTTTTGTATGCTGGAGGCCCAGTTAGGAGTGGAACATCTTCATTTCTCCCAGCATGTCTAGATCTCAGGAGCCATTGAGCAGGCTTTCTCTTGAAGAAGGGCTGTTCACGTGGGTTTTGTATGCTGGAGGCCGAGTTAGGAGTGGGACATCTTCATTTCTCCCAGCATGTCTAGATCTCAGGAGCCATTGAGCAGGCTTTCTCTTGAAGAAGGGCTGTTCTGGGAGGAGCAGAGGGGATTATTAACAAAACAAAGGCCTAGGAGGGAGGGGCCAAAGGGCCCTGTAAGAAGCCTCACCTTAAAAAATTCTAAAAAGCAAAAATTAAAAAAAAAGACAGACAGACAGAGAGAGAGAGTGAGAGGTAGAGAGAGACAAAGATTGATTCAGAGACAGGAGATATGAAAGGGGTTTTCCTACCACGTGGGTTTTGTATGCTGGAGGCCCAGTTAGGAGTGGAACATCTTCATTTCTCCCAGCATGTCTAGATCTCAGGAGCCATTGAGCAGGCTTTCTCTTGAAGAAGGGCTGTTCACGTGGGTTTTGTATGCTGGAGGCCCAGTTAGGAGTGGGACATCTTCATTTCTCCCAGCATGTCTAGATCTCAGGAGCCATTGAGCAGGTTTTCTCTTGAAGAAGGACTGTTCACGTGGGTTTTGTATGCTGGAGGCCCAGTTAGGAGTGGGACATCTTCATTTCTCCCAGCATGTCTAGATCTCAGGAGCCATTGAGCAGGCTTTCTCTTGAAGAAGGGATGTTCTGGGAGGAGCAGAGGGGATTATTAACAAAACAAAGGCCTAGCGGGGAGGGGCCAATGGGCCCTGTTAGAAGTCTCACCTTAAAAAATTCTAAAAAGCCAAAATTAAAAAAAAGACAGACAGAGAGACAGAGAGAGAGAGAGAGTGAGAGGTAGAGAGAGACAAAGATTGATTCAGAGACAGTAGATATGAAAGGGGTTTTCCTACCACGTGGGTTTTGTATGCTGGAGGCCCAGTTAGGAGTGGAAAATCTTCATTTCTCCCAGCATGTCTAGATCTCAGGAGCCATTGAGCAGGCTTTCTCTTGAAGAAGGGCTGTTCACGTGGGTTTTGTATGCTGGAGGCCCAGTTAGGAGTGGGACATCTTTATTTCTCCCAGCATGTCTAGATCTCAGGAGCCATTGAGCAGGCTTTCTCTTGAAGAAGGGCTGTTCTGGGAGGAGCAGAGGGGATTATTAACAAAACAAAGGCCTAGGAGGGAGGGGCCAAAGGCCCTGTAAGAAGCCTCACCTTAAAAAATTCTAAAAAGCAAAAATTAAAAAAAAAGACAGACAGACAGACAGAGACAGAGAGAGAGAGAGTGAGAGGTAGAGAGAGACAAAGATTGATTTAGAGACAGTAGATATGAAAGGGGTTTTCCTACCACGTGGGTTTTGTATGCTGGAGGCCCAGTTAGGAGTGGAACATCTTCATTTCTCCCAGCATGTCTAGATCTCAGGAGCCATTGAGCAGGCTTTCTCTTGAAGAAGGGCTGTTCACGTGGGTTTTGTATGCTGGAGGCCCAGTTAGGAGTGGGACATCTTCATTTCTCCCAGCATGTCTAGATCTCAGGAGCCATTCAGCAGGCTTTCTCTTGAAGAAGGGCTGTTCACGTGGGTTTTGTATGCTGGAGGCCCAGTTAGGAGTGGGACATCTTCATTTCTCCCAGCATGTCTAGATCTCAGGAGCCATTGAGCAGGCTTTCTCTTAAAGAAGGGCTGTTCACGTGGGTTTTGTATGCTGGAGGCCCAGTTAGGAGTGGGACATCTTCATTTCTCCCAGCATGTCTAGATCTCAGGAGCCATTGAGCAGGCTTTCTCTTGAAGAAGGGCTGTTCACGTGGGTTTTGTATGCTGGAGGCCCAGTTAGGAGTGGGACATCTTCATTTCTCCCAGCATGTCTAGATCTCAGGAGCCATTGAGCAGGCTTTCTCTTGAAGAAGGGCTGTTCACGTGGGTTTTGTATGCTGGAGGCCCAGTTAGGAGTGGGACATCTTCATTTCTCCCAGCATGTCTAGATCTCAGGAGCCATTGAGCAGGCTTTCTCTTGAAGAAGGGCTGTTCACGTGGGTTTTGTATGCTGGAGGCCCAGTTAGGAGTGGGACATCTTCATTTCTCCCAGCATGTCTAGATCTCAGGAGCCATTGAGCAGGCTTTCTCTTGAAGAAAGGCTGTTCACGTGGGTTTTGTATGCTGGAGGCCCAGTTAGGAGTGGGACATCTTCATTTCTCCCAGCATGTCTAGATCTCAGGAGCCATTGAGCAGGCTTTCTCTTGAAAGAAGGGCTGTTCACGTGGGTTTTGTATGCTGGAGGCCCAGTTAGGAGTGGGACATCTTCATTTCTCCCAGCATGTCTAGATCTCAGGAGCCATTGAGCAGGCTTTCTCTTGAAGAAGGGATGTTCTGGGAGGAGCAGAGGGGATTATTAACAAAACAAAGGCCTAGCGGGGAGGGGCCAATGGGCCCTGTTAGAAGTCTCACCTTAAAAAATTCAAAAAGCCAAAATTAAAAAAAAGACAGACAGAGAGACAGAGAGAGAGAGAGAGTGAGAGGTAGAGAGAGACAAAGATTGATTCAGAGACAGTAGATATGAAAGGGGTTTTCCTACCACGTGGGTTTTGTATGCTGGAGGCCCAGTTAGGAGTGGAACATCTTCATTTCTCCCAGCATGTCTAGATCTCAGGAGCCATTGAGCAGGCTTTCTCTTGAAGAAGGGCTGTTCACGTGGGTTTTGTATGCTGGAGGCCCAGTTAGGAGTGGGACATCTTCATTTCTCCCAGCATGTCTAGATCTCAGGAGCCATTGAGCAGGCTTTCTCTTGAAGAAGGGCTGTTCTGGGAGGAGCAGAGGGGATTATTAACAAAACAAAGGCCTAGGAGGGAGGGGCCAAAGGCCCTGTAAGAAGCCTCACCTTAAAAAATTCTAAAAAGCAAAAATTAAAAAAAAAGACAGACAGACAGACAGAGACAGAGAGAGAGAGAGTGAGAGGTAGAGAGAGACAAAGATTGATTTAGAGACAGTAGATATGAAAGGGGTTTTCCTACCACGTGGGTTTTGTATGCTGGAGGCCCAGTTAGGAGTGGAACATCTTCATTTCTCCCAGCATGTCTAGATCTCAGGAGCCATTGAGCAGGCTTTCTCTTGAAGAAGGGCTGTTCACGTGGGTTTTGTATGCTGGAGGCCCAGTTAGGAGTGGGACATCTTCATTTCTCCCAGCATGTCTAGATCTCAGGAGCCATTCAGCAGGCTTTCTCTTGAAGAAGGGCTGTTCACGTGGGTTTTGTATGCTGGAGGCCCAGTTATGAGTGGGACATCTTCATTTCTCCCAGCATGTCTAGATCTCAGGAGCCATTGAGCAGGCTTTCTCTTGAAGAAGGGCTGTTCACGTGGGTTTTGTATGCTGGAGGCCCAGTTAGGAGTGGGACATCTTCATTTCTCCCAGCATGTCTAGATCTCAGGAGCCATTGAGCAGGCTTTCTCTTGAAGAAGGGCTGTTCACGTGGGTTTTGTATGCTGGAGGCCCAGATAGGAGTGGGACATCTTCATTTCTCCCAGCATGTCTAGATCTCAGGAGCCATTGAGCAGGCTTTCTCTTGAAGAAGGGCTGTTCACGTGGGTTTTGTATGCTGGAGGCCCAGTTAGGAGTGGGACATCTTCATTTCTCCCAGCATGTCTAGATCTCAGGAGCCATTGAGCAGGCTTTCTCTTGAAGAAGGGCTGTTCACGTGGGTTTTGTATGCTGGAGGCCCAGTTAGGAGTGGGACATCTTCATTTCTCCCAGCATGTCTAGATCTCAGGAGCCATTGAGCAGGCTTTCTCTTGAAGAAGGGCTGTTCACGTGGGTTTTGTATGCTGGAGGCCCAGTTAGGAGTGGGACATCTTCATTTCTCCCAGCATGTCTAGATCTCAGGAGCTATTGAGCAGGCTTTCTCTTGAAGAAGGGCTGTTCACGTGGGTTTTGTATGCTGGAGGCCCAGTTAGGAGTGGGACATCTTCATTTCTCCCAGCATGTCTAGATCTCAGGAGCCATTGAGCAGGCTTTCTCTTGAAGAAGGGCTGTTCACGTGGGTTTTGTATGCTGGAGGCCCAGTTAGGAGTGGGACATCTTCATTTCTCCCAGCATGTCTAGATCTCAGGAGCCATTGAGCAGGCTTTCTCTTGAAGAAGGACTGTTCACGTGGGTTTTGTATGCTGGAGGCCCAGTTAGGAGTGGGACATCTTCATTTCTCCCAGCATGTCTAGATCTCAGGAGCCATTGAGCAGGCTTTCTCTTGAAGAAGGGCTGTTCACGTGGGTTTTGTATGCAGGAGGCCCAGTTAGGAGTGGGATATCTTCATTTCTCCCAGCATGTCTAGATCTCAGGAGCCATTGAGCAGGCTTTCTCTTGAAGAAGGGGTGTTTACGTGGGTTTTGTATGCTGGAGGCCCAGTTAGGAGTGGGACATCTTCATTTCTCCCAGCATGTCTAGATCTCAGGAGCCATTGAGCAGGCTTTCTCTTGAAGAAGGGATGTTCTGGGAGGAGCAGAGGGGATTATTAACAAAACAAAGGCCTAGGGGGGAGGGGCCAATGGGCCCTGTTAGAAGCCTCACCTTAAAAAATTCTAAAAAGCAAAAATTAAAAAAAAGGCAGACAGACAGACAGAGAGAGAGAGAGAGTGAGAGGTAGAGAGAGACAAAGATTGATTCAGAGACAGTAGATATGAAAGGGGTTTTCCTACCACGTGTGTTTTGTATGCTGGAGGCCCAGTTAGGAGTGGAACATCTTCATTTCTCCCAGCATGTCTAGATCTCAGGAGCCATTGAGCAGGCTTTCTCTTGAAGAAGGGCTGTTCACGTGGGTTTTGTATGCTGGAGGCCGAGTTAGGAGTGGGACATCTTCATTTCTCCCAGCATGTCTAGATCTCAGGAGCCATTGAGCAGGCTTTCTCTTGAAGAAGGACTGTTCACGTGGGTTTTGTATGCTGGAGGCCCAGTTAGGAGTGGGACATCTTCATTTCTCCCAGCATGTCTAGATCTCAGGAGCCATTGAGCAGGCTTTCTCTTGAAGAAGGGATGTTCTGGGAGGAGCAGAGGGGATTATTAACAAAACAAAGGCCTAGCGGGGAGGGGCCAATGGGCCCTGTTAGAAGTCTCACCTTAAAAAATTCTAAAAAGCCAAAATTAAAAAAAAGACAGACAGAGAGACAGAGAGAGAGAGAGAGTGAGAGGTAGAGAGAGACAAAGATTGATTCAGAGACAGTAGATATGAAAGGGGTTTTCCTACCACGTGGGTTTTGTATGCTGGAGGCCCAGTTAGGAGTGGAAAATCTTCATTTCTCCCAGCATGTCTAGATCTCAGGAGCCATTGAGCAGGCTTTCTCTTGAAGAAGGGCTGTTCACGTGGGTTTTGTATGCTGGAGGCCCAGTTAGGAGTGGGACATCTTCATTTCTCCCAGCATGTCTAGATCTCAGGAGCCATTGAGCAGGCTTTCTCTTGAAGAAGGGCTGTTCTGGGAGGAGCAGAGGGGATTATTAACAAAACAAAGGCCTAGGAGGGAGGGGCCAAAGGCCCTGTAAGAAGCCTCACCTTAAAAAATTCTAAAAAGCAAAAATTAAAAAAAAAGACAGACAGACAGACAGAGACAGAGAGAGAGAGAGTGAGAGGTAGAGAGAGACAAAGATTGATTTAGAGACAGTAGATATGAAAGGGGTTTTCCTACCACGTGGGTTTTGTATGCTGGAGGCCCAGTTAGGAGTGGAACATCTTCATTTCTCCCAGCATGTCTAGATCTCAGGAGCCATTGAGCAGGCTTTCTCTTGAAGAAGGGCTGTTCACGTGGGTTTTGTATGCTGGAGGCCCAGTTAGGAGTGGGACATCTTCATTTCTCCCAGCATGTCTAGATCTCAGGAGCCATTCAGCAGGCTTTCTCTTGAAGAAGGGCTGTTCACGTGGGTTTTGTATGCTGGAGGCCCAGTTAGGAGTGGGACATCTTCATTTCTCCCAGCATGTCTAGATCTCAGGAGCCATTGAGCAGGCTTTCTCTTAAAGAAGGGCTGTTCACGTGGGTTTTGTATGCTGGAGGCCCAGTTAGGAGTGGGACATCTTCATTTCTCCCAGCATGTCTAGATCTCAGGAGCCATTGAGCAGGCTTTCTCTTGAAGAAGGGCTGTTCACGTGGGTTTTGTATGCTGGAGGCCCAGTTAGGAGTGGGACATCTTCATTTCTCCCAGCATGTCTAGATCTCAGGAGCCATTGAGCAGGCTTTCTCTTGAAGAAGGGCTGTTCACGTGGGTTTTGTATGCTGGAGGCCCAGTTAGGAGTGGGACATCTTCATTTCTCCCAGCATGTCTAGATCTCAGGAGCCATTGAGCAGGCTTTCTCTTGAAGAAGGGCTGTTCACGTGGGTTTTGTATGCTGGAGGCCCAGTTAGGAGTGGGACATCTTCATTTCTCCCAGCATGTCTAGATCTCAGGAGCCATTGAGCAGGCTTTCTCTTGAAGAAAGGCTGTTCACGTGGGTTTTGTATGCTGGAGGCCCAGTTAGGAGTGGGACATCTTCATTTCTCCCAGCATGTCTAGATCTCAGGAGCCATTGAGCAGGCTTTCTCTTGAAGAAGGGCTGTTCACGTGGGTTTTGTATGCTGGAGGCCCAGTTAGGAGTGGGACATCTTCATTTCTCCCAGCATGTCTAGATCTCAGGAGCCATTGAGCAGGCTTTCTCTTGAAGAAGGGATGTTCTGGGAGGAGCAGAGGGGATTATTAACAAAACAAAGGCCTAGCGGGGAGGGGCCAATGGGCCCTGTTAGAAGTCTCACCTTAAAAAATTCAAAAAGCCAAAATTAAAAAAAAGACAGACAGAGAGACAGAGAGAGAGAGAGAGTGAGAGGTAGAGAGAGACAAAGATTGATTCAGAGACAGTAGATATGAAAGGGGTTTTCCTACCACGTGGGTTTTGTATGCTGGAGGCCCAGTTAGGAGTGGAACATCTTCATTTCTCCCAGCATGTCTAGATCTCAGGAGCCATTGAGCAGGCTTTCTCTTGAAGAAGGGCTGTTCACGTGGGTTTTGTATGCTGGAGGCCCAGTTAGGAGTGGGACATCTTCATTTCTCCCAGCATGTCTAGATCTCAGGAGCCATTGAGCAGGCTTTCTCTTGAAGAAGGGCTGTTCTGGGAGGAGCAGAGGGGATTATTAACAAAACAAAGGCCTAGGAGGGAGGGGCCAAAGGCCCTGTAAGAAGCCTCACCTTAAAAAATTCTAAAAAGCAAAAATTAAAAAAAAAGACAGACAGACAGACAGAGACAGAGAGAGAGAGAGTGAGAGGTAGAGAGAGACAAAGATTGATTTAGAGACAGTAGATATGAAAGGGGTTTTCCTACCACGTGGGTTTTGTATGCTGGAGGCCCAGTTAGGAGTGGAACATCTTCATTTCTCCCAGCATGTCTAGATCTCAGGAGCCATTGAGCAGGCTTTCTCTTGAAGAAGGGCTGTTCACGTGGGTTTTGTATGCTGGAGGCCCAGTTAGGAGTGGGACATCTTCATTTCTCCCAGCATGTCTAGATCTCAGGAGCCATTCAGCAGGCTTTCTCTTGAAGAAGGGCTGTTCACGTGGGTTTTGTATGCTGGAGGCCCAGTTATGAGTGGGACATCTTCATTTCTCCCAGCATGTCTAGATCTCAGGAGCCATTGAGCAGGCTTTCTCTTGAAGAAGGGCTGTTCACGTGGGTTTTGTATGCTGGAGGCCCAGTTAGGAGTGGGACATCTTCATTTCTCCCAGCATGTCTAGATCTCAGGAGCCATTGAGCAGGCTTTCTCTTGAAGAAGGGCTGTTCACGTGGGTTTTGTATGCTGGAGGCCCAGATAGGAGTGGGACATCTTCATTTCTCCCAGCATGTCTAGATCTCAGGAGCCATTGAGCAGGCTTTCTCTTGAAGAAGGGCTGTTCACGTGGGTTTTGTATGCTGGAGGCCCAGTTAGGAGTGGGACATCTTCATTTCTCCCAGCATGTCTAGATCTCAGGAGCCATTGAGCAGGCTTTCTCTTGAAGAAGGGCTGTTCACGTGGGTTTTGTATGCTGGAGGCCCAGTTAGGAGTGGGACATCTTCATTTCTCCCAGCATGTCTAGATCTCAGGAGCCATTGAGCAGGCTTTCTCTTGAAGAAGGGCTGTTCACGTGGGTTTTGTATGCTGGAGGCCCAGTTAGGAGTGGGACATCTTCATTTCTCCCAGCATGTCTAGATCTCAGGAGCCATTGAGCAGGCTTTCTCTTGAAGAAGGGCTGTTCACGTGGGTTTTGTATGCTGGAGGCCGAGTTAGGAGTGGGACATCTTCATTTCTCCCAGCATGTCTAGATCTCAGGAGCCATTGAGCAGGCTTTCTCTTGAAGAAGGGATGTTCTGGGAGAAGCAGAGGGGATTATTAACAAAACAAAGGCCTAGGAGGGAGGGGCCAAAGGGCCCTGTAAGAAGCCTCACCTTAAAAAATTCTAATAAGCAAAAATTTAAAAAAAAGACAGACAGACAGACAGAGAGAGAGAGAGAGTGAGAGGTAGAGAGAGACAAAGATTGATTCAGAGACAGGAGATATGAAAGGGGTTTTCCTACCACGTGGGTTTTGTATGCTGGAGGCCCAGTTAGGAGTGGAACATCTTCATTTCTCCCAGCATGTCTAGATCTCAGGAGCCATTGAGCAGGCTTTCTCTTGAAGAAGGGCTGTTCACGTGGGTTTTGAATGCTGGAGGCCCAGTTAGGAGTAGGACATCTACATTTCTCCCAGCATGTCTAGATCTCAGGAGCCATTGAGCAGGCTTTCTCTTGAAGGAGGGCTGTTCACGTGGGTTTTGTATGCTGGAGGCCCAGTTAGGAGTGGGACATCTTCATTTCTCCCAGCATGTCTAGATCTCAGGAGCCATTGAGCAGGCTTTCTCTTGAAGGAGGGCTGTTCACGTGGGTTTTGTATGCTGGAGGCCCAGTTAGGAGTGGGACATCTTCATTTCTCCCAGAATGTCTAGATCTCAGGAGCCATTGAGCAGGCTTTCTCTTGAAGGAGGGCTGTTCACGTGGGTATTGTATGCTGGAGGCCCAGTTAGGAGTGGAACATCTTCATTTCTCCCAGCATGTCTAGATCTCAGGAGCCATTGAGCAGGCTTTCTCTTGAAGAAGGGCTGTTCACGTGGGTTTTGTATGCTGGAGGCCCAGTTAGGAGTGGGACATCTTCATTTCTCCCAGCATGTCTAGATCTCAGGAGCCATTGGGCAGGCTTTCTCTTGAAGAAGGGATGTTCTGGGAGGAGCAGAGGGGATTATTAACAAAACAAAAGCCTAGGAGGGAGGGGCCAAAGGGCCTTGTAAGAAGCCTCACCTTAAAAAATTCTAAAAAGCAAAAATCAAATAAAAAGACAGACAGACAGAGAGAGAGAGAGAGAGAGAGGTAGAGAGAGACAAAGATTGATTCAGAGACAGGAGATATGAAAGGGGTTTTCCTACCACGTGGGTTTTGTATGCTGGAGGCCCAGTTAGGAGTGGAACATCTTCATTTCTCCCAGCATGCCTAGATCTCAGGAGCCATTGAGCAGGCTTTCTCTTGAAGAAGGGCTGTTCACGTGGGTTTTGTATGCTGGAGGCCCAGTTAGGAGTGGGACATCTTCATTTCTCCCAGCATGTCTAGATCTCAGGAGCCATTGAGCAGGCTTTCTCTTGAAGAAGGGCTGTTCACGTGGGTTTTGTATGCTGGAGGCCCAGTTAGGAGTGGGACATCTTCATTTCTCTCAGCATGTCTAGACATCAGGAGCCATTGAGCAGGCTTTCTCTTGAAGAAAGGCTGTTCACGTGAGTTTTGTATGCTGGAGGCCCAGTTAGGAGTGGGACATCTTCATTTCTCCCAGCATGTCTAGATCTCAGGAGCCATTGAGCAGGCTTTCTCTTGAAGAAGGGCTGTTCACGTGGGTTTTGTATGCTGGAGGCCCAGATAGGAGTGGGACATCTTCATTTCTCCCAGCATGTCTAGATCTCAGGAGCCATTGAGCAGGCTTTCTCTTGAAGAAGGGCTGTTCACGTGGGTTTTGTATACTGGAGGCCCAGTTAGGAGTGGGACATCTTCATTTCTCCCAGCATGTCTAGATCTCAGGAGCCATTGAGCAGGCTTTCTCTTGAAGAAGGGCTGTTCACGTGGGTTTTGTATGCAGGAGGCCGAGTTAGGAGTGGGACATCTTCATTTCTCCCAGCATGTCTAGATCTCAGGAGCCATTGAGCAGGCTTTCTCTTGAAGAAGGACTGTTCACGTGGGTTTTGTATGCTGGAGGCCCAGTTAGGAGTGGGACATCTTCATTTCTCCCAGCATGTCTAGATCTCAGGAGCCATTGAGCAGGCTTTCTCTTGAAGAACGGATGTTCTGGGAGGAGCAGAGGGGATTATTAACAAAACAAAGGCCTAGCGGGGAGGGTCCAATGGGCCCTGTTAGAAGTCTCACCTTAAAAAATTCTAAAAAGCCAAAATTAAAAAAAAGACAGACAGAGAGACAGAGAGAGAGAGAGAGTGAGAGGTAGAGAGAGACAAAGATTGATTCAGAGACAGTAGATATGAAAGGGGTTTTCCTACCACGTGGGTTTTGTATGCTGGAGGCCCAGTTAGGAGTGGAAAATCTTCATTTCTCCCAGCATGTCTAGATCTCAGGAGCCATTGAGCAGGCTTTCTCTTGAAGAAGGGCTGTTCACGTGGGTTTTGTATGCTGGAGGCCCAGTTAGGAGTGGGACATCTTCATTTCTCCCAGCATGTCTAGATCTCAGGAGCCATTGAGCAGGCTTTCTCTTGAAGAAGGGCTGTTCTGGGAGGAGCAGAGGGGATTATTAACAAAACAAAGGCCTAGGAGGGAGGGGCCAAAGGCCCTGTAAGAAGCCTCACCTTAAAAAATTCTAAAAAGCAAAAATTAAAAAAAAGACAGACAGACAGACAGAGACAGAGAGAGAGAGAGTGAGAGGTAGAGAGAGACAAAGATTGATTTAGAGACAGTAGATATGAAAGGGGTTTTCCTACCACGTGGGTTTTGTATGCTGGAGGCCCAGTTAGGAGTGGAACATCTTCATTTCTCCCAGCATGTCTAGATCTCAGGAGCCATTGAGCAGGCTTTCTCTTGAAGAAGGGCTGTTCACGTGGGTTTTGTATGCTGGAGGCCCAGTTAGGAGTGGGACATCTTCATTTCTCCCAGCATGTCTAGATCTCAGGAGCCATTCAGCAGGCTTTATCTTGAAGAAGGGCTGTTCACGTGGGTTTTGTATGCTGGAGGCCCAGTTATGAGTGGGACATCTTCATTTCTCCCAGCATGTCTAGATCTCAGGAGCCATTGAGCAGGCTTTCTTTTGAAGAAGGGCTGTTCACGTGGGTTTTGTATGCTGGAGGCCCAGTTAGGAGTGGGACATCTTCATTTCTCCCAGCATGTCTAGATCTCAGGAGCCATTGAGCAGGCTTTCTCTTGAAGAAGGGCTGTTCACGTGGGTTTTGTATGCTGGAGGCCCAGATAGGAGTGGGACATCTTCATTTCTCCCAGCATGTCTAGATCTCAGGAGCCATTGAGCAGGCTTTCTCTTGAAGAAGGGCTGTTCACGTGGGTTTTGTATGCTGGAGGCCCAGTTAGGAGTGGGACATCTTCATTTCTCCCAGCATGTCTAGATCTCAGGAGCCATTGAGCAGGCTTTCTCTTGAAGAAGGGCTGTTCACGTGGGTTTTGTATGCTGGAGGCCCAGTTAGGAGTGGGACATCTTCATTTCTCCCAGCATGTCTAGATCTCAGGAGCCATTGAGCAGGCTTTCTCTTGAAGAAGGGCTGTTCACGTGGGTTTTGTATGCTGGAGGCCCAGTTAGGAGTGGGACATCTTCATTTCTCCCAGCATGTCTAGATCTCAGGAGCCATTGAGCAGGCTTTCTCTTGAAGAAGGGCTGTTCACGTGGGTTTTGTATGCTGGAAGCCCAGTTAGGAGTGGGAAATCTTAATTTCTCCCAGCATGTCTAGATCTCAGGAGCCATTGAGCAGGCTTTCTCTTGAAGAAGGGATGTTCTGGGAGGAGCAGAGGGGATTATTAACAAAACAAAGGCCTAGGAGGGAGGGGCCAAAGTGCCCTGTAAGAAGCCTCACCTTAAAAAATTCTAATAAGCAAAAATTTAAAAAAAAGACAGACAGACAGACAGAGAGAGAGAGAGAGTGAGAGGTAGAGAGAGACAAAGATTGATTCAGAGACAGGAGATATGAAAGGGGTTTTCCTACCACGTGGGTTTTGTATGCTGGAGGCCCAGTTAGGAGTGGAACATCTTCATTTCTCCCAGCATGTCTAGATCTCAGGAGCCATTGAGCAGGCTTTCTCTTGAAGAAGGGCTGTTCACGTGGGTTTTGAATGCTGGAGGCCCAGTTAGGAGTAGGACATCTACATTTCTCCCAGCATGTCTAGATCTCAGGAGCCATTGAGCAGGCTTTCTCTTGAAGGAGGGCTGTTCACGTGGGTTTTGTATGCTGGAGGCCCAGTTAGGAGTGGGACATCTTCATTTCTCCCAGCATGTCTAGATCTCAGGAGCCATTGAGCAGGCTTTCTCTTGAAGGAGGGCTGTTCACGTGGGTTTTGTATGCTGGAGGCCCAGTTAGGAGTGGGACATCTTCATTTCTCCCAGCATGTCTAGATCTCAGGAGCCATTGAGCAGGCTTTCTCTTGAAGGAGGGCTGTTCACGTGGGTATTGTATGCTGGAGGCCCAGTTAGGAGTGGAACATCTTCATTTCTCCCAGCATGTCTAGATCTCAGGAGCCATTGAGCAGGCTTTCTCTTGAAGAAGGGCTGTTCACGTGGGTTTTGTATGCTGGAGGCCCAGTTAGGAGTGGGACATCTTCATTTCTCCCAGCATGTCTAGATCTCAGGAGCCATTGGGCAGGCTTTCTCTTGAAGAAGGGATGTTCTGGGAGGAGCAGAGGGGATTATTAACAAAACAAAAGCCTAGGAGGGAGGGGCCAAAGGGCCCTGTAAGAAGCCTCACCTTAAAAAATTCTAAAAAGCAAAAATCAAATAAAAAGACAGACAGACAGAGAGAGAGAGAGAGAGAGAGAGGTAGAGAGAGACAAAGATTGATTCAGAGACAGGAGATATGAAAGGGGTTTTCCTACCACGTGGGTTTTGTATGCTGGAGGCCCAGTTAGGAGTGGAACATCTTCATTTCTCCCAGCATGCCTAGATCTCAGGAGCCATTGAGCAGGCTTTCTCTTGAAGAAGGGCTGTTCACGTGGGTTTTGTATGCTGGAGGCCCAGTTAGGAGTGGGACATCTTCATTTCTCCCAGCATGTCTAGATCTCAGGAGCCATTGAGCAGGCTTTCTCTTGAAGAAGGGCTGTTCACGTGGGTTTTGTATGCTGGAGGCCCAGTTAGGAGTGGGACATCTTCATTTCTCTCAGCATGTCTAGACATCAGGAGCCATTGAGCAGGCTTTCTCTTGAAGAAAGGCTGTTCACGTGAGTTTTGTATGCTGGAGGCCCAGTTAGGAGTGGGACATCTTCATTTCTCCCAGCATGTCTAGATCTCAGGAGCCATTGAGCAGGCTTTCTCTTGAAGAAGGGCTGTTCACGTGGGTTTTGTATGCTGGAGGCCCAGATAGGAGTGGGACATCTTCATTTCTCCCAGCATGTCTAGATCTCAGGAGCCATTGAGCAGGCTTTCTCTTGAAGAAGGGCTGTTCACGTGGGTTTTGTATACTGGAGGCCCAGTTAGGAGTGGGACATCTTCATTTCTCCCAGCATGTCTAGATCTCAGGAGCCATTGAGCAGGCTTTCTCTTGAAGAAGGGCTGTTCACGTGGGTTTTGTATGCAGGAGGCCGAGTTAGGAGTGGGACATCTTCATTTCTCCCAGCATGTCTAGATCTCAGGAGCCATTGAGCAGGCTTTCTCTTGAAGAAGGACTGTTCACGTGGGTTTTGTATGCTGGAGGCCCAGTTAGGAGTGGGACATCTTCATTTCTCCCAGCATGTCTAGATCTCAGGAGCCATTGAGCAGGCTTTCTCTTGAAGAACGGATGTTCTGGGAGGAGCAGAGGGGATTATTAACAAAACAAAGGCCTAGCGGGGAGGGTCCAATGGGCCCTGTTAGAAGTCTCACCTTAAAAAATTCTAAAAAGCCAAAATTAAAAAAAAGACAGACAGAGAGACAGAGAGAGAGAGAGAGTGAGAGGTAGAGAGAGACAAAGATTGATTCAGAGACAGTAGATATGAAAGGGGTTTTCCTACCACGTGGGTTTTGTATGCTGGAGGCCCAGTTAGGAGTGGAAAATCTTCATTTCTCCCAGCATGTCTAGATCTCAGGAGCCATTGAGCAGGCTTTCTCTTGAAGAAGGGCTGTTCACGTGGGTTTTGTATGCTGGAGGCCCAGTTAGGAGTGGGACATCTTCATTTCTCCCAGCATGTCTAGATCTCAGGAGCCATTGAGCAGGGTTTCTCTTGAAGAAGGGCTGTTCTGGGAGGAGCAGAGGGGATTATTAACAAAACAAAGGCCTAGGAGGGAGGGGCCAAAGGCCCTGTAAGAAGCCTCACCTTAAAAAATTCTAAAAAGCAAAAATTAAAAAAAAGACAGACAGACAGACAGAGACAGAGAGAGAGAGAGTGAGAGGTAGAGAGAGACAAAGATTGATTTAGAGACAGTAGATATGAAAGGGGTTTTCCTACCACGTGGGTTTTGTATGCTGGAGGCCCAGTTAGGAGTGGAACATCTTCATTTCTCCCAGCATGTCTAGATCTCAGGAGCCATTGAGCAGGCTTTCTCTTGAAGAAGGGCTGTTCACGTGGGTTTTGTATGCTGGAGGCCCAGTTAGGAGTGGGACATCTTCATTTCTCCCAGCATGTCTAGATCTCAGGAGCCATTCAGCAGGCTTTATCTTGAAGAAGGGCTGTTCACGTGGGTTTTGTATGCTGGAGGCCCAGTTATGAGTGGGACATCTTCATTTCTCCCAGCATGTCTAGATCTCAGGAGCCATTGAGCAGGCTTTCTTTTGAAGAAGGGCTGTTCACGTGGGTTTTGTATGCTGGAGGCCCAGTTAGGAGTGGGACATCTTCATTTCTCCCAGCATGTCTAGATCTCAGGAGCCATTGAGCAGGCTTTCTCTTGAAGAAGGGCTGTTCACGTGGGTTTTGTATGCTGGAGGCCCAGATAGGAGTGGGACATCTTCATTTCTCCCAGCATGTCTAGATCTCAGGAGCCATTGAGCAGGCTTTCTCTTGAAGAAGGGCTGTTCACGTGGGTTTTGTATGCTGGAGGCCCAGTTAGGAGTGGGACATCTTCATTTCTCCCAGCATGTCTAGATCTCAGGAGCCATTGAGCAGGCTTTCTCTTGAAGAAGGGCTGTTCACGTGGGTTTTGTATGCTGGAGGCCCAGTTAGGAGTGGGACATCTTCATTTCTCCCAGCATGTCTAGATCTCAGGAGCCATTGAGCAGGCTTTCTCTTGAAGAAGGGCTGTTCACGTGGGTTTTGTATGCTGGAGGCCCAGTTAGGAGTGGGACATCTTCATTTCTCCCAGCATGTCTAGATCTCAGGAGCCATTGAGCAGGCTTTCTCTTGAAGAAGGGCTGTTCACGTGGGTTTTGTATGCTGGAAGCCCAGTTAGGAGTGGGAAATCTTAATTTCTCCCAGCATGTCTAGATCTCAGGAGCCATTGAGCAGGCTTTCTCTTGAAGAAGGGATGTTCTGGGAGGAGCAGAGGGGATTATTAACAAAACAAAGGCCTAGGAGGGAGGGGCCAAAGTGCCCTGTAAGAAGCCTCACCTTAAAAAATTCTAATAAGCAAAAATTTAAAAAAAAGACAGACAGACAGACAGAGAGAGAGAGAGAGTGAGAGGTAGAGAGAGACAAAGATTGATTCAGAGACAGGAGATATGAAAGGGGTTTTCCTACCACGTGGGTTTTGTATGCTGGAGGCCCAGTTAGGAGTGGAACATCTTCATTTCTCCCAGCATGTCTAGATCTCAGGAGCCATTGAGCAGGCTTTCTCTTGAAGAAGGGCTGTTCACGTGGGTTTTGAATGCTGGAGGCCCAGTTAGGAGTAGGACATCTACATTTCTCCCAGCATGTCTAGATCTCAGGAGCCATTGAGCAGGCTTTCTCTTGAAGGAGGGCTGTTCACGTGGGTTTTGTATGCTGGAGGCCCAGTTAGGAGTGGGACATCTTCATTTCTCCCAGCATGTCTAGATCTCAGGAGCCATTGAGCAGGCTTTCTCTTGAAGGAGGGCTGTTCACGTGGGTTTTGTATGCTGGAGGCCCAGTTAGGAGTGGGACATCTTCATTTCTCCCAGCATGTCTAGATCTCAGGAGCCATTGAGCAGGCTTTCTCTTGAAGGAGGGCTGTTCACGTGGGTATTGTATGCTGGAGGCCCAGTTAGGAGTGGAACATCTTCATTTCTCCCAGCATGTCTAGATCTCAGGAGCCATTGAGCAGGCTTTCTCTTGAAGAAGGGCTGTTCACGTGGGTTTTGTATGCTGGAGGCCCAGTTAGGAGTGGGACATCTTCATTTCTCCCAGCATGTCTAGATCTCAGGAGCCATTGGGCAGGCTTTCTCTTGAAGAAGGGATGTTCTGGGAGGAGCAGAGGGGATTATTAACAAAACAAAAGCCTAGGAGGGAGGGGCCAAAGGGCCCTGTAAGAAGCCTCACCTTAAAAAATTCTAAAAAGCAAAAATCAAATAAAAAGACAGACAGACAGAGAGAGAGAGAGAGAGAGAGAGGTAGAGAGAGACAAAGATTGATTCAGAGACAGGAGATATGAAAGGGGTTTTCCTACCACGTGGGTTTTGTATGCTGGAGGCCCAGTTAGGAGTGGAACATCTTCATTTCTCCCAGCATGCCTAGATCTCAGGAGCCATTGAGCAGGCTTTCTCTTGAAGAAGGGCTGTTCACGTGGGTTTTGTATGCTGGAGGCCCAGTTAGGAGTGGGACATCTTCATTTCTCCCAGCATGTCTAGATCTCAGGAGCCATTGAGCAGGCTTTCTCTTGAAGAAGGGCTGTTCACGTGGGTTTTGTATGCTGGAGGCCCAGTTAGGAGTGGGACATCTTCATTTCTCTCAGCATGTCTAGACATCAGGAGCCATTGAGCAGGCTTTCTCTTGAAGAAAGGCTGTTCACGTGAGTTTTGTATGCTGGAGGCCCAGTTAGGAGTGGGACATCTTCATTTCTCCCAGCATGTCTAGATCTCAGGAGCCATTGAGCAGGCTTTCTCTTGAAGAAGGGCTGTTCACGTGGGTTTTGTATGCTGGAGGCCCAGATAGGAGTGGGACATCTTCATTTCTCCCAGCATGTCTAGATCTCAGGAGCCATTGAGCAGGCTTTCTCTTGAAGAAGGGCTGTTCACGTGGGTTTTGTATACTGGAGGCCCAGTTAGGAGTGGGACATCTTCATTTCTCCCAGCATGTCTAGATCTCAGGAGCCATTGAGCAGGCTTTCTCTTGAAGAAGGGCTGTTCACGTGGGTTTTGTATGCTGGAGGCCGAGTTAGGAGTGGGACATCTTCATTTCTCCCAGCATGTCTAGATCTCAGGAGCCATTGAGCAGGCTTTCTCTTGAAGAAGGGCTGTTCTGGGAGGAGCAGAGGGGATTATTAACAAAACAAAGGCCTAGGAGGGAGGGGCCAAAGGGCCCTGTAAGAAGCCTCACCTTAAAAAATTCTAAAAAGCGAAAATTAAAAAAAAAGTCAGACAGACAGAGAGAGAGAGTGAGAGGTAGGAGAGACAAAGATTGATTCAGAGACAGGAGATATGAAAGGGGTTTTCCTACCACGTGGGTTTTGTATGCTGGAGGCCCAGTTAGGAGTGGAACATCTTCATTTCTCCGAGCATGTCTAGATCTCAGGAGCCATTGAGCAGGCTTTCTCTTGAAGAAGGGCTGTTCACGTGGGTTTTGTATGCTGGAGGCCCAGTTAGGAATGGGACATCTTCATTTCTCCCAGCATGTCTAGATCTCAGGAGCCATTGAGCAGGCTTTCTCTTGAAGAAGGACTGTTCACGTGGGTTTTGTATGCTGGAGGCCCAGTTAGGAGTGGGACATCTTCATTTCTCCCAGCATGTCTAGATCTCAGGAGCCATTGAGCAGGCTTTCTCTTGAAGAAGGGATGTTCTGGGAGGAGCAGAGGGGATTATTAACAAAACAAAGGCCTAGCAGGGAGGGGCCAATGGGCCCTGTTAGAAGTCTCACCTTAAAAAATTCTAAAAAGCCAAAATTAAAAAAAAAAAGACAGAGAGACAGAGAGAGAGAGAGAGTGAGAGGTAGAGAGAGACAAAGATTGATTAAGAGACAGTAGATATGAAAGGGGTTTTCCTACCACGTGGGTTTTGTATGCTGGAGGCCCAGTTAGGAGTGGAACATCTTCATTTCTCCCAGCATGTCTAGATCTCAGGAGCCATTGAGCAGGCTTTCTCTTGAAGAAGGGCTGTTCACGTGGGTTTTGTATGCTGGAGGCCCAGTTAGGAGTGGGACATCTTCATTTCTCCCAGCATGTCTAGATCTCAGGAGCCATTGAGCAGGCTTTCTCTTGAAGAAGGGCTGTTCACGTGGGTTTTGTATGCTGGAGGCCCAGTTAGGAGTGGGACATCTTCATTTCTCCCAGCATGTCTAGATCTCAGGAGCCATTGAGCAGGCTTTCTCTTGAAGAAGGGCTGTTCACGTGGGTTTTGTATGCTGGAGGCCCTGTTAGGAGTGGGACATCTTCATTTCTCCCAGCATGTCTAGATCTCAGGAGCCATTGAGCAGGCTATCTCTTGAAGAAGGGCTGTTCTGGTAGGAGCAGAGGGGATTATTAACAAAACAAAGGCCTAGTAGGGAGGGGCCAAAGGGCCCTGTAAGAAGCCTCACCTTAAAAAATTCTAATAAGCAAAAATTTAAAAAAAAGACAGACAGACAGAAAGAGAGAGAGAGAGAGTGAGAGGTAGAGAGAGACAAAGATTGATTCAGAGACAGGAGATATGAAAGGGGTTTTCCTACCACGTGGGTTTTGTATGCTGGAGGCCCAGTTAGGAGTGGAACATCTTCATTTCTCCCAGCATGCCTAGATCTCAGGAGCCATTGAGCAGGCTTTCTCTTGAAGAAGGGCTGTTCACGTGGGTTTTGTATGCTGGAGGCCCAGTTAGGAGTGGGACATCTTCATTTCTCCCAGCATGTCTAGATCTCAGGAGCCATTGAGCAGGCTTTCTCTTGAAGAAGGGCTGTTCACGTGGGTTTTGTATGCTGGAGGCCCAGTTAGGAGTGGGACATCTTCATTTCTCCCAGCATGTCTAGATCTCAGGAGCCATTGAGCAGGCTTTCTCTTGAAGAAGGGATGTTCTGGGAGGAGCAGAGGGGATTATTAACAAAACAATGGCCTAGGGGGGAGGGGACAATGGGCCCTGTTAGAAGTCTCACCTTAAAAAATTCTAAAAAGCCAAAATTAAAAAAAAAGAGAGACAGACAGACAGACAGAGAGAGAGAGTGAGAGGTAGAGAGAGACAAAGATTGATTCAGAGACAGTAGATATGAAAGGGGTTTTCCTACCACGTGGGTTTTGTATGCTGGAGGCCCAGTTAGGAGTGGAACATCTTCATTTCTCCCAGCATGTCTAGATCTCAGGAGCCATTGAGCAGGCTTTCTCTTGAAGAAGGGCTGTTCACGTGGGTTTTGTATGCTGGAGGCCCAGTTAGGAGTGGGACATCTTCATTTCTCCCAGCATGTCTAGATCTCAGGAGCCATTGAGCAGGGTTTCTCTTGAAGAAGGGCTGTTCTGGGAGGAGCAGAGGGGATTATTAACAAAACAAAGGCCTAGGAGGGAGGGGCCAAAGGCCCTGTAAGAAGCCTCACCTTAAAAAATTCTAAAAAGCAAAAATTAAAAAAAAAGACAGACAGACAGACAGAGACAGAGAGAGAGAGAGTGAGAGGTAGAGAGAGACAAAGATTGATTTAGAGACAGTAGATATGAAAGGGGTTTTCCTACCACGTGGGTTTTGTATGCTGGAGGCCCAGTTAGGAGTGGAACATCTTCATTTCTCCCAGCATGTCTAGATCTCAGGAGCCATTGAGCAGGCTTTCTCTTGAAGAAGGGCTGTTCACGTGGGTTTTGTATGCTGGAGGCCCAGTTAGGAGTGGGACATCTTCATTTCTCCCAGCATGTCTAGATCTCAGGAGCCATTGAGCAGGCTTTCTCTTGAAGAAGGACTGTTCACGTGGGTTTTGTATGCTGGAGGCCCAGTTAGGAGTGGGACATCTTCATTTCTCCCAGCATGTCTAGATCTCAGGAGCCATTGAGCAGGCTTTCTCTTGAAGAAGGGCTGTTCACGTGGGTTTTGTATGCTGGAGGCCCAGTTAGGAGTGGGACATCTTCATTTCTCCCAGCATGTCTAGATCTCAGGAGCCATTGAGCAGGCTTTCTCTTGAAGAAGGGCTGTTCACGTGGGTTTTGTATGCTGGAGGCCCAGTTAGGAGTGGGACATCTTCATTTCTCCCAGCATGTCTAGATCTCAGGAGCCATTGAGCAGGCTTTCTCTTGAAGAAGGGCTGTTCACGTGGGTTTTGTATGCTGGAGGCCCAGTTAGGAGTGGGACATCTTCATTTCTCCCAGCATGTCTAGATCTCAGGAGCCATTGAGCAGGCTTTCTCTTGAAGAAGGGCTGTTCACGTGGGTTTTGTATGCTGGAGGCCCTGTTAGGAGTGGGACATCTTCATTTCTCCCAGCATGTCTAGATCTCAGGAGCCATTGAGCAGGCTTTCTCTTGAAGAAAGGCTGTTCACGTGGGTTTTGTATGCTGGAGGCCCAGTTAGGAGTGGGACATCTTCATTTCTCCCAGCATGTCTAGATCTCAGGAGCCATTGAGCAGGCTTTCTCTTGAAGAAGGGCTGTTCACGTGGGTTTTGTATGCTGGAGGCCCAGATAGGAGTGAGACATCTTCATTTCTCCCAGCATGTCTAGATCTCAGGAGCCATTGAGCAGGCTTTCTCTTGAAGAAGGGCTGTTCACGTGGGTTTTGTATGCTGGAGGCCCAGTTAGGAGTGGGACATCTTCATTTCTCCCAGCATGTCTAGATCTCAGGAGCCATTGAGCAGGCTTTCTCTTGAAGAAGGGCTGTTCACGTGGGTTTTGTATGCTGGAGGCCCAGTTAGGAGTGGGACATCTTCATTTCTCCCAGCATGTCTAGATCTCAGGAGCCATTGAGCAGGCTTTCTCTTGAAGAAGGGCTTTTCACGTGGGTTTTGTATGCTGGAGGCCCAGTTAGGAGTGGGACATCTTCATTTCTCCCAGCATGTCTAGATCTCAGGAGCCATTGAGCAGGCTTTCTCTTGAAGAAGGGATGTTCTGGGAGGAGCAGAGGGGATTATTAACAAAACAAAGGCCTAGGAGGGAGGGGCCAAAGGGCCCTGTAAGAAGCCTCACCTTAAAAAATTCTAATAAGCAAAAATTTAAAAAAAAGACAGACAGACAGACAGAGAGAGAGAGAGAGTGAGAGGTAGAGAGAGACAAAGATTGATTCAGAGACAGGAGATATGAAAGGGGTTTTCCTACCACGTGGGTTTTGTATGCTGGAGGCCCAGTTAGGAGTGGAACATCTTCATTTCTCCCAGCATGTCTAGATCTCAGGAGCCATTGAGCAGGCTTTCTCTTGAAGAAGGGCTGTTCACGTGGGTTTTGAATGCTGGAGGCCCAGTTAGGAGTAGGACATCTACATTTCTCCCAGCATGTCTAGATCTCAGGAGCCATTGAGCAGGCTTTCTCTTGAAGGAGGGCTGTTCACGTGGGTTTTGTATGCTGGAGGCCCAGTTAGGAGTGGGACATCTTCATTTCTCCCAGCATGTCTAGATCTCAGGAGCCATTGAGCAGGCTTTCTCTTGAAGGAGGGCTGTTCACGTGGGTTTTGTATGCTGGAGGCCCAGTTACGAGTGGGACATCTTCATTTCTCCCAGCATGTCTAGATCTCAGGAGCCATTGAGCAGGCTTTCTCTTGAAGGAGGGCTGTTCACGTGGGTATTGTATGCTGGAGGCCCAGTTAGGAGTGGAACATCTTCATTTCTCCCAGCATGTCTAGATCTCAGGAGCCATTGAGCAGGCTTTCTCTTGAAGAAGGGCTGTTCACGTGGGTTTTGTATGCTGGAGGCCCAGTTAGGAGTGGGACATCTTCATTTCTCCCAGCATGTCTAGATCTCAGGAGCCATTGGGCAGGCTTTCTCTTGAAGAAGGGCTGTTCTGGGAGGAGCAGAGGGGATTATTAACAAAACAAAAGCCTAGGAGGGAGGGGCCAAAGGGCCCTGTAAGAAGCCTCACCTTAAAAAATTCTAAAAAGCAAAAATCAAAAAAAAAGACAGACAGACAGAGAGAGAGAGAGAGAGAGAGAGAGGTAGAGAGAGACAAAGATTGATTCAGAGACAGGAGATATGAAAGGGGTTTTCCTACCACGTGGGTTTTGTATGCTGGAGGCCCAGTTAGGAGTGGAACATCTTCATTTCTCCCAGCATGCCTAGATCTCAGGAGCCATTGAGCAGGCTTTCTCTTGAAGAAGGGCTGTTCACGTGGGTTTTGTATGCTGGAGGCCCAGTTAGGAGTGGGACATCTTCATTTCTCCCAGCATGTCTAGATCTCAGGAGCCATTGAGCAGGCTTTCTCTTGAAGAAGGGCTGTTCACGTGGGTTTTGTATGCTGGAGGCCCAGTTAGGAGTGGGACATCTTCATTTCTCCCAGCATGTCTAGATCTCAGGAGCCATTGAGCAGGCTTTCTCTTGAAGAAGGGATGTTCTGGGAGGAGCAGAGGGGATTATTAACAAAACAAAGGCCTAGGGGGGAGGGGCCAATGGGCCCTGTTAGAAGTCTCACCTTAAAAAATTCTAAAAAGCCAAAGTTAAAAAAAAAGACAGACAGACAGACAGAGAGAGAGAGAGAGTGAGAGGTAGAGAGAGACAAAGATTGATTCAGAGACAGTAGATATGAAAGGGGTTTTCGTACCACGTGGGTTTTGTATGCTGGAGGTCCAGTTAGGAGTGGAACATCTTCATTTCTCCCAGCATGTCTAGATCTCAGGAGCCATTGAGCAGGCTTTCTCTTGAAGAAGGGCTGTTCACGTGGGTTTTGTATGCTGGAGGCCCAGTTAGGAGTGGGACATCTTCATTTCTCCCAGCATGTCTAGATCTCAGGAGCCATTGAGCAGGATTTCTCTTGAAGAAGGGCTGTTCTGGGAGGAGCAGAGGGGATTATTAACAAAACAAAGGCCTAGGAGGGAGGGGCCAAAGGCCCTGTAAGAAGCCTCACCTTAAAAAATTCTAAAAAGCAAAAATTAAAAAAAAAGACAGACAGACAGAGAGAGAGAGTGAGAGGTAGAGAGAGACAAAGATTGATTCAGAGACAGGAGATATGAAAGGGGTTTTCCTACCACGTGGGTTTTGTATGCTGGAGGCCCAGTTAGGAGTGGAACATCTTCATTTCTCCCAGCATGTCTAGATCTCAGGAGCCATTGAGCAGGCTTTCTCTTGAAGAAGGGCTGTTCACGTGGGTTTTGTATGCTGGAGGCCCAGTTAGGAGTGGGACATCTTCATTTCTCCCAGCATGTCTAGATCTCAGGAGCCATTGAGCAGGCTTTCTCTTGAAGAAGGACTGTTCACGTGGGTTTTGTATGCTGGAGGCCCAGTTAGGAGTGGGACATCTTCATTTCTCCCAGCATGTCTAGATCTCAGGAGCCATTGAGCAGGCTTTCTCTTGAAGAAGGGATGTTCTGGGAGGAGCAGAGGGGATTATTAACAAAACAAAGGCCTAGCGGGGAGGGGCCAATGGGCCCTGTTAGAAGTCTCAGCTTAAAAAATTCTAAAAAGCCACAATTAAAAAAAAGACAGACAGAGAGACAGAGAGAGAGAGAGAGTGAGAGGTAGAGAGAGACAAAGATTGATTCAGAGACAGTAGATATGAAAGGGGTTTTCCTACCACGTGGGTTTTGTATGCTGGAGGCCCAGTTAGGAGTGGAACATCTTCATTTCTCCCAGCATGTCTAGATCTCAGGAGCCATTGAGCAGGCTTTCTCTTGAAGAAGGGCTGTTCACGTGGGTTTTGTATGCTGGAGGCCCAGTTAGGAGTGGGACATCTTCATTTCTCCCAGCATGTCTAGATCTCAGGAGCCATTGAGCAGGCTTTCTCTTGAAGAAGGGCTGTTCTGGGAGGAGCAGAGGGGATTATTAACAAAACAAAGGCCTAGGAGGGAGGGGCCAAAGGCCCTGTAAGAAGCCTCACCTTAAAAAATTCTAAAAAGCAAAAATTAAAAAAAAATACAGACAGACAGACAGAGACAGAGAGAGAGAGAGTGAGAGGTAGAGAGAGACAAAGATTGATTTAGAGACAGTAGATATGAAAGGGGTTTTCCTACCACGTGGGTTTTGTATGCTGGAGGCCCAGTTAGGAGTGGAACATCTTCATTTCTCCCAGCATGTCTAGATCTCAGGAGCCATTGAGCAGGCTTTCTCTTGAAGAAGGGCTGTTCACGTGGGTTTTGTATGCTGGAGGCCCAGTTAGGAGTGGGACATCTTCATTTCTCCCAGCATGTCTAGATCTCAGGAGCCATTGAGCAGGCTTTCTCTTGAAGAAGGGCTGTTCACGTGGGTTTTGTATGCTGGAGGCCCAGTTAGGAGTGGGACATCTTCATTTCTCCCAGCATGTCTAGATCTCAGGAGCCATTGAGCAGGCTTTCTCTTGAAGAAGGGCTGTTCACGTGGGTTTTGTATGCTGGAGGCCCAGTTAGGAGTGGGACATCTTCATTTCTCCCAGCATGTCTAGATCTCAGGAGCCATTGAGCAGGCTTTCTCTTGAAGAAGGGCTGTTCACGTGGGTTTTGTATGCTGGAGGCCCAGTTAGGAGTGGGACATCTTCATTTCTCCCAGCATGTCTAGATCTCAGGAGCCATTGAGCAGGCTTTCTCTTGAAGAAGGGCTGTTCACGTGGGTTTTGTATGCTGGAGGCCCAGTTAGGAGTGGGACATCTTCATTTCTCCCAGCATGTCTAGATCTCAGGAGCCATTGAGCAGGCTTTCTCTTGAAGAAGGGCTGTTCACGTGGGTTTTGTATGCTGGAGGCCCAGTTAGGAGTGGGACATCTTCATTTCTCCCAGCATGTCTAGATCTCAGGAGCCATTGAGCAGGCTTTCTCTTGAAGAAAGGCTGTTCACGTGGGTTTTGTATGCTGGAGGCCCAGTTAGGAGTGGGACATCTTCATTTCTCCCAGCATGTCTAGATCTCAGGAGCCATTGAGCAGGCTTTCTCTTGAAGAAGGGCTGTTCACGTGGGTTTTGTATGCTGGAGGCCCAGATAGGAGTGGGACATCTTCATTTCTCCCAGCATGTCTAGATCTCAGGAGCCATTGAGCAGGCTTTCTCTTGAAGAAGGGCTGTTCACGTGGGTTTTGTATGCTGGAGGCCCAGTTAGGAGTGGGACATCTTCATTTCTCCCAGCATGTCTAGATCTCAGGAGCCATTGAGCAGGCTTTCTCTTGAAGAAGGGCTGTTCACGTGGGTTTTGTATGCTGGAGGCCCAGTTAGGAGTGGGACATCTTCATTTCTCCCAGCATGTCTAGATCTCAGGAGCCATTGAGCAGGCTTTCTCTTGAAGAAGGGCTGTTCACGTGGGTTTTGTATGCTGGAGGCCCAGTTAGGAGTGGGACATCTTCATTTCTCCCAGCATGTCTAGATCTCAGGAGCCATTGAGCAGGCTTTCTCTTGAAGAAGGGCTGTTCACGTGTGTTTTGTATGCTGGAGGCACAGTTAGGAGTGGGACATCTTCATTTCTCCCAGCATGTCTAGATCTCAGGAGCCATTGAGCAGGCTTTCTCTTGAAGAAGGGATGTTCTGGGAGGAGCAGAGGGGATTATTAACAAAACAAAGGCCTAGGAGGGAGGGGCCAAAGGGCCCTGTAAGAAGCCTCACCTTAAAAAATTCTAATAAGCAAAAATTTAAAAAAAAGACAGACAGACAGACAGAGAGAGAGAGAGAGTGAGAGGTAGAGAGAGACAAAGATTGATTCAGAGACAGGAGATATGAAAGGGGTTTTCCTACCACGTGGGTTTTGTATGCTGGAGGCCCAGTTAGGAGTGGAACATCTTCATTTCTCCCAGCATGTCTAGATCTCAGGAGCCATTGAGCAGGCTTTCTCTTGAAGAAGGGCTGTTCACGTGGGTTTTGAATGCTGGAGGCCCAGTTAGGAGTAGGACATCTACATTTCTCCCAGCATGTCTAGATCTCAGGAGCCATTGAGCAGGCTTTCTCTTGAAGGAGGGCTGTTCACGTGGGTTTTGTATGCTGGAGGCCCAGTTAGGAGTGGGACATCTTCATTTCTCCCAGCATGTCTAGATCTCAGGAGCCATTGAGCAGGCTTTCTCTTGAAGGAGGGCTGTTCACGTGGGTTTTGTATGCTGGAGGCCCAGTTAGGAGTGGGACATCTTCATTTCTCCCAGCATGTCTAGATCTCAGGAGCCATTGAGCAGGCTTTCTCTTGAAGGAGGGCTGTTCACGTGGGTATTGTATGCTGGAGGCCCAGTTAGGAGTGGAACATCTTCATTTCTCCCAGCATGTCTAGATCTCAGGAGCCATTGAGCAGGCTTTCTCTTGAAGAAGGGCTGTTCACGTGGGTTTTGTATGCTGGAGGCCCAGTTAGGAGTGGGACATCTTCATTTCTCCCAGCATGTCTAGATCTCAGGAGCCATTGGGCAGGCTTTCTCTTGAAGAAGGGCTGTTCTGGGAGGAGCAGAGGGGATTATTAACAAAACCAAAGCCTAGGAGGGAGGGGCCAAAGGGCCCTGTAAGAAGCCTCACCTTAAAAAATTCTAAAAAGCAAAAATCAAAAAAAAAGACAGACAGACAGAGAGAGAGAGAGAGAGAGAGAGAGAGGTAGAGAGAGACAAAGATTGATTCAGAGACAGGAGATATGAAAGGGGTTTTCCTACCACGTGGGTTTTGTATGCTGGAGGCCCAGTTAGGAGTGGAACATCTTCATTTCTCCCAGCATGCCTAGATCTCAGGAGCCATTGAGCAGGCTTTCTCTTGAAGAAGGGCTGTTCACGTGGGTTTTGTATGCTGGAGGCCCAGTTAGGAGTGGGACATCTTCATTTCTCCCAGCATGTCTAGATCTCAGGAGTCATTGAGCAGGCTTTCTCTTGAAGAAGGGCTGTTCACGTGGGTTTTGTATGCTGGAGGCCCAGTTAGGAGTGGGACATCTTCATTACTCCCAGCATGTCTAGACCTCAGGAGCCATTGAGCAGGCTTTCTCTTGAAGAAGGGCTGTTCTGGGAGGAGCAGAGGGGATTATTAACAAAACAAAGGCCTAGGAGGGAGGGGCCAAAGGGCCTTGTAAGAAGCCTCACCTTAAAAAATTCTAAAAAGCAAAAATTAAAAAAAAAGACAGACAGACAGAGAGAGAGAGTGAGAGGTAGAGAGAGACAAAGATTGATTCAGAGACAGGAGATATGAAAGGGGTTTTCCTACCACGTGGGTTTTGTATGCTGGAGGCCCAGTTAGGAGTGGAACATCTTCATTTCTCCCAGCATGTCTAGATCTCAGGAGCCATTGAGCAGGCTTTCTCTTGAAGAAGGGCTGTTCACGTGGGTTTTGTATGCTGGAGGCCCAGTTAGGAGTGGGACATCTTCATTTCTCCCAGCATGTCTAGATCTCAGGAGCCATTGAGCAGGCTTTCTCTTGAAGAAGGACTGTTCACGTGGGTTTTGTATGCTGGAGGCCCAGTTAGGAGTGGGACATCTTCATTTCTCCCAGCATGTCTAGATCTCAGGAGCCATTGAGCAGGCTTTCTCTTGAAGAAGGGATGTTCTGGGAGGAGCAGAGGGGATTAGTAACAAAACAAAGGCCTAGCGGGGAGGGGCCAATGGGCCCTGTTAGAAGTCTCACCTTAAAAAATTCTAAAAAGCCAAAATTAAAAAAAAGACAGACAGAGAGACAGAGAGAGAGAGAGAATGAGAGGTAGAGAGAGACAAAGATTGATTCAGAGACAGTAGATATGAAAGGGGTTTTCTTACCACGTGGGTTTTGTATGCTGGAGGCCCAGTTAGGAGTGGAACATCTTCATTTTCCCAGCATGTCTAGATCTCAGGAGCCATTGAGCAGGCTTTCTCTTGAAGAAGGGCTGTTCACGTGGGTTTTGTATGCCGGAGGCCCAGTTAGGAGTGGGACATCTTCATTTCTCCCAGCATGTCTAGATCTCAGGAGCCATTGAGCAGGCTTTCTCTTGAAGAAGGGCTGTTCTGGGAGGAGCAGAGGGGATTATTAACAAAACAAAGGCCTAGGAGGGAGGGGCCAAAGGCCCTGTAAGAAGCCTCACCTTAAAAAATTCTAAAAAGCAAAAATTAAAAAAAAAGACAGACAGACAGACAGAGACAGAGAGAGAGAGAGTGAGAGGTAGAGAGAGACAAAGATTGATTTAGAGACAGTAGATATGAAAGGGGTTTTCCTACCACGTGGGTTTTGTATGCTGGAGGCCCAGTTAGGAGTGGAACATCTTCATTTCTCCCAGCATGTCTAGATCTCAGGAGCCATTGAGCAGGCTTTCTCTTGAAGAAGGGCTGTTCACGTGGGTTTTGTATGCTGGAGGCCCAGTTAGGAGTGGGACATCTTCATTTCTCCCAGCATGTCTAGATCTCAGGAGCCATTGAGCAGGCTTTCTCTTGAAGAAGGACTGTTCACGTGGGTTTTGTATGCTGGAGGCCCAGTTAGGAGTGGGACATCTTCATTTCTCCCAGCATGTCTAGATCTCAGGAGCCATTGAGCAGGCTTTCTCTTGAAGAAGGGCTGTTCACGTGGGTTTTGTATGCTGGAGGCCCAGTTAGGAGTGGGACATCTTCATTTCTCCCAGCATGTCTAGATCTCAGGAGCCATTGAGCAGGCTTTCTCTTGAAGAAGGGCTGTTCACGTGGGTTTTGTATGCTGGAGGCCCAGTTAGGAGTGGGACATCTTCATTTCTCCCAGCATGTCTAGATCTCAGGAGCCATTGAGCAGGCTTTCTCTTGAAGAAGGGCTGTTCACGTGGGTTTTGTATGCTGGAGGCCCAGTTAGGAGTGGGACATCTTCATTTCTCCCAGCATGTCTAGATCTCAGGAGCCATTGAGCAGGCTTTCTCTTGAAGAAGGGCTGTTCACGTGGGTTTTGTATGCTGGAGGCCCAGTTAGGAGTGGGACATCTTCATTTCTCCCAGCATGTCTAGATCTCAGGAGCCATTGAGCAGGCTTTCTCTTGAAGAAGGGATGTTCTGGGAGGAGCAGAGGGGATTATTAACAAAACAAAGGCCTAGGAGGGAGGGGCCAAAGGGCCCTGTAAGAAGCCTCACCTTAAAAAATTCTAATAAGCAAAAATTTAAAAAAAAGACAGACAGACAGACAGAGAGAGAGAGAGAGTGAGAGGTAGAGAGAGACAAAGATTGATTCAGAGACAGGAGATATGAAAGGGGTTTTCCTACCACGTGGGTTTTGTATGCTGGAGGCCCAGTTAGGAGTGGAACATCTTCATTTCTCCCAGCATGTCTAGATCTCAGGAGCCATTGAGCAGGCTTTCTCTTGAAGAAGGGCTGATCACGTGGGTTTTGAATGCTGGAGGCCCAGTTAGGAGTAGGACATCTACATTTCTCCCAGCATGTCTAGATCTCAGGAGCCATTGAGCAGGCTTTCTCTTGAAGGAGGGCTGTTCACGTGGGTTTTGTATGCTGGAGGCCCAGTTAGGAGTGGGACATCTTCATTTCTCCCAGCATGTCTAGATCTCAGGAGCCATTGAGCAGGCTTTCTCTTGAAGGAGGGCTGTTCACGTGGGTTTTGTATGCTGGAGGCCCAGTTAGGAGTGGGACATCTTCATTTCTCCCAGCATGTCTAGATCTCAGGAGCCATTGAGCAGGCTTTCTCTTGAAGGAGGGCTGTTCACGTGGGTATTGTATGCTGGAGGCCCAGTTAGGAGTGGAACATCTTCATTTCTCCCAGCATGTCTAGATCTCAGGAGCCATTGAGCAGGCTTTCTCTTGAAGCAGGGCTGTTCACGTGAGTTTTGTATGCTGGAGGCCCAGTTAGGAGTGGGACATCTTCATTTCTCCCAGCATGTCTAGATCTCAGGAGCCATTGGGCAGGCTTTCTCTTGAAGAAGGGCTGTTCTGGGAGGAGCAGAGGGGATTATTAACAAAACAAAAGCCTAGGAGGGAGGGGCCAAAGGGCCCTGTAAGAAGCCTCACCTTAAAAAATTCTAAAAAGCAAAAATCAAAAAAAAAGACAGACAGACAGAGAGAGAGAGAGAGAGAGAGAGAGAGAGAGGTAGAGAGAGACAAAGATTGATTCAGAGACAGGAGATATGAAAGGGGTTTTCCTACCACGTGGGTTTTGTATGCTGGAGGCCCAGTTAGGAGTGGAACATCTTCATTTCTCCCAGCATGCCTAGATCTCAGGAGCCATTGAGCAGGCTTTCTCTTGAAGAAGGGCTGTTCACGTGGGTTTTGTATGCTGGAGGCCCAGTTAGGAGTGGGACATCTTCATTTCTCCCAGCATGTCTAGATCTCAGGAGCCATTGAGCAGGCTTTCTCTTGAAGAAGGGCTGTTCACGTGGGTTTTGTATGCTGGAGGCCCAGTTAGGAGTGGGACATCTTCATTTCTCCCAGCATGTCTAGATCTCAGGAGCCATTGAGCAGGCTTTCTCTTGAAGAAGGGCTGTTCACGTGGTTTTGTATGCTGGAGGCCCAGTTAGGAGTGGGACATCTTCATTTCTCCCAGCAGGTCTAGATCTCAGGAGCCATTGAGCAGGCTTTCTCTTGAAGAAGGGCTGTTCACGTGGGTTTTGTATGCTGGAGGCCGAGTTAGGAGTGGGACATCTTCATTTCTCCCAGCATGTCTAGATCTCAGGAGCCATTGAGCAGGCTTTCTCTTGAAGAAGGGCTGTTCTGGGAGGAGCAGAGGGGATTATTAACAAAACAAAGGCCTAGGAGGGAGGGGCCAAAGGGCCCTGTAAGAAGCCTCACCTTAAAAAAATTCTAAAAAGCAAAAATTAAAAAAAAAGACAGACAGACAGAGAGAGAGAGTGAGAGGTAGAGAGAGACAAAGATTGATTCAGAGACAGGAGATATGAAAGGGGTTTTCCTACCACGTGGGTTTTGTATGCTGGAGGCCCAGTTAGGAGTGGAACATCTTCATTTCTCCCAGCATGTCTAGATCTCAGGAGCCATTGAGCAGGCTTTCTCTTGAAAAAGGGCTGTTCACGTGGGTTTTGTATGCTGGAGGCCCAGTTAGGAGTGGGACATCTTCATTTCTCCCAGCATGTCTAGATCTCAGGAGCCATTGAGCAGGCTTTCTCTTGAAGAAGGACTGTTCACGTGGGTTTTGTATGCTGGAGGCCCAGTTAGGAGTGGGACATCTTCATTTCTCCCAGCATGTCTAGATCTCAGGAGCCATTGAGCAGGCTTTCTCTTGAAGAAGGGCTGTTCTGGGAGGAGCAGAGGGGATTATTAACAAAACAAAGGCCTAGCGGGGAGGGGCCAATGGGCCCTGTTAGAAGTCTCACCTTAAAAAATTCTAAAAAGCCAAAATTAAAAAAAAGACAGACAGAGAGACAGAGAGAGAGAGAGAGTGAGAGGTACAGAGAGACAAAGATTGATTCAGAGACAGTAGATATGAAAGGGGTTTTCCTACCACGTGGGTTTTGTATGCTGGAGGCCCAGTTAGGAGTGGAACATCTTCATTTCTCCCAGCATGTCTAGATCTCAGGAGCCATTGAGCAGGCTTTCTCTTGAAGAAGGGCTGTTCACGTGGGTTTTGTATGCTGGAGGCCCAGTTAGGAGTGGGACATCTTCATTTCTCCCAGCATGTCTAGATCTCAGGAGCCATTGAGCAGGCTTTCTCTTGAAGAAGGGCTGTTCACGTGGGTTTTGTATGCTGGAGGCCCAGTTAGGAGTGGGACATCTTCATTTCTCCCAGCATGTCTAGATCTCAGGAGCCATTGAGCAGGCTTTCTCTTGAAGAAGGGCTGTTCACGTGGGTTTTGTATGCTGGAGGCCCTGTTAGGAGTGGGACATCTTCATTTCTCCCAGCATGTCTAGATCTCAGGAGCCATTGAGCAGGCTATCTCTTGAAGAAGGGCTGTTCTGGTAGGAGCAGAGGGGATTATTAACAAAACAAAGGCCTAGTAGGGAGGGGCCAAAGGGCCCTGTAAGAAGCCTCACCTTAAAAAATTCTAAAAAGCAAAAATCAAAAAAAAAAGACAGACAGACAGAGAGAGAGAGAGAGAGAGAGAGAGAGAGAGGTAGAGAGAGACAAAGATTGATGCAGAGACAGGAGATATGAAAGGGGTTTTCCTACCACGTGGGTTTTGTATGCTGGAGGCCCAGTTAGGAGTGGGACATCTTCATTTCTCCCAGCATGTCTAGATCTCAGGAGCCATTGAGCAGGCTTTCTCTTGAAGAAGGGCTGTTCACGTGGGTTTTGTATGCTGGAGGCCCAGTTAGGAGTGGGACATCTTCATTTCTCCCAGCATGTCTAGATCTCAGGAGCCATTGAGCAGGCTTTCTCTTGAAGAAGGGCTGTTCACGTGGGTTTTGTATGCTGGAGGCCCAGTTAGGAGTGGGACATCTTCATTTCTCCCAGCATGTCTAGATCTCAGGAGCCATTGAGCAGGCTTTCTCTTGAAGAAGGGATGTTCTGGGAGGAGCAGAGGGGATTATTAACAAAACAATGGCCTAGGGGGGAGGGGACAATGGGCCCTGTTAGAAGTCTCACCTTAAAAAATTCTAAAAAGCCAAAATTAAAAAAAAAGACAGACAGACAGACAGAGAGAGAGAGAGAGTGAGAGGTAGAGAGAGACAAAGATTGATTCAGAGACAGTAGATATGAAAGGGGTTTTCCTACCACGTGGGTTTTGTATGGTGGAGGCCCAGTTAGGAGTGGAACATCTTCATTTCTCCCAGCATGTCTAGATCTCAGGAGCCATTGAGCAGGCTTTCTCTTGAAGAAGGGCTGTTCACGTGGGTTTTGTATGCTGGAGGCCCAGTTAGGAGTGGGACATCTTCATTTCTCCCAGCATGTCTAGAACTCAGGAGCCATTGAGCAGGATTTCTCTTGAAGAAGGGCTGTTCACGTGGGTTTTGTATGCTGGAGGCCCAGTTAGGAGTGGGACATCTTCATTTCTCCCAGCATGTCTAGATCTCAGGAGCCATTGAGCAGGCTTTCTCTTGAAGAAGGGCTGTTCACGTGGGTTTTGTATGCTGGAGGCCCAGTTAGGAGTGGGACATCTTCATTTCTCCCAGCATGTCTAGATCTCAGGAGCCATTGAGCAGGCTTTCTCTTGAAGAAGGGCTGTTCACGTGGGTTTTGTATGCTGGAGGCCCAGTTAGGAGTGGGACATCTTCATTTCTCTCAGTATGTCTAGATCTCAGGAGCCATTGAGCAGGCTTTCTCTTGAAGAAGGGATGTTCTGGGAGGAGCAGAGGGGATTATTAACAAAACAAAGGCCTAGGAGGGAGGGGCCAAAGGGCCCTGTAAGAAGCCTCACCTTAAAAAATTCTAATAAGCAAAAATTTAAAAAAAAGACAGACAGACAGACAGAGAGAGAGAGAGAGTGAGAGGTAGAGAGAGACAAAGATTGATTCAGAGACAGGAGATATGAAAGGGGTTTTCCTACCACGTGGGTTTTGTATGCTGGAGGCCCAGTTAGGAGTGGAACATCTTCATTTCTCCCAGCATGTCTAGATCTCAGGAGCCATTGAGCAGGCTTTCTCTTGAAGAAGGGCTGTTCACGTGGGTTTTGAATGCTGGAGGCCCAGTTAGGAGTAGGACATCTACATTTCTCCCAGCATGTCTAGATCTCAGGAGCCATTGAGCAGGCTTTCTCTTGAAGGAGGGCTGTTCACGTGGGTTTTGTATGCTGGAGGCCCAGTTAGGAGTGGGACATCTTCATTTCTCCCAGCATGTCTAGATCTCAGGAGCCATTGAGCAGGCTTTCTCTTGAAGGAGGGCTGTTCACGTGGGTTTTGTATGCTGGAGGCCCAGTTACGAGTGGGACATCTTCATTTCTCCCAGCATGTCTAGATCTCAGGAGCCATTGAGCAGGCTTTCTCTTGAAGGAGGGCTGTTCACGTGGGTATTGTATGCTGGAGGCCCAGTTAGGAGTGGAACATCTTCATTTCTCCCAGCATGTCTAGATCTCAGGAGCCATTGAGCAGGCTTTCTCTTGAAGAAGGGCTGTTCACGTGGGTTTTGTATGCTGGAGGCCCAGTTAGGAGTGGGACATCCTCATTTCTCCCAGCATGTCTAGATCTCAGGAGCCATTGGGCAGGCTTTCTCTTGAAGAAGGGCTGTTCTGGGAGGAGCAGAGGGGATTATTAACAAAACAAAAGCCTAGGAGGGAGGGGCCAAAGGGCCCTGTAAGAAGCCTCACCTTAAAAAATTCTAAAAAGCAAAAATCAAAAAAAAAACAGACAGACAGACAGAGAGAGAGAGAGAGAGAGAGGTAGAGAGAGACAAAGATTGATTCAGAGACAGGAGATATGAAAGGGGTTTTCCTACCACGTGGGTTTTGTATGCTGGAGGCCCAGTTAGGAGTGGAACATCTTCATTTCTCCCAGCATGCCTAGATCTCAGGAGCCATTGAGCAGGCTTTCTCTTGAAGAAGGGCTGTTCACGTGGGTTTTGTATGCTGGAGGCCCAGTTAGGAGTGGGACATCTTCATTTCTCCCAGCATGTCTAGATCTCAGGAGCCATTGAGCAGGCTTTCTCTTGAAGAAGGGCTGTTCACGTGGGTTTTGTATGCTGGAGGCCCAGTTAGGAGTGGGACATCTTCATTTCTCCCAGCATGTCTAGATCTCAGGAGCCATTGAGCAGGCTTTCTCTTGAAGAAGGGATGTTCTGGGAGGAGCAGAGGGGATTATTAACAAAACAAAGGCCTAGGGGGGAGGGGCCAATGGGCCTTGTTAGAAGTCTCACCTTAAAAAATTCTAAAAAGCCAAAATTAAAAAAAAAGACAGACAGACAGACAGAGAGAGAGAGAGAGTGAGAGGTAGAGAGAGACAAAGATTGATTCAGAGACAGTAGATATGAAAGGGGTTTTCCTACCACGTGGGTTTTGTATGGTGGAGGCCCAGTTAGGAGTGGAACATCTTCATTTCTCCCAGCATGTCTAGATCTCAGGAGCCATTGAGCAGGCTTTCTCTTGAAGAAGGGCTGTTCACGTGGGTTTTGTATGCTGGAGGCCCAGTTAGGAGTAGGACATCTTCATTTCTCCCAGCATGTCTAGATCTCAGGAGCCATTGAGCAGGCTTTCTCTTGAAGAAGGGCTGTTCTGGGAGGAGCAGAGGGGATTATTAACAAAACAAAGGCCTAGGAGGGAGGGGCCAAAGGCCCTGTAAGAAGCCTCACCTTAAAAAATTCTAAAAAGCAAAAATTAAAAAAAAAGACAGACAGACAGACAGAGACAGAGAGAGAGAGAGTGAGAGGTAGAGAGAGACAAAGATTGATTTAGAGACAGTAGATATGAAAGGGGTTTTCCTACCACGTGGGTTTTGTATGCTGGAGGCCCAGTTAGGAGTGGGACATCTTCATTTCTCCCAGCATGTCTAGATCTCAGGAGCCATTGAGCAGGCTTTCTCTTAAAGAAGGGCTGTTCACGTGGGTTTTGTATGCTGGAGGCCCAGTTAGGAGTGGGACATCTTCATTTCTCCCAGCATGTCTAGATCTCAGGAGCCATTGAGCAGGCTTTCTCTTGAAGAAGGGCTGTTCACGTGGGTTTTGTATGCTGGAGGCCCAGTTAGGAGTGGGACATCTTCATTTCTCCCAGCATGTCTAGATCTCAGGAGCCATTGAGCAGGCTTTCTCTTGAAGAAGGGCTGTTCACGTGGGTTTTGTATGCTGGAGGCCCAGTTAGGAGTGGGACATCTTCATTTCTCCCAGCATGTCTAGATCTCAGGAGCCATTGAGCAGGCTTTCTCTTGAAGAAGGGCTGTTCACGTGGGTTTTGTATGCTGGAGGCCCAGTTAGGAGTGGGACATCTTCATTTCTCCCAGCATGTCTAGATCTCAGGAGCCATTGAGCAGGCTTTCTCTTGAAGAAGGGCTGTTCACGTGGGTTTTGTATGCTGGAGGCCCAGTTAGGAGTGGGACATCTTCATTTCTCCCAGCATGTCTAGATCTCAGGAGCCATTGAGCAGGCTTTCTCTTGAAGAAGGGCTGTTCACGTGGGTTTTGTATGCTGGAGGCCCAGTTAGGAGTGGGACATCTTCATTTCTCCCAGCATGTCTAGATCTCAGGAGCCATTGAGCAGGCTTTCTCTTGAAGAAGGGCTGTTCACGTGGGTTTTGTATGCTGGAGGCCCAGTTAGGAGTGGGACATCTTCATTTCTCCCAGCATGTCTAGATCTCAGGAGCCATTGAGCAGGCTTTCTCTTGAAGAAGGGCTGTTCACGTGGGTTTTGTATGCTGGAGGCCCAGATAGGAGTGGGACATCTTCATTTCTCCCAGCATGTCTAGATCTCAGGAGCCATTGAGCAGGCTTTCTCTTGAAGAAGGGCTGTTCACGTGGGTTTTGTATGCTGGAGGCCCAGTTAGGAGTGGGACATCTTCATTTCTCCCAGCATGTCTAGATCTCAGGAGCCATTGAGCAGGCTTTCTCTTGAAGAAGGGCTGTTCACGTGGGTTTTGTATGCTGGAGGCCCAGTTAGGAGTGGGACATCTTCATTTCTCCCAGCATGTCTAGATCTCAGGAGCCATTGAGCAGGCTTTCTCTTGAAGAAGGGCTGTTCACGTGGGTTTTGTATGCTGGAGGCCCAGTTAGGAGTGGGACATCTTCATTTCTCCCAGCATGTCTAGATCTCAGGAGCCATTGAGCAGGCTTTCTCTTGAAGAAGGGCTGTTCACGTGGGTTTTGTATGCTGGAGGCCCAGTTAGGAGTGGGACATCTTCATTTCTCCCAGCATGTCTAGATCTCAGGAGCCATTGGGCAGGCTTTCTCTTGAAGAAGGGCTGTTCTGGGAGGAGCAGAGGGGATTATTAACAAAACAAAAGCCTAGGAGGGAGGGGCCAAAGGGCCCTGTAAGAAGCCTCACCTTAAAAAATTCTAAAAAGCAAAAATCAAAAAAAAAGACAGACAGACAGAGAGAGAGAGAGAGAGAGAGAGAGGTAGAGAGAGACAAAGATTGATTCAGAGACAGGAGATATGAAAGGGGTTTTCCTACCACGTGGGTTTTGTATGCTGGAGGCCCAGTTAGGAGTGGAACATCTTCATTTTTCCCAGCATGCCTAGATCTCAGGAGCCATTGAGCAGGCTTTCTCTTGAAGAAGGGCTGTTCACGTGGGTTTTGTATGCTGGAGGCCCAGTTAGGAGTGGGACATCTTCATTTCTCCCAGCATGTCTAGATCTCAGGAGCCATTGAGCAGGCTTTCTCTTGAAGGAGGGCTGTTCACGTGGGTTTTGTATGCTGGAGGCCCAGTTAGGAGTGGGACATCTTCATTTCTCCCAGCATGTCTAGATCTCAGGAGCCATTGAGCAGGCTTTCTCTTGAAGAAAGGCTGTTCACGTGGGTTTTGTATGCTGGAGGCCCAGTTAGGAGTGGGACATCTTCATTTCTCCCAGCATGTCTAGATCTCAGGAGCCATTGAGCAGGCTTTCTCTTGAAGAAGGGCTGTTCACGTGGGTTTTGTATGCTGGAGGCCCAGATAGGAGTGGGACATCTTCATTTCTCCCAGCATGTCTAGATCTCAGGAGCCATTGAGCAGGCTTTCTCTTGAAGAAGGGCTGTTCACGTTGGTTTTGTATGCTGGAGGCCCAGTTGGAAGTGGGACATCTTCATTTCTCCCAGCATGTCTAGATCTCAGGAGCCATTGAGCAGGCTTTCTCTTGAAGAAGGGCTGTTCACGTGGGTTTTGTATGCTGGAGGCCCAGTTAGGAGTGGGACATCTTCATTTCTCCCAGCATGTCTAGATCTCAGGAGCCATTGAGCAGGCTTTCTCTTGAAGAAGGGCTGTTCACGTGGGTTTTGTATGCTGGAGGCCCAGTTAGGAGTGGGACATCTTCATTTCTCCCAGCATGTCTAGATCTCAGGAGCCATTGAGCAGGCTTTCTCTTGAAGAAGGGCTGTTCACGTTGGTTTTGTATGCTGGAGGCCCAGTTAGGAGTAGGACATCTTAATTTCTCCCAGCATGTCTAGATCTCAGGAGCCATTGAGCAGGCTTTCTCTTGAAGAAGGGCTGTTCACGTGGGTTTTGTATGCTGGAGGCCCAGTTAGGAGTGGGATATCTTCATTTCTCCCAGCATGTCTAGATCTCAGGAGCCATTGAGCAGGCTTTCTCTTGAAGAAGGGCTGTTCACGTGGGTTTTGTATGCTGGAGGCCCAGTTAGGAGTGGGACATCTTCATTTCTCCCAGCATGTCTAGATCTCAGGAGCCATTGAGCAGGCTTTCTCTTGAAGAAGGGTTGTTCTGGGAGGAGCAGAGGGGATTATTAACAAAACAAAGGCCTAGGGGGGAGGGGCCAATGGGCCCTGTTAGAAGCCTCACCTTAAAAAATTCTAAAAAGCAAAAATTAAAAAAAAGGCAGACAGACAGACAGAGAGAGAGAGAGAGTGAGAGGTAGAGAGAGACAAAGATTGATTCAGAGACAGTAGATATGAAAGGGGTTTTCCTACCACGTGGGTTTTGTATGCTGGAGGCCCAGTTAGGAGTGGAACATCTTCATTTCTCCCAGCATGTCTAGATCTCAGGAGCCATTGAGCAGGCTTTCTCTTGAAGAAGGGCTGTTCACGTGGGTTTTGTATGCTGGAGGCCCAGTTAGGAGTGGGACATCTTCATTTCTCCCAGCATGTCTAGATCTCAGGAGCCATTGAGCAGGCTTTCTCTTGAAGAAGGGCTGTTCTGGGAGGAGCAGAGGGGATTATTAACAAAACAAAGGCCTAGGAGGGAGGGGCCAAAGGGCCCTGTAAGAAGCCTCACCTTAAAAAATTCTAAAAAGCAAAAATTAAAAAAAAAGACAGACAGACAGACAGCGAGAGAGAGTGAGAGGTAGAGAGAGACAAAGATTGATTCAGAGACAGGAGATATGAAAGGGGTTTTCCTACCACGTGGGTTTTGTATGCTGGAGGCCCAGTTAGGAGTGGAACATCTTCATTTCTCCCAGCATGTCTAGATCTCAGGAGCCATTGAGCAGGCTTTCTCTTGAAGAAGGGCTGTTCACGTGGGTTTTGTATGCTGGAGGCCCAGTTAGGAGTGGGACATCTTCATTTCTCCCAGCATGTCTAGATCTCAGGAGCCATTGAGCAGGCTTTCTCTTGAAGAAGGACTGTTCACGTGGGTTTTGTATGCTGGAGGCCCAGTTAGGAGTGGGACATCTTCATTTCTCCCAGCATGTCTAGATCTCAGGAGCCATTGAGCAGGCTTTCTCTTGAAGAAGGGATGTTCTGGGAGGAGCAGAGGGGATTATTAACAAAACAAAGGCCTAGCGGGGAGGGGCCAATGGGCCCTGTTAAAAGTCTCACCTTAAAAAATTCTAAAAAGCCAAAATTAAAAAAAAGACAGACAGACAGACAGAGAGAGAGAGAGAGTGAGAGGTAGAGAGAGACAAAGATTGATTCAGAGACAGTAGATATGAAAGGGGTTTTCCTACCACGTGGGTTTTGTATGCTGGAGGCCCAGTTAGGAGTGGAACATCTTCATTTCTCCCAGCATGTCTAGATCTCAGGAGCCATTGAGCAGGCTTTCTCTTGAAGAAGGGCTGTTCACGTGGGTTTTGTATGCTGGAGGCCCAGTTAGGAGTGGGACATCTTCATTTCTCCCAGCATCTCTAGATCTCAGGAGCCATTGTGCAGGCTTTCTCTTGAAGAAGGGCTGTTCACGTGGGTTTTGTATGCTGGAGGCCCAGTTAGGAGTGGGACATCTTCATTTCTCCCAGCATGTCTAGATCTCAGGAGCCATTGAGCAGGCTTTCTCTTGAAGAAGGGCTGTTCACGTGGGTTTTGTATGCTGGAGGCCCAGTTAGGAGTGGGACATCTTCATTTCTCCCAGCATGTCTAGATCTCAGGAGCCATTGAGCAGGATTTCTCTTGAAGAAGGGCTGTTCACGTGGGTTTTGTATGCTGGAGGCCCAGTTAGGAGTGGGACATCTTCATTTCTCCCAGCATGTCTAGATCTCAGGAGCCATTGAGCAGGCTTTCTCTTGAAGAAGGGCTGTTCACGTGGGTTTTGTATGCTGGAGGCCCAGTTAGGAGTGGGACATCTTCATTTCTCCCAGCATGTCTAGATCTCAGGAGCCATTGAGCAGGCTTTCTCTTGAAGAAGGGCTGTTCACGTGGGTTTTGTATGCTGGAGGCCCAGTTAGGAGTGGGACATCTTCATTTCTCCCAGCATGTCTAGATCTCAGGAGCCATTGAGCAGGCTTTCTCTTGAAGAAAGGCTGTTCACGTGGGTTTTGTATGCTGGAGGCCCAGTTAGGAGTGGGACATCTTCATTTCTCCCAGCATGTCTAGATCTCAGGAGCCATTGAGCAGGCTTTCTCTTGAAGAAGGACTGTTCACGTGGGTTTTGTATGCTGGAGGCCAATTAGGAGTGGGACATCTTCATTTCTCCCAGCATGTCTAGATCTCAGGAGCCATTGAGCAGGCTTTCTCTTGAAGAAGGGCTGTTCACATGGGTTTTGTATGCTGGAGGCCCAGTTAGGAGTGGGACATCTTCATTTCTCCCAGCATGTCTAGATCTCAGGAGCCATTGAGCAGGCTTTCTCTTGAAGAAGGGATGTTCTGGGAGGAGCAGAGGGGATTATTAACAAAACAAAGGCCTAGGGGGGAGGGGCCAATGGGCCCTGTTAGAAGCCTCACCTTAAAAAATTCTAAAAAGCAAAAATTAAAAAAAAGGCAGACAGACAGAGAGAGAGAGAGAGTGAGAGGTAGAGAGAGACAAAGATTGATTCAGAGACAGTAGATATGAAAGGGGTTTTCCTACCACGTGTGTTTTGTATGCTGGAGGCCCAGTTAGGAGTGGAACATCTTCATTTCTCCCAGCATGTCTAGATCTCAGGAGCCATTGAGCAGGCTTTCTCTTGAAGAAGGGCTGTTCACGTGGGTTTTGTATGCTGGAGGCCCAGTTAGGAGTGAGACATCTTCATTTCTCCCAGCATGTCTAGATCTCAGGAGCCATTGAGCAGGCTTTCTCTTGAAGAAGGGCTGTTCTGGGAGGAGCAGAGGGGATTATTAACAAAACAAAGGCCTAGGAGGGAGGGGCAAAAGGGCCCTGTAAGAAGCCTCACCTTAAAAAATTCTAAAAAGCAAAAATTAAAAAAAAAGACAGACAGACAGACAGCGAGAGAGAGTGAGAGGTAGAGAGAGACAAAGATTGATTCAGAGACAGGAGATATGAAAGGGGTTTTCCTACCACGTGGGTTTTGTATGCTGGAGGCCCAGTTAGGAGTGGAACATCTTCATTTCTCCCAGCATGTCTAGATCTCAGGAGCCATTGAGCAGGCTTTCTCTTGAAGAAGGGCTGTTCACGTGGGTTTTGTATGCTGGAGGCCCAGTTAGGAGTGGGACATCTTCATTTCTCCCAGCATGTCTAGATCTCAGGAGCCATTGAGCAGGCTTTCTCTTGAAGAAGGACTGTTCACGTGGGTTTTGTATGCTGGAGGCCCAGTTAGGAGTGGGACATCTTCATTTCTCCCAGCATGTCTAGATCTCAGGAGCCATTGAGCAGGCTTTCTCTTGAAGAAGGGATGTTCTGGGAGGAGCAGAGGGGATTATTAACAAAACAAAGGCCTAGCGGGGAGGGGCCAATGGGCCCTGTTAGAAGTCTCACTTTAAAAAATTCTAAAAAGCCAAAATTAAAAAAAAGACAGACAGACAGACAGAGAGAGAGAGAGAGTGAGAGGTAGAGAGAGACAAAGATTGATTCAGAGACAGTAGATATGAAAGGGGTTTTCCTACCACGTGGGTTTTGTATGCTGGAGGCCCAGTTAGGAGTGGAACATCTTCATTTCTCCCAGCATGTCTAGATCTCAGGAGCCATTGAGCAGGCTTTCTCTTGAAGAAGGGCTGTTCACGTGGGTTTTGTATGCTGGAGGCGCAGTTAGGAGTGGGACATCTTCATTTCTCCCAGCATGTCTAGATCTCAGGAGCCATTGTGCAGGCTTTCTCTTGAAGAAGGGCTGTTCACGTGGGTTTTGTATGCTGGAGGCCCAGTTAGGAGTGGGACATCTTCATTTCTCCCAGCATGTCTAGATCTCAGGAGCCATTGAGCAGGCTTTCTCTTGAAGAAGGGCTGTTCACGTGGGTTTTGTATGCTGGAGGCCCAGTTAGGAGTGGGACATCTTCATTTCTCCCAGCATGTCTAGATCTCAGGAGCCATTGAGCAGGCTTTCTCTTGAAGAAGGGCTGTTCACGTGGGTTTTGTATGCTGGAGGCCCAGTTAGGAGTAGGACATCTTCATTTCTCCCAGCATGTCTAGATCTCAGGAGCCATTGAGCAGGCTTTCTCTTGAAGAAGGGCTGTTCACGTGGGTTTTGTATGCTGGAGGCCCAGTTAGGAGTGGGACATCTTCATTTCTCCCAGCATGTCTAGATCTCAGGAGCCATTGAGCAGGCTTTCTCTTGAAGAAGGGCTGTTCACGTGGGTTTTGTATGCTGGAGGCCCAGTTAGGAGTGGGACATCTTCATTTCTCCCAGCATGTCTAGATCTCAGGAGCCATTGAGCAGGCTTTCTCTTGAAGAAAGGCTGTTCACGTGGGTTTTGTATGCTGGAGGCCCAGTTAGGAGTGGGACATCTTCATTTCTCCCAGCATGTCTAGATCTCAGGAGCCATTGAGCAGGCTTTCTCTTGAAGAAGGGCTGTTCACGTGGGTTTTGTATGCTGGAGGCCCAGATAGGAGTGGGACATCTTCATTTCTCCCAGCATGTCTAGATCTCAGGAGCCATTGAGCAGGCTTTCTCTTGAAGAAGGGCTGTTCACGTGGGTTTTGTATGCTGGAGGCCCAGTTAGGAGTGGGACATCTTCATTTCTCCCAGCATGTCTAGATCTCAGGAGCCATTGAGCAGGCTTTCTCTTGAAGAAGGGCTGTTCACGTGGGTTTTGTATGCTGGAGGCCCAGTTAGGAGTGGGACATCTTCATTTCTCCCAGCATGTCTAGATCTCAGGAGCCATTGAGCAGGCTTTCTCTTGAAGAAGGGCTGTTCACGTGGGTTTTGTATGCTGGAGGCCCAGTTAGGAGTGGGACATCTTCATTTCTCCCAGCATGTCTAGATCTCAGGAGCCATTGAGCAGGCTTTCTCTTGAAGAAGGACTGTTCACGTGGGTTTTGTATGCTGGAGGCCAATTAGGAGTGGGACATCTTCATTTCTCCCAGCATGTCTAGATCTCAGGAGCCATTGAGCAGGCTTTCTCTTGAAGAAGGGCTGTTCACGTGGGTTTTGTATGCTGGAGGCCCAGTTAGGAGTGGGATATCTTCATTTCTCCCAGCATGTCTAGATCTCAGGAGCCATTGAGCAGGCTTTCTCTTGAAGAAGGGCTGTTCACGTGGGTTTTGTATGCTGGAGGCCCAGTTAGGAGTGGGACATCTTCATTTCTCCCAGCATGTCTAGATCTCAGGAGCCATTGAGCAGGCTTTCTCTTGAAGAAGGGCTGTTCTGGGAGGAGCAGAGGGGATTATTAACAAAACAAAGGCCTAGGGGGGAGGGGCCAATGGGCCCTGTTAGAAGCCTCACCTTAAAAAATTCTAAAAAGCAAAAATTAAAAAAAAGGCAGACAGACAGACAGAGAGAGAGAGAGAGTGAGAGGTAGAGAGAGACAAAGATTGATTCAGAGACAGTAGATATGAAAGGGGTTTTCCTACCACGTGTGTTTTGTATGCTGGAGGCCCAGTTAGGAGTGGAACATCTTCATTTCTCCCAGCATGTCTAGATCTCAGGAGCCATTGAGCAGGCTTTCTCTTGAAGAAGGGCTGTTCACGTGGGTTTTGTATGCTGGAGGCCCAGTTAGCAGTGGGACATCTTCATTTCTCCCAGCATATCTAGATCTCAGGAGCCATTGAGCAGGCTTTCTCTTGAAGAAGGGCTGTTCTGGGAGGAGCAGAGGGGATTATTAACAAAACAAAGGCCTAGGAGGGAGGGGCCAAAGGGCCCTGTAAGAAGCCTCACCTTAAAAAATTCTAAAAAGCAAAAATTAAAAAAAAAGAGAGACAGAGAGAGAGAGAGAGTGAGAGGTAGAGAGAGACAAAGATTGATTCAGAGACAGGAGATATGAAAGGGGTTTTCCTACCACGTGGGTTTTGTATGCTGGAGGCCCAGTTAGGAGTGGAACATCTTCATTTCTCCCAGCATGTCTAGATCTCAGGAGCCATTGAGCAGGCTTTCTCTTGAAGAAGGGCTGTTCACGTGGGTTTTGTATGCTGGAGGCCCAGTTAGGAGTGGGACATCTTCATTTCTCCCAGCATGTCTAGATCTCAGGAGCCATTGAGCAGGCTTTCTCTTGAAGAAGGACTGTTCACGTGGGTTTTGTATGCTGGAGGCCCAGTTAGGAGTGGGACATCTTCATTTCTCCCAGCACATCTTCATTTCTCCCAGCATGTCTAGATCTCAGGAGCCATTGAGCAGGCTTTCTCTTGAAGAAGGGATGTTCTGGGAGGAGCAGAGGGGATTATTAACAAAACAAAGGCCTAGGGGGGAGGGGCCAATGGGCCCTGTTAGAAGTTCACCTTAAAAAATTCTAAAAAGCCAAAATTAAAAAAAAGACAGACAGACAGACAGAGAGAGAGAGAGAGTGAGAGGTAGAGAGAGACAAAGATTGATTCAGAGACAGGAGATATGAAAGGGGTTTTCCTACCACGTGGGTTTTGTATGCTGGAGGCCCAGTTAGGAGTGGAACATCTTCATTTCTCCCAGCATGTCTAGATCTCAGGAGCCATTGAGCAGGCTTTCTCTTGAAGAAGGGCTGTTCACGTGGGTTTTTTATGCTGGAGGCCCAGTTAGGAGTGGGACATCTTCATTTCTCCCAGCATGTCTAGATCTCAGGAGCCATTGAGCAGGCTTTCTCTTGAAGAAGGGCTGTTCAAGACAGACAGACAGACAGAGAGAGAGAGAGAGTGAGAGGTAGAGAGAGACAAAGATTGATTCAGAGACAGGAGATATGAAAGGGGTTTTCCTACCACGTGGGTTTTGTATGCTGGAGGCCCAGTTAGGAGTGGAACATCTTCATTTCTCCCAGCATGTCTAGATCTCAGGAGCCATTGAGCAGTCTTTCTCTTGAAGAAGGGCTGTTCACGTGGGTTTTTTATGCTAGAGGCCCAGTTAGGAGTGGGACATCTTCATTTCTCCCAGCATGTCTAGATCTCAGGAGCCATTGAGCAGGCTTTCTCTTGAAGAAGGGCTGTTCTGGGAGGAGCAGAGGGGATTATTAACAAAACAAAGGCCTAGGAGGGAGGGGCCAAAGGCCCTGTAAGAAGCCTCACCTTAAAAAATTCTAAAAAGCAAAAATTAAAAAAAAAGACAGACAGACAGACAGAGACAGAGAGAGAGAGAGTGAGAGGTAGAGAGAGACAAAGATTGATTTAGAGACAGGAGATATGAAAGGGGTTTTCCTACCACGTGGGTTTTGTATGCTGGAGGCCCAGTTAGGAGTGGAACATCTTCATTTCTCCCAGCATGTCTAGATCTCAGGAGCCATTGAGCAGGCTTTCTCTTGAAGAAGGGCTGTTCACGTGGGTTTTGTATGCTGGAGGCCCAGTTAGGAGTGGGACATCTTCATTTCTCCCAGCATGTCTAGATCTCAGGAGCCATTGAGCAGGCTTTCTCTTGAAGAAGGGCTGTTCACGTGGGTTTTGTATGCTGGAGGCCCAGTTAGGAGTGGGACATCTTCATTTCTCCCAGCATGTCTAGATCTCAGGAGCCATTGAGCAGGCTTTCTCTTGAAGAAGGGCTGTTCACGTGGGTTTTGTATGCTGGAGGCCCAGTTAGGAGTGGGACATCTTCATTTCTCCCAGCATGTCTAGATCTCAGGAGCCATTGAGCAGGCTTTCTCTTGAAGAAGGGCTGTTCACCTGGGTTTTGTATGCTGGAGGCCCAGTTAGGAGTGGGACATCTTCATTTCTCCCAGCATGTCTAGATCTCAGGAGCCATTGAGCAGGCTTTCTCTTGAAGAAGGACTGTTCACGTGGGTTTTGTATGCTGGAGGCCAATTAGGAGTGGGACATCTTCATTTCTCCCAGCATGTCTAGATCTCAGGAGCCATTGAGCAGGCTTTCTCTTGAAGAAGGGCTGTTCACGTGGGTTTTGTATGCTGGAGGCCCAGTTAGGAGTGGGATATCTTCATTTCTCCCAGCATGTCTAGATCTCAGGAGCCATTGAGCATGCTTTCTCTTGAAGAAGGGCTGTTCACGTGGGTTTTGTATGCTGGAGGCCCAGTTAGGAGTGGGACATCTTCATTTCTCCCAGCATGTCTAGATCTCAGGAGCCATTGAGCAGGCTTTCTCTTGAAGAAGGGCTGTTCTGGGAGGAGCAGAGGGGATTATTAACAAAACAAAGGCCTAGGGGGGAGGGGCCAATGGGCCCTGTTAGAAGCCTCACCTTAAAAAATTCTAAAAAGCAAAAATTAAAAAAAAGGCAGACAGACAGACAGAGAGAGAGAGAGAGTGAGAGGTAGAGAGAGACAAAGATTGATTCAGAGACAGTAGATATGAAAGGGGTTTTCCTACCACGTGTGTTTTGTATGCTGGAGGCCCAGTTAGGAGTGGAACATCTTCATTTCTCCCAGCATGTCTAGATCTCAGGAGCCATTGAGCAGGCTTTCTCTTGAAGAAGGGCTGTTCACGTGGGTTTTGTATGCTGGAGGCCCAGTTAGGAGTGGGACATCTTCATTTCTCCCAGCATGTCTAGATCTCAGGAGCCATTGAGCAGGCTTTCTCTTGAAGAAGGGCTGTTCTGGGAGGAGCAGAGGGGATTATTAACAAAACAAAGGCCTAGGAGGGAGGGGCCAAAGGGCCCTGTAAGAAGCCTCACCTTAAAAAATTCTAAAAAGCAAAAATTAAAAAAAAAGAGAGACAGAGAGAGAGAGAGAGTGAGAGGTAGAGAGAGACAAAGATTGATTCAGAGACAGGAGATATGAAAGGGGTTTTCCTACCACGTGGGTTTTGTATGCTGGAGGCCCAGTTAGGAGTGGAACATCTTCATTTCTCCCAGCATGTCTAGATCTCAGGAGCCATTGAGCAGGCTTTCTCTTGAAGAAGGGCTGTTCACGTGGGTTTTGTATGCTGGAGGCCCAGTTAGGAGTGGGACATCTTCATTTCTCCCAGCATGTCTAGATCTCAGGAGCCATTGAGCAGGCTTTCTCTTGAAGAAGGACTGTTCACGTGGGTTTTGTATGCTGGAGGCCCAGTTAGGAGTGGGACATCTTCATTTCTCCCAGCATGTCTAGATCTCAGGAGCCATTGAGCAGGCTTTCTCTTGAAGAAGGGATGTTCTGGGAGGAGCAGAGGGGATTATTAACAAAACAAAGGCCTAGGGGGGAGGGGCCAATGGGCCCTGTTAGAAGTCTCACCTTAAAAAATTCTAAAAAGCCAAAATTAAAAAAAAGACAGACAGACAGACAGAGAGAGAGAGAGAGTGAGAGGTAGAGAGAGACAAAGATTGATTCAGAGACAGGAGATATGAAAGGGGTTTTCCTACCACGTGGGTTTTGTATGCTGGAGGCCCAGTTAGGAGTGGAACATCTTCATTTCTCCCAGCATGTCTAGATCTCAGGAGCCATTGAGCAGGCTTTCTCTTGAAGAAGGGCTGTTCACGTGGGTTTTTTATGCTGGAGGCCCAGTTAGGAGTGGGACATCTTCATTTATCCCAGCATGTCTAGATCTCAGGAGCCATTGAGCAGGCTTTCTCTTGAAGAAGGGCTGTTCTGGGAGGAGCAGAGGGGATTATTAACAAAACAAAGGCCTAGGAGGGAGGGGCCAAAGGCCCTGTAAGAAGCCTCACCTTAAAAAATTCTAAAAAGCAAAAATTAAAAAAAAAGACAGACAGACAGACAGAGACAGAGAGAGAGAGAGTGAGAGGTAGAGAGAGACAAAGATTGATTTAGAGACAGGAGATATGAAAGGGGTTTTCCTACCACGTGGGTTTTGTATGCTGGAGGCCCAGTTAGGAGTGGAACATCTTCATTTCTCCCAGCATGTCTAGATCTCAGGAGCCATTGAGCAGGCTTTCTCTTGAAGAAGGGCTGTTCACGTGGGTTTTGTATGCTGGAGGCCCAGTTAGGAGTGGGACATCTTCATTTCTCCCAGCATGTCTAGATCTCAGGAGCCATTGAGCAGGCTTTCTCTTGAAGAAGGGCTGTTCACGTGGGTTTTGTATGCTGGAGGCCCAGTTAGGAGTGGGACATCTTCATTTCTCCCAGCATGTCTAGATCTCAGGAGCCATTGAGCAGGCTTTCTCTTGAAGAAGGGCTGTTCACGTGGGTTTTGTATGCTGGAGGCCCAGTTAGGAGTGGGACATCTTCATTTCTCCCAGCATGTCTAGATCTCAGGAGCCATTGAGCAGGCTTTCTCTTGAAGAAGGGCTGTTCACCTGGGTTTTGTATGCTGGAGGCCCAGTTAGGAGTGGGACATCTTCATTTCTCCCAGCATGTCTAGATCTCAGGAGCCATTGAGCAGGCTTTCTCTTGAAGAAGGGCTGTTCACGTGGGTTTTGTATGCTGGAGGCCCAGTTAGGAGTGGGACATCTTCATTTCTCCCAGCATGTCTAGATCTCAGGAGCCATTGAGCAGGCTTTCTCTTGAAGAAGGGCTGTTCACGTGGGTTTTGTATGCTGGAGGCCCAGTTAGGAGTGGGACATCTTCATTTCTCCCAGCATGTCTAGATCTCAGGAGCCATTGAGCAGGCTTTCTCTTGAAGAAAGGCTGTTCACGTGGGTTTTGTATGCTGGAGGCCCAGTTAGGAGTGGGACATCTTCATTTCTCCCAGCATGTCTAGATCTCAGGAGCCATTGAGCAGGCTTTCTCTTGAAGAAGGGCTGTTCACGTGGGTTTTGTATGCTGGAGGCCCAGATAGGAGTGGGACATCTTCATTTCTCCCAGCATGTCTAGATCTCAGGAGCCATTGAGCAGGCTTTCTCTTGAAGAAGGGCTGTTCACGTGGGTTTTGTATGCTGGAGGCCCAGTTAGGAGTGGGACATCTTCATTTCTCCCAGCATGTCTAGATCTCAGGAGCCATTGAGCAGGCTTTCTCTTGAAGAAGGGCTGTTCACGTGGGTTTTGTATGCTGGAGGCCCAGTTAGGAGTTGGACATCTTCATTTCTCCCAGCATGTCTAGATCTCAGGAGCCATTGAGCAGGCTTTCTCTTGAAGAAGGGCTGTTCACGTGGGTTTTGTATGCTGGATGCCCAGTTAGGAATGGGACATCTTCATTTCTCCCAGCATGTCTAGATCTCAGGAGCCATTGAGCAGGCTTTCTCTTGAAGAAGGGATGTTCTGGGAGGAGCAGAGGGGATTATTAACAAAACAAAGGCCTAGGGGGGAGGGGCCAATGGGCCCTGTTAGAAGCCTCACCTTAAAAAAGTCTAAAAAGCAAAAATTAAAAAAAAGGCAGACAGACAGACAGAGAGAGAGAGAGAGTGAGAGGTAGAGAGAGACAAAGATTGATTCAGAGACAGTAGATATGAAAGGGGTTTTCCTACCACGTGGGTTTTGTATGCTGGAGGCCCAGTTAGGAGTGGAACATCTTCATTTCTCCCAGCATGTCTAGGTATCAGGAGCCATTGAGCAGGCTTTCTCTTGAAGAAGGGCTGGTCACGTGGGTTTTGTATGCTGGAGGCCCAGTTAGGAGTGGGACATCTTCATTTCTCCCAGCATGTCTAGATCTCAGGAGCCATTGAGCAGGCTTTCTCTTGAAGAAGGGCTGTTCACGTGGGTTTTGTATGCTGGAGGCCCAGTTAGGAGTGGGACATCTTCATTTCTCCCAGCATGTCTAGATCTCAGGAGCCATTGAGCAGGCTTTCTCTTGAAGAAGGGCTGTTCACGTGGGTTTTGTATGCTGGAGGCCCAGTTAGGAGTGGGACATCTTCATTTCTCCCAGTATGTCTAGATCTCAGGAGCCATTGAGCAGGCTTTCTCTTGAAGAAGGGCTGTTCTGGGAGGAGCAGAGGGGATTATTAACAAAACAAAAGCCTAGGAGGGAGGGGCCAAAGGGCCCTGTAAGAAGCCTCACCTTAAAAAATTCTAAAAAGCAAAAATTAAAAAAAAAGACAGACAGACAGACAGAGAGAGAGAGAGAGAGAGAGGTTGAGAGAGACAAAGATTGATTCAGAGACAGGGGATATGAAAGGGGTTTTCCTACCATGTTGGTTTTGTATGCTGGAGGCCCAGTTAGGAGTGGAACATCTTCATTTCTCCCAGCATGCCTAGATCTCAGGAGCCATTGAGCAGGCTTTCTCTTGAAGAAGGGCTGTTCACGTTGGTTTTGTATGCCGGAGGCCCAGTTAGGAGTGGGACATCTTCATTTCTCCCATCATGTCTAGATCTCAGGAGCCATTGAACAGGCTTTCTCTTGAAGAAGGGCTGTTCTGGTTCCGGGCACCAGGCGGACTGAGGCTGCAGGCCCGACCTTTCCGAATCTCCACGCATCCCCACCGTTTCTCCTCCTTGGACCCCAGGTTGGTTGACTGGGACTTTAAGGCGAACTCCCACCCCACCCCACCCGCAATCCGGATCGAGCCGGCCAGCAGTTCCGGGCACCAGGCGGACTGAGGCTGCAGGCCCGACCTTTCCGAATCTCCACGCATCCCCACCGTTTCTCCTCCTTGGACCCCAGGTTGGTTGACTGGGACTTTAAGGCGAACTCCCACCCCACCCCACCCGCAATCCGGATCGAGCCGGCCAGCAGTTCCGGGCACCAGGCGGACTGAGGCTGCAGGCCCGACCTTTCCGAATCTCCACGCATCCCCACCGTTTCTCCTCCTTGGACCCCAGGTTGGTTGTCTGGGACTTTAAGGCGAACTCCCACCCCACCCCACCCGCAATCCGGATCGAGCCGGCCAGCAGTTCCGGGCTCCAGGCGGACTGAGGCTGCAGGCCCGACCTTTCCGAATCTCCACGCATCCCCACCGTTTCTCCTCCTTGGACCCCAGGTTGGTTGACTGGGACTTTAAGGCGAACTCCCACCCCACCCCACCCGCAATCCGGATCGAGCCGGCCAGCAGTTCCGGGCACCAGGCGGACTCAGGCTCCAGACCTGACCAACCTGGTCCTGTCACTCATCTTCTGACACTTTCCCACTAGCCTTTGGACTCTGAATTCTGGTGATTTGAATAGCGCGCCGCGCGCTTGCGCGCCGCCGATTTCCTTTTCTCAGTTTGTTTTTCTTTGCTCTTGGGGTGTTGCTTATTCAGTCAATTGTAGGCTCACCTGTCCTTAGAGACAGTGAGGACTTTGGGCCATCCAGGGTAGTGGCAACAGTTAATGGTAATTGTGAGCAACAGGTAGGCCAACCATAAGGGAAATCATCAATTTTCTAAGCCTGTACAACTATTAACAATCAGTTAGGAAGAAACATATAGAATACCTAATGACTAAGAACAATCGCAGAGGCTCCAGAAATATGAGCAACCAACAAAAGGCCTCTCCCTCAAGGGAAATCATCAAGCCTACATCACCCACAGTCAATACAATGGACGTCGTGGACATGTCTGATAAGGAATTCAGATTATTTGTAGTGACCAAACTAACTGAGATGGAAGAGAAAAGAGACAAGGAGCTCCAGGAGATGAGGAAGTCCTTCAATGACTTGAAAGAAGAAATGGATACCTTAAACAAGAACCAGATGGAACTTCTAGGAATGAAGAATGTGATACAGGAAATCAAAACCTCCCTTGAAAGTATTAAAAGTAGGTTAGACCAGGCAGAAGATCGAATATCTAACGTAGAAGACAAAACATCTGACCTAGAAAAAAGCATCAAGAAGATTGAGAAAACAACCATGAAAAATGAGGATAATATACGAGGAATACTGGATACTATCAAGCGCCCCAACATCCGGATAATAGGTATTCCAGAAGAGGAAGAAAATAATAAGGGCCTAGATCATTTATTCCATGAGATCCTGGAAGAAAACTTTCCAAATCTAGAAAGGCACTCAAATATCCAGACCCAGGAAATACATAGGACCCCGGGTAGAATCAACCCAAGAAGATCCTCTCCAAGGCACATTATAGCCAGACTGGCAAAAACAACGGACAAAGACAAGATACTAAAGTTGGCAAGAGGGAAACGCCAGGTTACTTACAAAGGTCACCCCATCAGGCTAACATCGGATCTTTCGGCGGAAACAATGCAAGAAAGGAAAGAATGGGGAAGCATAGTAAAAGTGTTGAGTGAAAAACAATTTCAACCAAGAATATTATACCCGGCAAAATTATCTTTCATATGGGAAAAAAAGATAAAAACATTCTCGAATAAACAAAATTTGAAGGAATTTACCAACTCCAGACCAGCTCTTCAAGAGGTTCTGAAGGGAGTATTATACCAGGAAAACTAAAAAATCAGAGACAGTTATACGAGAACAAAGAGCAACCAAGAAAATGGCTCACTTAATGATAGGATCAGGTACGGAAATATCGATAATTACATTGAATGTCAATGGATTAAATTCTCCAGTAAAGAGACATAGACTGGCTGACTGGATAAGAAAACAGAAACCCTCTATCTGTTGCCTACAAGAAACTCACCTTATGGATAAAGACATACATAGACTAAAAGTCAAGGGCTGGAAAAAGATACTCCATGCAAATGGAAATTGAAAAAAGGCTGGAGTAGCGATATTGATCTCAGACAAAATAGATTTCAAGACAAAGACTGTAAGAAGAGACAAAGAAGGGCATTATATAATAGTAAATGGGGTAATCCAGCAAGAAGACATAACCCTTATAAATATCTATGCACCCAACTCAGGTGCGCCTAAATATGTGAAGGAAAGACTGTTGGAGCTAAAAGGAGAGATAGGGAGAAATACTATAATTGTTGGAGATCTCAACACCCCATTATATCCTATAGACAGGTCTTCTAGACAGAAAATAAATAGAGAGATACAGGACTTAAATGATACTATAAATGGAATGGGCTTGACAGATATCTATAGAACTTTCCACCCTACATCCACAACATATACATTTTTCTCACCCCGACATGGAACCTTTTCAAAGATAGATCATATATTAGGACACAAATCAAGCCTTTATAGATTCAAAGGCATAGAAACTGTACCCAGCATCTTCTCTGACCATGATGGAATTAAACTCAAGATTAATTTCAAGACACAACCCCGAAAATACACGAACACATGGAAACTGAACAACCTACTTCTGAATGACTTCTTCACTACTGAAGAAATTAAGGCTGAAATAAAAAAATTTATGGAAACTAATGATAATGAGTACACAAGTGTCCAGAATCTATGGGACACAGCAAAAGCAGTCATAAGAGGAAAATTCATAGCAATTAGTGCACATAAGAAAAGGACAGAAAGATGGCAACTAGATAACTTATCATCATGCCTCAGAGAATTGGAAAAACAACAACAAACAAATCCCCAAAATGCCAGGCGAAAAGAAATAATAAAGGTTCGAGCAGAAATAAATGAAATAGAAAATAAACGAACCATACAGAAAATAAATGAAAGCAAAAGCTGGTTCTTTGAAAAGATTAACAAGATCGACACACCATTGGCTAGACTGATTAAGAAGAAGAAAGAAAGAAACCAGATTAATCAAATATGTGATGAAACAGGCAATATTACCACAGACATAGCAGAAATACAAAATATCATTAGAGGATACTATGAGCAACTTTACGCCAACAAACAAGATAACCTGGAGGAGATGGACAAATTCCTGGATGCATATAATCTACCAAGATTGGATCAGGAAGACATAGAGAACCTGAATAGACCTATAACAAGCCAGGAGATTGAATCAGTAATAAATAACCTCCCAACAAAGAAAAGCCCAGGCCCAGATGGCTTCACTTGTGAATTCTACAAAACTTTTAAGGAAGAGTTAACCCCTATCCTACTAAAATTATTTCTAAAGATTCAAAAGGAAGGAAACCTTCCAAATTCATTTTATGAAGCTTCCATCATCCTCATCCCCAAAACAGATAAGGATATGACAAAAAAGGAAAACTACAGACCAATATCATTGATGAATATAGATGCGAAAATTCTCAACAAAATACTCGCAAATCGTATCCAACAACATATAACAAAGATCATTCATCACGATCAGGTAGGCTTTATACCAGGGATGCAAGGATGGTTCAATATACGCAAGACCATAAATGTAATACACCACATTAACAGAAAGAAAGATAAAAACCATATGATCATCTCAATTGATGCGGAGAAAGCATTTGATAAAATACAGCATCCTTTTATGATTAAGACTCTCAGTAAGATTGGTATAGAAGGGTCATTTCTCAACACAATAAAAGCCATCTATGAAAAACCTACAGCTAACATTATACTGAATGGGGAAAAGCTGAAAGCTTTTCCTCTGAAAACAGGTACTAGGCAGGGCTGCCCACTTTCTCCACTGCTCTTTAATATAGTACTGGAAGTCTTAGCTATTGCAATCAGAGAAGAGAACAATATTAAAGGCATTCGAATAGGCAAAGAAGAATTGAAAATATCTTTATTTGCAGATGACATGATGGTATACTTAGAAGACCCAAAGGTATCCATGAAAAAACTGCTTGAAGTAATAAGTGAATACAGTAAAGTGGCAGGATACAAAATCAATATCCAAAAATCTATAGCATTTCTATTTATGAACAACAAGTTGAACGAAGCAGAGCTGAAGAAAGGAATCCCTTTCACCGTAGCCACAAGGTGTATAAGATACCTAGGGATAAACCTAACTAAGAAAGTCAAAGATCTTTATAAACAAAACTACGAAAATCTTAAAAGAGACATTGAAAGTGACATAAAAAAGTGGAAGGATATCCCATGCTCCTGGATTGGAAGAATTAACATAATCAAAATGGCAATTCTACCCAAATTAATCTACATGTTTAATGCAATTCCAATCGAAATACCAGAGATATTCTTCAGAGATCTAGAAAGGGCAATCATAGAATTTGTCTGGAACCATAAAAGACCTCGTATTGCAAAAGCAATCCTGCGCAAGAAGAGTGGAGTAGGAGGCATATCACTCCCTGATCCCAAGATATACTATAAAGCTGTGGTCATCAAAACAGCATGGTATTGGCATAAAAACAGACATGTGGACCAATGGAAGAGAATAGAGACCCCAGAAATAACCCCCAAAGCTTACAGCCAACTGATCTTTGACAAAGGATATCAGTCAATCCATTGGGAAAAGGAAAACATCTTTAGTAAATGGTGCTGGAAAAACTGGGTATCCATCTGCAGAAAGATGAAACTGAACCCCCATCTTTCACCACTAACAACAGTCAACTCAAAATGGATCAAAGATCTTAACCTAAAACCTCAAACAATAAAACTACTGGTGGAAAATGCTGGGGAAACTCTGGGGGACATTGGAGTAGGCAAAGACTTCTTAAATAAGACTCCCAAGGCACAGGCAATAATCCCTAAAATAGACAAGTGGGACTATATTAGACTAAGAAGTTTCTGCACAGCAAAGGACACAGTAACAAGTGTGAACCGACAACCCTCAGAATGGGAAAATATTTTTGTTAAATATGCCTCAGACAAGGGACTGATAACCAGAATACATAGGGAACTCAAGTGCCTTATGCGAAAAAAAATGATTAACCCAATTAAAAGGTGGGAAAATGAGCTGAACAAAAGTCTCTCTAAGGAAGACATACGAATAGCCAAAAAGCATATGAGGAAATGCTCAACATCCCTCATCATAAGGGAGATGCAGATAAAAACCACAATGAGATACCACCTAACCCCTGTCAGAATGGCAAAGATTAAGAATATAAAAAGTGATAAGTGTTGGCGGGGATGTGGTGAAAAGGGAACCCTCCTACACTGTTGGTGGGAATGTAAACTAGTTCAACCACTGTGGAGAACAATATGGAGGTTCCTCAAAGATCTACAAATAGAACTACCATTCGATCCAGTAATCCCACTTCTGGGTATTTACCCAAAAGACAGGAGAACGCTCAGTCAGAAAAGTGCTTGCACATCAATGTTTATTGCAGCATTATTCACAATTGCCAAGACATGGAACCAACCTAAATGTCCACAAACTGATGAATGGATTGGAAAAGTGTGGTATATATACTCTATGGAATACTACTCAGCCATAAAAAATAACAAGGCCCTGGAATTTGATAGAAAGTGGTCAGATACGGAGGATATATTGCTGAGTGAAGTAAGCCAGGATATGAAAGAAAGATATTGTATGTATCCACTCAATATATACCGACTATCAGCATTCTATGATAGTGAAAAAAAATTGGAGGACATAAAAGCAGTGAAGGTACTTAATGAGAATAGGACAGTGTGGAATGGGGGAAGTGAAGAGAAGAGGATAGAGAAAGATAACAAATGAACAATAGAGAGGCAGGACATTAGTGAGAAACAGATATGGCTTATTAAATGTTGATGTTGACATGTATAGTATTCTCAACTGGATTTGTCTGAGAAGTATTTCATGATGGGCAAAGTATTTGTACAAGCAACATGAGAAATAGCGATGGACTGTCTTAAAAAATAATTAGAATAATAATAATGATTGGGGAAAACATAGAAAAGATATTGAATGTTGAAGCGGGGAGATTAATGTCTCTGTACTGACTGACATGCACGGCATTCCCTTTTGAAAAAGTAATGTAATACAATGTAAAGTAATATGTAATTCAATGTAATATAAAGAAGAATATGATGATAATAAAAAAAAATAAAATAAAAAAAAACAGCAAAAAAAAAAAAAAAAAGAAGGGCTGTTCTGGGAGGAGCAGAGGGGATTATTAACAAAACAAAGGCCTAGGAGGGAGGGGCCAAAGGCCCTGTAAGAAGCCTCACCTTAAAAAATTCTAAAAAGCAAAAATTAAAAAAAAAGACAGACAGACAGACAGAGAGAGAGAGAGAGAGAGAGTGAGAGGTAGAGAGAGACAAAGATTGATTCAGAGACAGGAGATATGAAAGGGGTTTTCCTACCACGTGGGTTTTGTATGCTGGAGGCCCAGTTAGGAGTGGAACAACTTCATTTCTCCCAGCATGTCTAGATCTCAGGAGCCATTGAGCAGGCTTTCTCTTGAAGAAGGGCTGTTCACGTGGGTTTTGTATGCTGGAGGCCCAGATAGGAGTGGGACATCTTCATTTCTCCGAGCATGTCTAGATCTCAGGAGCCATTGAGCAGGCTTTCTCTTGAAGAAGGGCTGTTCACGTGGGTTTTGTATGCTGGAGGCCCAGTTAAGAGTGGGACATCTTCATTTCTCCCAGCATGTCTAGATCTCAGGAGCCATTGAGCAGGCTTTCTCTTGAAGAAGGGCTGTTCACGTGGGTTTTGTATGCTGGAGGCCCAGTTAGGAGTGGGACATCTTCATTTCTCCCAGCATGTCTAGATCTCAGGAGCCATTGAGCAGGCTTTCTCTTGAAGAAGGGCTGTTCACGTGGGTTTTGTATGCTGGAGGCCCAGTTAGGAGTGGGACATCTTCATTTCTCCCAGCATGTCTAGATCTCAGGAGCCATTGAGCAGGCTTTCTCTTGAAGAAGGGCTGTTCACGTGGGTTTTGTATGCTGGAGGCCCAGTTAGGAGTGGGACATCTTCATTTCTCCCAGCATGTCTAGATCTCAGGAGCCATTGAGCAGGCTTTCTCTTGAAGAAGGGCTGTTCACGTGGGTTTTGTATGCTGGAGGCCCAGTTAGGAGTGGGACATCTTCATTTCTCCCAGCATGTCTAGATCTCAGGAGCCATTGAGCAGGCTTTCTCTTGAAGAAGGGCTGTTCACGTGGGTTTTGTATGCTGGAGGCCCAGTTAGGAGTGGGACATCTTCATTTCTCCCAGCATGTCTAGATCTCAGGAGCCATTGAGCAGGCTTTCTCTTGAAGGAGGGCTGTTCACGTGGGTTTTGTATGCTGGAGGCCCAGGTAGGAGTGGGACATCTTCATTTCTCCCAGCATGTCTAGATCTCAGGAGCCATTGAGCAGGCTTTCTCTTGAAGAAGGGCTGTTCACGTGGGTTTTGTATGCTGGAGGCCCAGTTAGGAGTGGAACATCTTCATTTCTCCCAGCATGTCTAGATCTCAGGAGCCATTGAGCAGGCTTTCTCTTGAAGAAGGGCTGTTCACGTGGGTTTTGTATGCTGGAGGCCCAGTTAGGAGTGGGACATCTTCATTTCTCCCAGCATGTCTAGATCTCAGGAGCCATTGAGCAGGCTTTCTCTTGAAGGAGGGCTGTTCACGTGGGTATTGTATGCTGGAGGCCCAGTTAGGAGTGGGACATCTTCATTTCTCCCAGCATGTCTAGATCTCAGGAGCCATTGAGCAGGCTTTCTCTTGAAGAAGGGCTGTTCACGTGGGTTTTGTATGCTGGAGGCCCAGTTAGGAGTGGGACATCTTCATTTCTCCCAGCATGTCTAGATCTCAGGAGCCATTGAGCAGGCTTTCTCTTGAAGAAGGGCTGTTCTGGGAGGAGCAGAGGGGATTATTAACAAAACAAAAGCCTAGGAGGGCGGGGCCAAAGGGCCCTGTAAGAAGCCTCACCTTAAAAAATTCTAAAAAGCAAAAATTAAAAAAAAAAGACAGACAGACAGACAGAGAGAGAGAGAGAGAGAGGTAGAGAGAGACAAAGATTGATTCAGAGACAGGAGATATGAAAGGGGTTTTCCTACCACGTTGGTTTTGTATGCTGGAGGCCCAGATAGGAGTGGAACATCTTCATTTCTCCCAGCATGCCTAGATCTCAGGAGCCATTGAGCAGGCTTTCTCTTGAAGAAGGGCTGTTCACGTGGGTTTTGTATGCTGGAGGCCCAGTTAGGAGTGGAACATCTTCATTTCTCCCAGCATGTCTAGATCTCAGGAGCCATTGAGCAGGCTTTCTCTTGAAGAAGGGCTGTTCACGTGGGTTTTGTATGCTGGAGGCCCAGTTAGGAGTGGGACATCTTCATTTCTCCCAGCATGTCTAGATCTCAGGAGCCATTGAGCAGGCTTTTTCTTGAAGAAGGGCTGTTCTGGGAGGAGCAGAGGGGATTATTAACAAAAGAAAGGCCTAGGAGGGAGGGGCCAAAGGCCCTGTAAGAAGCCTCACCTTAAAAAATTCTAAAAAGCAAAAATTAAAAAAAAAGACAGACAGACAGACAGAGAGAGAGAGAGAGAGAGAGTGAGAGGTAGAGAGAGACAAAGATTGATTCAGAGACAGGAGATATGAAAGGGGTTTTCCTACCACGTGGGTTTTGTATGCTAGAGGCCCAGTTAGGCGCGGAATATCTTCATTTCTCCCAGCATGTCTAGATCTCAGGAGCCATTGAGCAGGCTTTCTCTTGAAGAAGGGCTGTTCACGTGGGTTTTGTATGCTGGAGGCCCAGTTAGGAGTGGGACATCTTCATTTCTCCCAGCATGTCTAGATCTCAGGAGCCATTGAGCAGGCTTTCTCTTGAAGAAGGGCTGTTCACGTGGGTTTTGTATGCTGGAGGCCCAGTTATGAGTGGGACATCTTCATTTCTCCCAGCATGTCTAGATCTCAGGAGCCATTGAGCAGGCTTTCTCTTGAAGAAGGGCTGTTCACGTGGGTTTTGTATGCTGGAGGCCCAGTTAGGAGTGGGACATCTTCATTTCTCCCAGCATGTCTAGATCTCAGGAGCCATTGAGCAGGCTTTCTCTTGAAGAAGGGCTGTTCACGTGGGTTTTGTATGCTGGAGGCCCAGTTAGGAGTGGGACATCTTCATTTCTCCCAGCATGTCTAGATCTCAGGAGCCATTGAGCAGGCTTTCTCTTGAAGAAGGGCTGTTCACGTGGGTTTTGTATGCTGGAGGCCCAGTTAGGAGTGGGACATCTTCATTTCTCCCAGCATGTCTAGATCTCAGGAGCCATTGAGCAGGCTTTCTCTTGAAGAAGGGCTGTTCACGTGGGTTTTGTATGCTGGAGGCCCAGATAGGAGTGGGACATCTTCATTTCTCCCAGCATGTCTAGATCTCAGGAGCCATTGAGCAGGCTTTCTCTTGAAGAAGGGCTGTTCACGTGGGTTTTGTATGCTGGAGGCCCAGTTAGGAGTGGGACATCTTCATTTCTCCCAGCATGTCTAGATCTCAGGAGCCATTGAGCAGGCTTTCTCTTGAAGAAGGGCTGTTCACGTGGGTTTTGTATGCTGGAGGCCCAGTTAGGAGTGGGACATCTTCATTTCTCCCAGCATGTCTAGATCTCAGGAGCCATTGAGCAGGCTTTCTCTTGAAGAAGGGCTGTTCACGTGGGTTTTGTATGCTGGAGGCCCAGTTAGGAGTGGGACATCTTCATTTCTCCCAGCATGTCTAGATCTCAGGAGCCATTGAGCAGGCTTTCTCTTGAAGAAGGGCTGTTCACGTGGGTTTTGTATGCTGGAGGCCCAGTTAGGAGTGGGACATCTTCATTTCTCCCAGCATGTCTAGATCTCAGGAGCCATTGAGCAGGCTTTCTCTTGAAGAAGGGCTGTTCACCTGGGTTTTGTATGCTGGAGGCCCAGTTAGGAGTGGGACATCTTCATTTCTCCCAGCATGTCTAGATCTCAGGAGCCATTGAGCAGGCTTTCTCTTGAAGAAGGGCTGTTCACCTGGGTTTTGTATGCTGGAGGCCCAGTTAGGAGTGGGACATCTTCATTTCTCCCAGCATGTCTAGATCTCAGGAGCCATTGAGCAGGCTTTCTCTTGAAGAAGGGCTGTTCACGTGGGTTTTGTATGCTGGAGGCCCAGTTAGGAGTGGGACATCTTCATTTCTCCCAGCATGTCTAGATCTCAGGAGCCATTGAGCAGGCTTTCTCTTGAAGAAGGGCTGTTCACGTGGGTTTTGTATGCTGGAGGCCCAGTTAGGAGTGGGACATCGTCATTTCTCCCAGCATGTCTAGATCTCAGGAGCCATTGAGCAGGCTTTCTCTTGAAGAAGGGCTGTTCACGTGGGTTTTGTATGCTGGAGGCCCAGTTAGGAGTGGGACATCTTCATTTCTCCCAGCATGTCTAGATCTCAGGAGCCATTGAGCAGGCTTTCTCTTGAAGAAGGGTTGTTCACGTGGGTTTTGTATGCTGGATGCTCAGTTAGGAGTGGGACATCTTCATTTCTCCCAGCATGTCTAGATCTCAGGAGCCATTGAGCAGGCTTTCTCTTGAAGGAGGGCTGTTCACGTGGGTTTTGTACGCTGGAGGCCCAGTTAGCAGTGGGACATCTTCATTTCTCCCAGCATGTCTAGATCTCAGGAGCCATTGAGCAGGCTTTCTCTTGAAGGAGGGCTGTTCACGTGGGTTTTGTACGCTGGAGGCCCAGTTAGGAGTGGGACATCTTCATTTCTCCCAGCATGTCTAGATCTCAGGAGCCATTGAGCAGGCTTTCTCTTGAAGGAGGGCTGTTCACGTGGGTTTTGTATGCTGGAGGCCCAGTTAAGAGTGGGACATCTTCATTTCTCCCAGCATGTCTAGATCTCAGGAGCCATTGAGCAGGCTTTCTCTTGAAGGAGGGCTGTTCACGTGGGTTTTTTATGCTGGAGGCCCAGTTAGGAGTGGGACATCTTCATTTCTCAAAGCATGTCTAGATCTCAGGAGCCATTGAGCAGGCTTTCTCTTGAAGGAGGGCTGTTCACGTGGGTTTTGTATGCTGGAGGCCCAGTTAGGAGTGGGACATCTTCATTTCTCCCAGCATGTCTAGATCTCAGGAGCCATTGAGCAGGCTTTCTCTTGAAGAAGGGCTTTTCTGGGAGGAGCAGAGGGGATTATTAACAAAACAAAGGCCTAGGAGGGAGGGGCCAAAGAGCCTTGTAAGAAGCCTCACCTTAAAAAATTCTAAAAAGCAAAAATTATAAAAAAAAGACAGACAGACAGACAGATAAAGAGAGAGAGTGAGAGGTAGAGAGAGACAAAGATTGATTCAGAGACAGGAGATATGAAAGGGGTTTTCCTACCACGTGGGTTTTGTATGCTGGAGGCCCAGTTAGGAGTGGAACATCTTCATTTCTCCCAGCATGTCTAGATCTCAGGAGCCATTGAGCAGGCTTTCTCTTGAAGAAGGTCTGTTCATGTGGGTTTTGTATGCTGGAGGCCCAGTTAGGTGTGGGACATCTTCATTTCTGCCAGCATGTCTAGATCTCAGGAGCCATTGAGCAGGCTTTCTCTTGAAGAAGGGCTGTTCACGTGGGTTTTGTATGCTGCAGGCCCAGTTAGGAGTGGGATATCTTCATTTCTCCCAGCATGTCTAGATCTCAGGAGACATTGAGCAGGCTTTCTCTTGAAGAAGGGCTCTTCTGGGAGGAGCAGAGGGGATTATTAACAAAACAAGGGCCTAGGAGGGAGGGGCCAAAGGGCCCTGTAAGAAGCCTCACCTTAAAAAATTCTAAAAAGCAAAAATTTAATAAAAAGACAGACAGACAGAGAGAGAGAGAGAGTGAGAGGTAGAGAGAGTCAAAGATTGATTCAGAGACAGGAGATATGAAAGGGGTTTTCCTACCACGTGGGTTCTGTATGCTGGAGGCCCAGTTAGGAGTGGGACATCTTCATTTCTCCCAGCATGTCTAGATCTCAGGAGCCATTGAGCAGGCTTTCTCTTGAAGAAGGGCTGTTCACGTGGGTTTTGTATGCTGGAGGCCCAGTTAGGAATGGGACATCTTCATTTCTCCCAGCATGTCTAGATCTCAGGAGCCATTGAGCAGGCTTTCTCTTGAAGAAGGGCTGTTCACGTGGGTTTTGTATGCTGGAGGCCCAGTTAGGAGTGGGACATCTTCATTTCTCCCAGCATGTCTAGATCTCAGGAGCCATTGAGCAGGCTTTCTCTTGAAGAAGGGCTGTTCACGTGGGTTTTGTATGCTGGAGGCCCAGTTAGGAGTGGGACATCGTCATTTCTCCCAGCATGTCTAGATCTCAGGAGCCATTGAGCAGGCTTTCTTTTGAAGAAGGGCTGTTCACGTGGGTTTTGTATGCTGGAGGCCCAGTTAGGAGTGGGACATCTTCATTTCTCCCAGCATGTCTAGATCTCAGGAGCCATTGAGCAGGCTTTCTCTTGAAGAAGGGCTGTTCACGTGGGTTTTTTATGCTGGAGGCCCAGTTAGGAGTGGGACATCTTCATTTCTCCCAGCATGTCTAGATCTCAGGAGCCATTGAGCAGGCTTTCTCTTGAAGAAGGGCTGTTCACGTGGGTTTTGTATGCTGGAGGCCCAGTTAGGATTGGGACATCTTCATTTCTCCCAGCATGTCTAGATCTCAGGAGCCAATGAGCAGGCTTTCTCTTGAAGAAGGGCTGTTCACGTGGGTTTTGTATGCTGGAGGCCCAGTTAGGAGTGGGACATCTTCATTTCTCCCAGCATGTCTAGATCTCAGGAGCCATTGAGCAGGCTTTCTCTTGAAGAAGGGCTGTTCTGGGAGGAGCAGAGGGGATTATTAACAAAACAAAGGCCTAGGAGGGAGGGGCCAAAGGGCCCTGTAAGAAGCCTCACCTTAAAAAATTCTAAAAAGCAAAAATTAAAAAAAAAGACAGACAGACAGACAGAGAGAGAGAGAGAGAGTGAGAGGTAGAGAGAGACAAAGATCGATTCAGAGACAGGAGATATGAAAGGGGTTTTCCTACCACGTGGGTTTTGTATGCTGGAGGCCCAGTTAGGAGTGGAACATCTTCATTTCTCCCAGCATGTCTAGATCTCAGGAGCCATTGAGCAGGCTTTCTCTTGAAGAAGGGCTGTTCACGTGGGTTTTGTATGCTGGAGGCCCAGTTAGGAGTGGGACATCTTCATTTCTCCCAGCATGTCTAGATCTCAGGAGCCATTGAGCAGGCTTTCTCTTGAAGAAGGGCCGTTTACGTGGGTTTTGTATGCTGGCGGCCTAGTTAGGAGTGGAACATCTTCATTTCTCCCAGCATGTCTAGATCTCAGGAGCCATTGAGCATGCTTTCTCTTGAAGAAGGGCTGTTCACGTGGGTTTTTTATGCTGGAGGCCCAGTTAGGAGTGGGACATCTTCATTTCTCTCAGCATGTCTAGATCTCAGGAGCCATTGAGCAGGCTTTCTCTTGAAGAAGTGCTGTTCTGGGAGGAGCAGACGGGATTATTAACAAAACAAAGGCCTAGGAGGGAGGGGCCCAAGGGCCCTGTAAGAAGCCTCACCTTAAAAAATTCTAAAAAGCAAAAATTAAAAAAAAAAGACAGACAGACAGACAGAGAGAGAGAGAGAGAGTGAGAGGTAGAGAGAGACAAAGATTGATTCAGAGACAGGAGATATGAAAGGGGTTTTCCTACCACGTGGGTTTTGTATGCTGGAGGCCCAGTTAGGAGTGGAACATCTTCATTTCTCCCAGCATGTCTAGATCTCAGGAGCCATTGAGCAGGCTTTCTCTTGACGAAGGGCTGTTCACGTGGGTTTTGTATGCTGGAGGCCCAGTTAGGAGTGGGACATCTTCATTTCTCCAGCATGTCTATATCTCAGGAGCCATTGAGCAGGCTTTCTCTTGAAGAAGGGCACGTGGGTTTTGTATACTGGAGGCCCAGTTAGGATTGGGACATCTTCATTTCTCCCAGCATGTCTAGATCTCAGGAGCCATTGAGCAGGCTTTCTCTTGAAGAAGGGCTGTTCACGTGGGTTTTGTATGCTGGAGGCCCAGTTAGGATTGGGACATCTTCATTTCTCCCAGCATGTCTAGATCTCAGGAGCCATTGAGCAGGCTTTCTCTTGAAGAAGGGCTGTTCACGTGGGTTTTGTATGCTGGAGGCCCAGTTAGGAGTGGGACATCTTCATTTCTCCCAGCATGTCTAGATCTCAGGAGCCATTGAGCAGGCTTTCTCTTGAAGAAGGGCTGTTCACGTGGGTTTTGTATGCTGGAGGCCCAGTTAGGAGTGGGACATCTTCATTTCTCCCAGCATGTCTAGATCTCAGGAGCCATTCAGCAGGCTTTCTCTTGAAGAAGGGCTGTTCTGGGAGGAGCAGAGGGGATTATTAACAAAACAAAGGCCTAGGAGGGAGGGGCCAAAGGGCCCTGTAAGAAGGCTCACCTTAAAAAATTCTAATAAGCAAAAATTAAAAAAAAAGAAAGACAGACAGAAAGAGAGAGAGAGAGAGTGAGAGGTAGAGAGAGACAAAGATTCATTCAGAGACAGGAGATATGAAAGGGGTTTTCCTACAACGTGGATTTTGTATGCTGGAGGCCCAGTTAGGAGTGGAACATCTTCATTTCTCCCAGCATGTCTAGATCTCAGGAGCCATTGAGCAGGCTTTCTCTTGAAGAAGGGCCGTTCACGTGGGTTTTGTATGCTGGAGGCCCAGTTAGGAGTGGGACATCTTCATTTCTCCCAGCATATCTAGGTCTCAGGAGCCATTGAGCAGGCTTTCTCTTGAAGAAGGGCTGTTCACGTGGGTTTTGTATGCTGGAGGCCCAGTTAGGAGTGGGACATCTTCATTTCTCCCAGCATGTCTAGATCTCAGGAGCCATTGAGCAGGCTTTCTCTTGAAGAAGGGCTGTTCACGTGGGTTTTGTATGCTGGAGGCCCAGTTAGGAGTGGGACATCTTCATTTCTCCCAGCATGTCTAGATCTCAGGAGCCATTGAGCAGGCTTTCTCTTGAAGAAGGGCTGTTCTGGGAGGAGCAGAGGGGATTATTTACAAAACAAAGGCCTAGGAGGGAGGGGCCCAAGGGCCCTGTAAGAAGCCTCACCTTAAGAAATTCTAAAAAGCAAAAATTAAAAAAAAAGACAGACAGACAGAAAGAGAGAGAGAGAGAGTGAGAGGTAGAGAGAGACAAAGATTGATTCAGATACAGGAGATATGAAAGGGGTTTTCCTACCACGTGGGTTTTGTATGCTGGAGGCCCAGTTAGGAGTGGAACATCTTCATTTCTCCCAGCATGTCTAGATCTCAGGAGCCATTGAGCAGGCTTTCTCTTGAAGAAGGGCTATTCACGTGGGTTTTGTATGCTGGAGGCCCAGTTTGGAGTGGGACATCTTCATTTCTCCAGCATGTCTATATCTCAGGAGCCATTGAGCAGGCTTTCTCTTGAAGAAGGGCACGTGGGTTTTGTATACTGGAGGCCCAGTTAGGATTGGGACATCTTCATTTCTCCCAGCATGTCTAGATCTCAGGAGCCATTGAGCAGGCTTTCTCTTGAAGAAGGGCTGTTCACGTGGGTTTTGTATGCTGGAGGCCCAGTTAGGAGTGGGACATCTTCATTTCTCTCAGCATGTCTAGATCTCAGGAGCCATTGAGCAGGCTTTCTCTTGAAGAAGGGCTGTTCACGTGGGTTTTGTATGCTGGAGGCCCAGTTAGGAGTGGGACACCTTCATTTCTCCCAGCATGTCTAGATCTCAGGAGCCATTGAGCAGGCTTTCTCTTGAAGAAGGGCTGTTCACGTGGGTTTTGTATGCTGGAGGCCCAGTTAGGAGTGGGACATCTTCATTTCTCCCAGCATGTCTAGATCTCAGGAGCCATTGAGCAGGCTTTCTCTTGAAGAAGGGCTGTTCTGGGAGGAGCAGAGGGGATTTTTAACAAAACAAAGGCCTAGGAGGGAGGGGCCAAAGGGCCCTGTAAGAAGCCTCACCTTAAAAAATTCTAAAAAGCAAAAATTAAAAAAAAGACAGACAGACAGACACAGAGAGAGAGAGAGTGAGAGGTAGAGAGAGACAAAGATTGATTCAGAGACAGGAGATATGAAAGGGGTTTTCCTACCACGTGCGTTATGTATGCTGGAGGCCCAGTTAGGAGTGGAACATCTTCATTTCTCCCAGCATGTCCAGATCTCAGGAGCCATTGGGCAGGCTTTCTCTTGAAGAAGGGCTGTTCACGTGGGTTTTGTATGCTGGAGGCCTAGTTAGGAGTGGGACATCTTCATTTCTCCCAGCATGTCTAGATCTCAGGAGCCATTGAGCAGGCTTTCTCTTGAAGAAGGGCTGTTCACGTGGGTTTTGTATGCTGGAGCCCCAGTTAGGAGTGGGACATCTTCATTTCTCCCAGCATGTCTAGATTTCAGGAGCCATTGAGCAGGCTTTCTCTTGAAGAAGGGCTGTTCACGTGGGTTTTGTATGCTGGAGGCCCAGTTAGGAGTGGGACATCTTCATTTCTCCCAGCATGTCTAGATCTCAGGAGCCATTGAGCAGGCTTTCTCTTGAAGAAGGGCTGTTCTGGGAGGAGCAGAGGGGATTATTAACAAAACAAAGGCCTAGGAGGGAGGGGCCAAAGGGCCCTGTAAGAAGCCTCACCTTAAAAAATTCTTAAAAGCAAAAATTAAAAAAAAAGGCAGACAGACAGACAGAGAGAGAGAGAGAGTGAGAGGTAGAGAGAGACAAAGATTGATTCAGAGACAGGAGATATGAAAGGGGTTTTCCTACCACGTGGGTTTTGTATGCTGGAGGCCCAGTTAGGAGTGGAACATCTTCATTTCTCCCAGCATGTCTAGATCTCAGGAGCCATTGAGCAGGCTTTCTCTTGAAGAAGGGCTGTTCACGTGGGTTTTGTATGCTGGAGGCCCAGTTAGGAGTGGGACATCTTCATTTCTCCCAGCATGTCTAGATCTCAGGAGCCATTGAGCAGGCTTTCTCTTGAAGAAGGGCTGTTCACGTGGGTTTTGTATGCTGGAGGCCCAGTTAGGAGTGGGACATCTTCATTTCTCCCAGCATGTCTAGATCTCAGGAGCCATTGAGCAGGCTTTCTCTTGAAGAAGCGATGTTCTGGGAGGAGCAGAGGGGATTATTAACAAAACAAAGGCCTAGGGGGGAGGGGCCAATGGGCCCTGTTAGAAGCCTCACCTTAAAAAATTCTAAAAAGCAAAAATTAAAAAAAAGACAGACAGACAGAGAGAGAGTGAGAGGTAGAGAGAGACAAAGATTGATTCAGAGACAGGAGATATGAAAGGGGTTTTCCTACCACGTGGGTTTTGTATTCTGGAGGCCCAGTTAGGAGTGGAACATCTTCATTTCTCCCAGCATGTCTAGATCTCAGGAGCCATTGAGCAGGCTTTCTCTTGAAGAAGGGCTGTTCACGTGGGTTTTGTATGCTGGAGGCCCAGTTAGGAGTGGGACATCTTCATTTCTCCCAGCATGTCTAGATCTCAGGAGCCATTGAGCAGGCTTTCTCTTGAAGAAGGGCTGTTCACGTGGGTTTTGTATGCTGGAGGCCCAGTTAGGAGTGGGACACCTTCATTTCTCCCAGCATGTCTAGATCTCAGGAGCCATTGAGCAGGCTAGGCTTTCTCTTGAAGAAGGGCTGTTCACGTGGGTTTTGTATGCTGGAGGCCCAGTTAGGAGTGGGACATCTTCATTTCTCCCAGCATGTCTAGATCTCAGGAGCCATTGAGCAGGCTTTCTCTTGAAGAAGGGCTGTTCTGGGAGGAGCAGAGGGGATTATTAACAAAACAAAGGCCTAGGAGGGAGGGGCCAAAGGGCCCTGTAAGAAGCCTCACCTTAAAAAATTCTAAAAAGCAAAAATTAAAAAAAAGACAGACAGACAGACAGAGAGAGAGAGAGAGTGAGAGGTAGAGAGAGACAAAGATTGATTCAGAGACAGGAGATATGAAAGGGGTTTTCCTACCGCGTGCGTTATGTATGCTGGAGGCCCAGTTAGGAGTGGAACATCTTCATTTCTCCCAGCATGTCCAGATCTCAGGAGCCATTGGGCAGGCTTTCTCTTGAAGAAGGGCTGTTCACGTGGGTTTTGTATGCTGGAGGCCCAGTTAGGAGTGGGACATCTTCATTTCTCCCAGCATGTCTAGATCTCAGGAGCCATTGAGCAGGCTTTCTCTTGAAGAAGGGCTGTTCACGTGGGTTTTGTATGCTGGAGGCCCAGTTAGGAGTGGGACATCTTCATTTCTCCCAGCATGTCTAGATCTCAGGAGCCATTGAGCAGGCTTTCTCTTGAGGAAGGGCTGTTCTGGGAGGAGCAGAGGGGATTATTAACAAAACAAAGGCCTAGGAGGGAGGGGCCAAAGGGCCCTGTAAGAAGCCTCACCTTAAAAAATTCTTAAAAGCAAAAATTAAAAAAAAAGGCAGACAGACAGACAGAGAGAGAGAGAGAGTGAGAGGTAGAGAGAGACAAAGATTGATTCAGAGACAGGAGATATGAAAGGGGTTTTCCTACCACGTGGGTTTTGTATGCTGGAGGCCCAGTTAGGAGTGGAACATCTTCATTTCTCCCAGCATGTCTAGATCTCAGGAGCCATTGAGCAGGCTTTCTCTTGAAGAAGGGCTGTTCACGTGGGTTTTGTATGCTGGAGGCCCAGTTAGGAGTGGGACATCTTCATTTCTCCCAGCATGTCTAGATCTCAGGAGCCATTGAGCAGGCTTTCTCTTGAAGAAGCGATGTTCTGGGAGGAGCAGAGGGGATTATTAACAAAACAAAGGCCTAGGGGGGAGGGGCCAATGGGCCCTGTTAGAAGCCTCACCTTAAAAAATTCTAAAAAGCAAAAATTAAAAAAAAGACAGACAGACAGAGAGAGAGTGAGAGGTAGAGAGAGACTAAGATTGATTCAGAGACAGGAGATATGAAAGGGGTTTTCCTACCACGTGGGTTTTGTATGCTGGAGGCCCAGTTAGGAGTGGAACATCTTCATTTCTCCCAGCATGTCTAGATCTCAGGAGCCATTGAGCAGGCTTTCTCCTGAAGAAGGGCTGTTCACGTGGGTTTTGTATGCTGGAGGCCCAGTTAGGAGTGGGACATCTTCATTTCTCCCAGCATGTCTAGATCTCAGGAGCCATTGAGCAGGCTTTCTCTTGAAGAAGGGCACGTGGGTTTTGTATGCTGGAGGCCCAGTTAGGAGTGGGACATCTTCATTTCTCCCAGCATGTCTAGATCTCAGGAGCCATTGAGCAGGCTTTCTCTTGAAGAAGGGCTGTTCACGTGAGTTTTGTATGCTGGAGGCCCAGTTAGGAGTGGGACATCTTCATTTCTCCCAGCATGTCCAGATCTCAGGAGTCATTGAGCAGGCTTTCTCTTGAAGAAGGGCTCTTCACGTGGGTTTTGTATGCTGGAGGCCCAGTTAGGAGTGGGACATCTTCATTTCTCCCAGCATGTCTAGATCTCAGGAGCCATTGAGCAGGCTTTCTCTTGAAGAAGGGCTGTTCACGTGGGTTTTGTATGCTGGAAGCTCAGTTAGGAGTGGGACATCTTCATTTCTCCCAGCATGTCTAGATCTCAGGAGCCATTGAGCAGGCTTTCTCTTGAAGAAGGGCTGTTCACGTGGGTTTTGTATGCTGGAGGCCCAGTTAGGAGTGGGACATCTTCATTTCTCCCAACATGTCTCTAAAATAGTTTTTTTTTTTAAATACTGTCATAATTGGGCCAGCTGACGCATGGTGGTTAAGGCATCTGGATCCCATATGGCTGACTTTACAGATCAAGTTCTGGACCTGTGGCCTGATAAAACTTGCCCGGCGTGTGTGCATAGAAGCCTAAAGTCCTGAGAAGAGAATGGAGGAGAAGGCATTGTGACATGGCCATCCCCCCAGGAAGATTTCTCACTTTCCTTCTCTGTCTTCCTCTCTCCTTCCCGCCCCCTCTGTTTCTAGCCAATGAGTACAGGGGCCGTATAGCAAAATTTGAAAGAACTACAAATTGGACTTCTTTGGAGGGGAAAAAAAAAAACTAAGTAAAAGATTATTTTCAAGATAAATATTCTGGTAATAATACTAGCTAATATTTACTATTTTGAAATTCAGTTGTATTTTACTATTTATAAAGTAATAAATTTGACAGACTAAAAATCATATTATTAATTATTCTTAAAGACATGTCTAATACTGCAGACATTCATAATTTATCAGATAAATAATTTGAAATAACTTTTTGTGTGATAAATTTGGCTTAATGCGCCTAGAAAAACAGGAATTAAAAATAATAAGCGTATGTCTGGCAGAAAACTAAAACAGAACTTAATAGAACTTTAAAGATCTAATGGGTTATAAAAGTCTTGGTTGGTACGAGATCTTTAGCTTAAAGAAGTTTGTGCCAAAGCAGAGAAATACATTCATTTTCCTAAATTCAGTTCCACTGAGGGTCATATGAAAAACCTTACCATGTCATGTCTTATTTTCATATTCATGTGTAAGTAAACTTTCAAATATTAAAATGTGCATCTCTTTCTTTTTGCCACGCTGAATGAAGCCAGGAATAGGATGGTGAGTGCTCTCTGAATACTCATGATGGAAATGTCTACAATTTTATGTATGCCCTCACTTACAAGAGGAGAAAGTGTGCAATTCCATTATACAGGCAAGATTAATAAAAGCAAAGGAAAATTCTTATTTAGCATCTTTAGTTCTTGTTCAGTATTACAAGAGTCTACAAAGTTTGGCTCTCCTGGTGAGTAGATAAGTGTAGAGCAAAGGTTATATTTTTTGAAGACTATACTATCTTAAACAGGTAACCGAGTTATACCTTTAAAGTATATTGGCCAAACAGTGTACTAGTGGCCTGAAAAAGTTAATATGTACTTTAAAACAATGTATTCTAAGGAATGTATTCATTTTGTAGGTAATGATACATTTTTATCAACATTCTCAGCTGCATCTCAACATCTGGGAATACATATTTCTTTTTAAAGCATAACTTTTTATAGGAACAAATTGTTTATCCTCCAAAAATACTTTGGAACTCTGGGCTGTTTTATTCAAAAGATAAAATACTCAAATTTAGTTTTTCCACAGTAACTCAACTGATTGCTCATTTCAAAACAAAAATCCTTTTTATTTAGGTGTTGTATGAAAAATATTTATGTTACCCAAATTATCTTTAATATAGCAATGAAAATGAAGATCATGAGTAAATGCAAAAAACTAATATACAAGCTCTTATAAGCTTATTCTGCTATTGATAATGTTGAAAAGTAAGGTTTGATCTAATTAACATAACTTTTTTCCAGAACTTATATAGATCTTTCATTATGAGACAATTCTTAGCCTTGATTAATTTTTAAAACCATAGTTCTACATTGTAATAAAAATGCAATGTATATACATTCTGTATATGTTCTTTTCACTTTTAAAAATCTTTATTTCGGGAACCAGCAGTTAGCGTAATGGTTGTGTCACTGGACTCCCATGTAGTCTACCGCGGTTCACGTCCCGGACCCGGTGGCTTAAAACTCACGCCGGGCACGTGTGCGTGCGTGCCCAAGATCTCAAGAGGAGAATGGAGGAGAGGGGATTGCAGCGTGACCATCCCCCCTGGGGGGTGATTTCTCGCTTTCTGTCTCTATGTCTCTCTCTCTCTGTCTGGCAAGCGCACGCGCCCTATAGCAAAAAACCTCTCAAAAAAAAATCTTTATTTCTATTTACTCTTTTTTTTTTGGAGAGGTTTTTGCTATAGGGCGCGTGTGCTCGCCAGAAAGACCGAGAGAGACAGAGAGATAGATAGCGAGAAATCACCCCCCAGGGGGGATGGCCACACCGCAATCCCTTCTCCTCCATTCTCCTCTCAGGATCTTGGGCACGCATGGACACGTGCCCGGCGTGAGTTTAAGCCACCGGGTCCGGTACATGAACCACGATCAACTGCGTGGGAGTCCAGCGACATAGCCATTACGCTAACTGCTGGTCCCATTTCTATTTACTCTTGAAAGTATGTATTTTTTTTTCTCCTGAAACATTTTATTAATTACTTAACATTCATTCCGTGAGCATGATCACAACATACTAAATGTGGTTTCCCATCTAGAATAAACTGCATAGTGGCTTAATCATGCATGTTATCATCAATAATATTCCATTTCTACTTTCCTATATATGTATACGTGTGTGTGTGTGTGTGTGTGTGTGTGTGTGTATATATATATATATATATATATATATATATATATATATATATATATGTTTTTTACCCCATGTTTGACCCTCTGCCCTCTCCCACTCTCTTAATACACTATCTCTGCTATATACAGTTGTCTTCAATTCCTTTTCTCCCAACATTTTGTTGATCACACAGTATCATAAATAATCTACTTTCAATAGCAAGTTCAGCTAGTAACTTCAAGAAAAGTAGTTTTGAACTGGTAATGATATTTCCTTGAAACTTAAAGCCTAGAAACAGTACTGTTCAAATGGTAGGTACATGCACCTATCGACAGCTCAAGACAGGACAAAAATCCTTTAAAACCAGACAACAAAGCTTAGAAGAAAAGCAGCAATATTTAGTCAAGTCACAGAATGTTCTTTCATCAGTTCAGTCTCATGTACTTAATCTTTCTTCTGTTGTGGTTCGATCTTCCGGATTGAATTCTGGGATATAATATTCATCTCCAGACATTGTCCCTACAATTAAGTTGCCCATTTTCTTAGTTTTTGAACTCTTATTTCTGTGTGTCTGCATTTAATTTTACTGACATAGCACCCCCTTAATCTGAGCATCGAGGAGTGTGCAGAAAAGGAAACAGAAAGAGAGGAACAATAGCAACAACAGCAAAAAACAAACAAGAAACAGAAAAAGAGAAGAAAATAGAAAGATAAAAAACTTTTCAATAAAACTAAAAAAATTAATATTTAAAAAATTTCAGTAAAAACCAAAAATTGGAAAACCACATGGCGTGCAAGCATGCCACGCGATATTCTAAAAAACAAAAATTTAAAGAGATAAGACAGAAACAGAGACAGAGACAGAGGGAGAGAGACATAGACAGGTACAGAGACAGGAGGCCTGAAAGGGGTCTTCCTACCATGCGAGTTTTGTGGGCTGGAGGCCGAATTGTCAGTGGGAAATCTTGATTTCTGTTTCCCCAAAATGGCTAGTTTGCAGGATCCATGAAGCTCTTGAAAGTATGTATTTTATAAGTTGTGCTAATAGCTAACATTAAAAGAAAGGACTTCATTGAAATCTAAAAGTGCACACCTTTTTTTTTTTTTTCTGGAGAGGTTTTTGCTATAGGGCATGTACGCTCACTAGCAAGACAGAGAGACTGAAAGACAGAAAATGAGAAATCACCCTTGGGGGGATGGCCATGCCACAATCCTTTCTCCTCCATTCTCCTCTCGGTGTCTTGGGCATGCACGCACAACTCACCCAGTGCGAGTTTAAGCCACAGGGTCCAGGACTTGAACCGCAGTCGACTACATGGGAGTCCAGTGACATGGCTATTACGCCAACTGCTGGTCCCACACACCATAATTTGATTCCACAAGCAACAGAGGAAAGATTATAGTTTAGACTATATGTATAGTAAAATGTCATTCCTGCTACATTATTATTTAATTCACTCTGAAAGATGCCTAAATAGGCTGAACATTGGACAGAACTATCTTTTTTTAATTTTTTTACATTCATTCACTGTATATCATTACAGTATACAAAATGAAATTTTCAATCCAGAATACACTGCTCAATCAAGGATATTACCATGAATGTTACTGTCAAAAAATAATTATGCATTTTTTTTATATTTTGCTTCTTTTTTTCCCCCTCTTGATTCCCTCCCTCCCCTCCCTCCTCCCACATTCTGTGGTATCTACAGTTGTCTAACCTGCCTTTTTTCTTTTTCTTTCTCCCACATTTTATTGATTCATGAAAAATCTTAATTAAATACATTTCAATAGCAAGTGCAGCTGGTATATAACTATCTATGAACACATGTCTGACTTTAGGCATAAACCTTAGTGAGTAGAATGAACATATTATAAAGTAGCATTTCTAGATGGGACTGTATAGATTACTGCAGTCATTAAATAAATATTTCATAATGCATTTTTTAATTTCAAGAAAAACAGTTTTAATTTATTTTTAATTTTTAATTTAATTTTATTTTATTTTGGAGAGGTTTCTGCTGTAGGACACGTGCACTCTCCAGAAAAACAGAAAGAGACAGAAAACGAGAAATCACACCCCAGGGGGGATGGCCATGGCGCAATCCCCTCTCCTCCATTCTCCTCTCAGATCATGGGCACACACTCACATGCGCCCAGTATGAGTTTACGCCATCGGGTCCAGGACTATAAACCGTGGTCAGCTACATGATCCCAACAGTTTTAATTTTAATAGATCAAAATGAAAAAAAATAGTTAAGAGAACTTTTCTTAAGACTTAAAGCCAGGAAAAAGGTTAGGATTCAGTTCAAACAGCAGGTAGATTAACCTATCAACAGTTCAAAAGAAGACAAAAATCCTTAAATCTGGAAAACACCATAGAAGAAAATCAGTAATGTTTTTGTCAAAAGTCATAAAATTCTATTTCACCAGTTCAGCCTCGTGTAATTAATCTCTGTTCTGTTGAATTTGCAATTACTGTGATTTGATCTTTCTGTTTAAATTCTGGAAGTTAACATTCACCGTTATTATTGATCTTTCCAGACTTGTCCCTACCATTAAGTTGGTCATTCTCTTGTTTTTTGTACTCTTATTTCTGTATATCTGTCTTTAGTTTTCCTGGTAGAGCATTCCCTTCAGAACTTCTTAGAGAGCTGGTCTGGTGTTGGTAAATTCTTTCATGGTTATTTGAAAGTGTTTTTATTTTTCCTTCCCATATGAAGGATAATCTTGCCAGGTATAGTATTCTTGAAATTGTCTTTCACTTAACACTTCGAATATATTTTCCCATTCTTTCCTTGTTCACATTGTTTCCAATGAGAGGTCCAATGTTAGCCTGATGTGATAACCTTTGAAAGTAACTTGACGTTTCTCTCTTGCAATTTTAGTATCTTGTCTCTGAATATGGTTTTAGCCAATCTGGCTATGATATGCCTGGGAGAAGATCTTCTTGGGTTGATTCTATTTGGGGTCCTTTGTATTTCTTGAGTCTGGATCTTTGAATGCCTCTCTAGGTTTGGAAAATTTTCTTCCAGGATTTCATGGAATAGTTTATCAATGCCCTTATTAGTTTCTTCACTGTATGGGGTACTGATTATCTGGATGTTTGGGCACTTAGTGGTATCAGAATGATCTTTTTCAGGTTTTTTGAGTACCAAAGGTGGAACTTTTTTTTTTTTTTTTTGAGGGAGGTTTTTGCTATAGGGCTCGTGCGCTCGCCAGAAAGACAAGAGAGACAGAATGCAAGAACTCACCCCCCAGGAGGGATGGCCATGCCGCAATCCCTTCTCCTCCATTCTCCTCTCAGGATCTTGGGCATGCACGCACATGCGCCCAGCGTGAGTTTAAGCTACCAGGTCCGGGACTCAAACCACGGTCGACTACATGGGAGTCCAGCGACATAGCCATTACGCTAACTGCTGATCCCCAAAGGTGGAACTTTTCAGAAATAAACTTTAAGATTGTATGGGAAGTATGTTTGTTTTTCTTTAGAAAATAGTTTTTTAAAATAAATTATTGAACAATATTTGTAATTTATAAAATGTTCAAATAAAATGTGTACTGTATAGAAACTAGTATTCTGCCCTCCTCCTTGCATTTTTCTTTTTTTAAAATAAGTAATGTTAACAATTGAGTACATCCTTACAGATTTTTTTCTTAATATTAGGAAAGGAGACATATAAATCTTAACTCCCCCCATTATTTTAAGTTCTGTGACTATAGCTATATCACTTTGCTATCTTAATGGTGAACAATTGATCTGAGTTTTAATTATTTGGAAGAATGACTTTTAAAAATAAACTGCTTATATATGATTGTTATAGGTGATGATAATTAGCATTACTTAATATTGTGTTGCATAGAAATATATTCAGATCTTAGAGATAATCTGACAGCATTTCGAACATACCTGATTGAGAGTAACAAAGAAATGATGCCCTTGAAGGTCTGGGAACTACAAGGTATAGTATTTTGATTTACTGTAGCATAGCATTTTGGTAACTGAGCTCTGTTTTATTAAATATGCTTTTACTTAAAATGATGTGGATATTATTGACAGTAGTTACTATCAATGTGAATAATATAAATGATTACAATATTTTTAATGCAAATAAATGCCAAGCAAGTCATGTTTTCATGTTTATAATACTTAAAATTATATGAAGTAATTTTTTTAGTATTCTCTAGTCACTTTAAAAGTATACACTGATATATCTTATAAGCTAGTCTTGGGGACCAGCAGATGACGTGGTGGTTAAGGTGCTGGATGCACCCACATGGCTGATCACGGTTCAAGTCCTGGACCTGGTGGCTTGCTTTCTCACCTTCTCTCTCTCTCTCTGCCCATGTATGTGTCTCTGGTCAAATTAAAAATAAAATAAATCAATACATAAAGTTAAATAAATAATTAAAAAAAGAAAACAGTTATCTTAAAAAAAGACTTGTTTGTTAAAAAAAAAAGCTAGTCTCAAGTATTAAATCACATTTCTGCAGTATTAGGGGAAATCAGAACTAAATCTTCATTTTTTTTTCTCTTTTAAATTCGGATCTTGTTAGACCATTGCATGTGTCACTGATAGATTTGGTATGGAAACATGTAAATACAACCGTAGAACAGCTTCTGTGGTGACAGCCTATAAGCAGATACTTTGTGACCAAATATAGTTTGAATTGAACTGTGCCTGCCCCCTTTTAAAATAATTTTGTCAGAGGGTGTATGTGTTCTCCAGAGACAGACAGAGAGGGAGAAAGCATCCCCCCATCCCCTTAGCCATGGGGAATGGTCTCGACACAATCCCTTCTTGTCCTTTTCCATCCTGTTGGGATTTCAGGCATGCACACACAGATAACTAGTGTGTTTTTCAAGCTGCCAGATCCAAGACTTGAACCACAGGATGGACCATATGGGATCTGACTGCCTTCACTACCAAGCCATGGAGCTGGCTCTTTAAGTCCTTTTCAATTTGTAATCTTCCCTCTTCATTATTGTAATAGCTTAGTAAATCATGGAGACCTGTATCTGTGTAATCCATAACTATTATTGCATAGCTTATCAATTTTTTTTTTCTTTCTGCAAGAGAGCACACAGAGAGAAGGAGAGAGAAAGCATCCACCACCACCACCCTCTATGGGGATGTGGTCACTCTCCAATTCCTTTTCCTCCATTTCTCCATCCTGACAGGATATCAGGCACACATGCACATGCACACAACACATTTCTCAAGCCACCCAGCCAGAATTCAAACTTTAGTCAGCTATGTAGAATCTAGTTTCCTACATACAGTGCTTAACCACTGTGCTCTGGGGTCAGCCCATCATTAGCTTTTTTGTTTGTTTAATATAACAGCCTTATCGGGATATAATTCACATTCTATACAAACATACTCATTATTAAATATACCCCATTTCTCCCCCAAATCTCCCAGCTGTAGGTAACCTTCAATCTACTTTCCTTTTTTATTTATACTTTTTTCTTTTATGATTTATTCACATTTAATTATATATCTCTAAAGCACACACTGGTTTTTCAAGGTATGTATCAAAGGTAGCAATCAAATCTTTCTGTTTTTAAAGTAACAACTAAAGCAATACTCATCAGAATGCTGTTACCAGAATACCTTACATTTAACATACAAATAATATTTTAAATACCATGTAGATTATGGTTACAGAGTTGTCACAATAAACTTTTGAAGTAGATGAGGTTCCTCTCACCCTCACTTTTTAACTAAGGTGAAATTTAGTGGTTTAATATAGCAATTATGGGGGTCAGCAGGTGGCGTGGTGGTTAAGGGTACTAGATTCCCACATGACCATGGTTTGAGTACCAGACCCGGCAGCTTGCTTTCTCTCTCTCTCTCTCTCTCTCTCTCTCTCTCTTTCTCCCCTCCCCTTCTCTCTCCATCTCTGTCTCTCACTCTGTCCTTCTCTGGTCAAGTTAAATAAATGAATTAATATTGTTTTTGTCTATTGTTGTACTTACTTTATATATATAAATGATTGTTTTAAGTCTCCTTCAAAATGTTCTCCAAGGGATCCTGGCATAAATTAGAAAATTGCATGTGACGGAATGCTTCAAAGGTCTTTACGCTGTATATATAGCTAGCTTAATTTCAATTGGCCTCCCTAATGTCCATGTAAAATATATTTGAATAGACAAGAAATAAGGGATCTACTTAAGCCATCATTGAAATACTATAGGGAACCCTCTATGTATTGCTCATGGTATTATAAAGTGGCACAGCCATTTTGGAAAACTTATAAAGGTTCTTTAAAAATAAACTGAAAATAGAATTATTTATACAATCCAGTGATCAATCCTAGTACTGGGTATAAACCCAAGGGAATTGTAATCTAGGCCAAGAAGATATCTGTACTCCCATGTTCATTATAGCGTTATTTGCAGTATTCAAGATATGGAAACAGACTCAGTGTCTTTCAGTGGATGAATGGATTTTTTTTGGGGGGGGGTATAGATACATAAAACGCTATTCAGTGTTACATTTGCAACAGCATGAATAAACCCAGGGGACATTATGTTAAGAAAAAAATTAGCCAGACATAGGGAGAAAACTACTAAAAGACCTTGTTTGTGGTATCTAAGAAAGTCAAACTCATGGAAGTAGAAAGTAGAGTAGTGGTTAACCAGATCCTAGGGGTGCGTTTGTGGTGGAGGGGTGGGGAAGATGGGGACAGAGATGACATTGATATCAGGTGCAAAGTTTCAGTTAGGTAAGGAAGAATAAAGTCCAGTGATATGTTGCACAGCACACTGACTATGGTTAACAGTGACGTATTTTAAAATTCTACAAGAAAGGATTTTAAATGATCTAACCACAAAGAAGCAATAATTACTTGAAGTGATAATATATACCCATTACCATGATTTGATCATTCCATGATATATACAGTTTTGTCACTTAGAAGTAAAACCTTAAAAAGAAATATAACAAATGAGAGACTGAGTTATGATTATGTTAGAAGGCATAGAAAAGAAGGCTTGAATTTGGAAAATATTTAGAAAACAGAAAGGAATCAAAGATGACAAGATTTCCTACTGTGAACCTGAATAGAGAGACTATACAGCATGTAATTAGATTTGGGGGTTGACTATGGTCCCAGAAATAATGAGACCAGTATTGAAAAGGTATATTTCAAGTGTTTGCAGATCTTCAGATGATGAGACAGCAGTGGGGGTGATTATACTATTCTTAATCTAAAAGTAGAGGATTTAAAAAATTGAAAATCTTAGCATAAAAAGTTTTTTTAAGAATTATTTTATTTTATTATTAAAAAACAAATTTTAGTCTTTATTAGTGTTTTTGAATAAATTTAGTTAATTTTTAATTTTGTTTTTGTTTTTGTTTTTACATTTAATCATTGTAGATCTTTACAGCAGATAATATGGGTTTTCAGAGCCTAAATGCATTGTATACCAAGCAATTCGAAAGTATTACTGTACACAGTAGCTTTCTATTCTTGTGTCTGTTAAATGTTTTTACTTTCCTGAGCCCCTTTCCCCACCCCTAATAGCCTACCCCCTCCTATACAGTTTCTAACATCTACACTTGCTATCTTCTGTTATATCTTCCAGTCTTTCATTTTCTGCCATAAGGTGTAGATATTCAGTATCCATTGAATGGAGACTTACAAAGTCTGTCACAGTGTGACTTGTTTCACTTGGCATTAAATCTTGTATATTCCTCCACTCTGTATCAGATGACAAGATTTTATTTATTTATTTTTTTATGGCTGAGTAGTATTCTATAGTGTATATGTGCCCCATTTTTTCAATCCAGTCATCTATTCTTGGTGATTTAGGTTGATTCCATGCTTAACAATTGTGAATAATGCGGCAATAAACATGGATGTGCAAGTATCTTATGACTGTTTTCCTATCCTTTGGGTAAATACCCAGAAGTGATACTGCTGAGTGGAAGTTCTATTTGTAGGTTTTTGTGGAACCTCCATGTTGTTCTCCACAGTGGCAGTACTAATTTACATCCCCGAAAAAGAGGAGGGTGCTGATTGAGGTTGCAGAATGACAAAATCAGTGTACCAGGAAGGGTGCCCAAGTGCTCATTCACATGCAGAAAGGATAGTACATTATAAAAGTTGAGGGAAGTTAGTTTTCAAGAAAGAGGAAAGAATCAGTACATTTTCTTTGCAGAAAGTGATACTATTGTAGTCCTGGTAAAATAAGTACTTAAAAATGTCCTGTGCTTGCATTTGGGAGACATTATTGAGCATTGACAGTAGTTTCAGTATAATACGGGGGCCAGAAGCATGTTGAGTTGGGTTAAGGAATTCTATTTTTAAGTTACTCAGGTAGAGTTGGCCCTGTGACCTACTCGGATCATCCACGATTCAGATCCTGGCCCCAGCAGCTTGAAAAAACACTGGGCATGTGTGCATGGATGCGTCAAATCCTTACGGGATGGAGAGATGAAAGAGAATGGATTGTAGCGTGAACACACCTCATTAGGGATCACTTTCTCCTTTTATCTCTCTGGAGAGTGCACCCTCTGACAATTAAAAAAAAATAGATAACTAAATCTCAGGATGTGATGGAGCCAGGATTTGTACTGATTTGTTGGACTTTACCATCCATGGATGGCTACCCAAAAAGCATCATTTTGCAAGCTTTGACTCTAGGTGATAGACTATTTCATACTAAGAACACAGAAACAAAACTAGCCTTGTTATGTTAATAGTTATTTTACTAATATTACATTTGCTAAGTATTGTAGTATCCCACTTCTAATGAAATGTTAAACAACCAGTTTGCTTCACTATTAGGTAATGAAAGAATTCTGTTTTAAATCTTTCCTTACTCCTGACAAAGTAATGAGACTAATATCATTACTGCTTCTGATGTATTTGCAACTGCAATTAGCCACACTGATTTTTTCTCTCCATAGAGCTGTCATTGTTGGTGAAGTAATGCTAAGGTTAAGATTTTATTTTTATACTGACGTAAAGGTAAAGCAATGTTGAAAGTGAATATTTCTGTTCACTGAGTGAAATACATTGGGTCTTAAAATTTTTTTCAGAATTAGTTCTTTAAAGCATTTTTTGTTTCTCCCTCGTTATATTTATCAAAATTTTTTGTTGCATGTCTCATTTAACTAAAATATAGAAGAACTAGTTTTGTATCAGCATTTCCTTTCATATGTCTCTCTTGAAATTATACTGTAATTTGTGGAGAACAAATAATAAATATTAAGTGGTAATTATTTATTCACAGAAGTGTAAAGCGCACCTTAAAGGGACATAAGAGATAACTTTTGCTTTAAAATATTTTAAAATGCCAAATATGAGTATTAACATGCTTATATCAGAGTATATGGGAAGAAGGATTAAGTAAATTATTTAAGTTACCTGAAAATTCTATAGTTTTAACATTATGCTATATTCCTTAATGATATTTTTTCCCTTTCAGATCTGAGTTTTCAAGCAGCTTCTCAAATAATGTCCACTCCAGTTTATGATGCTATTAAATTAATGAAAGACATTTCACAGAACTTCCCCATAAAAGCTAGGTATATTAAAGTTTACTAGTTTTATTATAGCCCAAATTCTTTCTATTAAGTGAATTTTATGAAAAAAGTTGATTTTATTTAACATGAAGATGTCAATTCTAGTATATATAATTTTTATGAATTAGGGCCTTTCTACTTAGGTACATTGATTGTTTTATTATAGCAAAACATTGGCTCACGCATGTGTGTGTGCATGCACTATGAGTTAGAACTCCTGAATCAGAGGAAAATGGAAAGGAGAAAATTTTTATTAAAAAAGTTTTTAATCATAGATAGTAATCTCTGAAAAAACTTGTTTAGATGATAACTAATATGGGAATATGTTTCTCTCCTTTAGGATGTTGAAAAATAGTATTCTTTTTTTCTTTTCTTTTTTTCTTCTTCTTCAGGTTTTTGCCCTAGGGCATGTGCACTCACTGGAGAGAAAGAGGTAAGAAGGAAAGTGAGAAATTACTCTCCAGAGAGAATGACCACACCAATCTCTTCTCTTGAGATTTTGGGTGATTTTCAATCCATTGATTCCAGGACTTGAACCATGGTTGACCATGTGAGAGTCTAACACCTTAACTACGATGCCACACACTGGTCCCCAAAAGTATTCTGAATAAATCAATGTTCAAAGTACTGCCAAATCATGTTCTTCCTCTTTTTTTTTTTTTTTTTTTTTTTTTTTTTTTTTTTTTTTTTTTGAGAAGTTTTTACTGTAGGGCACATGCGTTCTCCAGAAAGACAGAGAGAGACAGAAAGCGAGAAATTACCCCCCGGGAGGTTGGCCATGCCACAATTCCTTCTCCTCCATTCTCTTTTCTGGATCTTGAGCATGCAGACACATGCGCCCAGTGTGAGTTTAAGCCACCAGGTCTGGGACTTGAACCATGGTTGACTACATGGGAGTCCAGCAACACAGCCATTACACCAGCTGCTGGCCCCATGTTCTTCCTCTTTCAGATTTGGAGCAATTAGTAATGTCATTGTGTGAAATTTTGTGGAATATATTTTTACCAATAGAATATCCAATAACTACTTTAAGAAATACTGGTGTTATGCTAAGCATATCTTCTATTTCAATAGGAAATGCATTGGCAAATCTAAAAGCAACCAGTGTGTACAATTCAGATTTTCATATATGATGAGGATATACAAACTAACATGATTTTGATGCATTTGTATTCTGTTGAGGAATGACAATATAAAATTATAAACAAGTAAAATATTAATTAGCATATTCTGAAGAGACACAACATGTGATAAGTCACAAAGGCACATGCAACCATATTAGTTCATTGAGAGGAACTGGAGAGCAGCCAGTGCTCTCAGCATACCTACCTTGTTGAGCATTAGGTGATTTCCACACCTCTTTTTGTCTCGAGCACTATTTTTTACATTCATCCACAGTATAAATTACAGAATCTTAAATCTTGATATTATTTACCTTTGAAGGATTAGTAGATAGTACATAGTTGGCCATAAAATATCAAGAATTTTTTGTGGTACCTTGAAAAGAAGATAACTTTGTCACCTTATTTATTCATTAAGAATGAATGTATTGACAAGACTCTCAGTAAGTTTTCACTTGTTAAACAGTCAAGAATTTACATGAAATATGTGTAGGTATATACAAACATATATGCCTAGCCACACTGCTGTTAATTAACAGTGACTTTTGAAACTCTTAGGGCATACAAACATAAAGTAAAATAATGTCAGTTTTTCTTTTTTTTTGGAGAGGCTTTTGCTATAGGGCGCGTGCGCTCGCCAGACAGACAGAGACAGACAGAGAGATAGAAAGCAAGAAATCACCCCCCAGGGGGGATGGCCACGCCACAATCCCTTCTCCTCCATTCTCCTCTCGGGATCTTGGGCACGCACGCACATGCGCCTGGCGTGAGTTTAAGCCGCCGGGTCCGGGACTCGAACCGCGGTCGACTACGTGGGAGTCCAGCGACATAGCTATTACGCTAACTGCTGGTCCCAACGTCAGTTTTAATAAGACAGTTGATTAGCTCCTTTGATGAAGGTCAGTAAAATTAAGAGATTATGATGTTGAACTCTGTTTTTTTTAAGAACTATTTTTACTTAACTTTGTTTATTTTAATTTGACCAGAGATGGACAGAGTGAGTGAGTGAGAGAGAGAGAAAGAGAGAGAAAGTGAGAAAGCAAGCCTCTAGCTCTGGGACTTGAACTGTGGTTGGCCATGCTAGAGTCCAGCTCCCTTAACCACCAAACCAGCCCCATTTTTCTTTTTAAAAAAGAGAGAGTTTTGCTATAGGGCTCACGCGCTCTCCACAGAGACAGAGAGACAGAAAGAAATCACCCTCCTGGGGTATTGGCCACATTCCAATCCCTTCTACATTCTCCTCTCTTGATCTTGGGTATGTAGGCACATGCTCCTGATCTGAGTTTTAAGCCGCTGGGTTTGGGGCAACTGTGGTCGACTCTGTGGGAGTCCAGTCCATTATGCCATCTGCTGGTCCCTCCAAAATAGCTTTTTCTTTTTTTTAAGAGGTTTTTGCTATAGGGCGTGTGCGCTCACCAGACAGACAGAGAGAGACAGAGAGACAGAAAGCAAGAAATCACCCCCCAGGGGGGATGGCCACGCCGCAATCCCTTCTCCTCCATTCTCCTCTCGGGATCTTGGGCACGCACGCACACGCGCCCAATGTGAGTTTAAGCCACCGGGTCCGGGACTCGAACCGCGGTCGACTACGTGGGAGTCCAGCGACATAGCCATTACGCTAACTGCTGGTCCCCCTCCAAAATAGCTTTTCAATGAAGTACTTTTAAAAGAATAAGTTATGATATAGTAAGTAAGCTATGATAATACTTAATGCATACAGTTAACACATGTGAAATTTTGTCAGTCCGCATGAGTTTTCAAGCCACTCAGTCTGAGACCGGGTTCCTCTTGAATCAAATACTCTGTTCTAAAAAAAGCTGTGTCCCATTATCAAATTAGGTTATATGGAAATACATACTTTACATTTTTCTCTTGCTTCAGGGCGTGTGTGCTCACCAGAAAGAAAGAAGGAGACGAGAAAGCATCCTCCTGCCCCATGGAGAATGGTCATGCCATAAGCCCTTCTCTATGTCTCCCTCCTTTTGGGATTTTAGGCATGCATGCACATGTACACAATGTGTTTCCCAAGTCACTGGGTTTGGGACTTGAACCACAAAGTTGGCCACGAGGGCTACTTTAACCACCAAGCCACAGAGCTGTCTTGAAATACACTTTTTAGTCATGAAGCAGTTATGAGTGTTTTTAGTTTCTTATCCAAAGTAGTATATTACATTATATTACATTACTTTATAGATTAGTCCTAAACATTTAAGGAAGAATGAATTATATTAGTATTTATTTTTCTAGATCTCTGGCCAGAATTGCTGTAAATCAAAATAAGAGGGAAGAAATACAGGAAAATCAAAAGGTTTGTTTGAATTTATTTTTTAAAAGGTTTATCACTTTTATGTCACTATTTCTGACTTTAGTTCTTCAGTTTTCATATAGAAAGAATGGTAATTTGTGGTTTTATTATTAAATAATTCAGGTCTTCCATTTTTACTTTTGATGAAACAAGAATGGCTCAACATTAGGAAATCTAGTCATTAATTAATATTATTAGATCCAAATGGTAAAATTATATGATTATTCCATGGGTACTGAAAGAGCATTTTATAAAATTCAAGACCAATTACTAATTATGAAAAAAAACACAAAACCCTTTATAATGGAATTGATTGTACATCTTTAATATTATTAAGAGTTGTAAGCATGTATTATCCCAACTTCAAGACCATCATCTTACTAGAGGCATATTTACTTAATTGAAAACAAGACAGTGAGGCTCATCATTATCACTATAATTTGCTGTCATATAAGAGTTATTAGTCAACATTATTAATCATGTTAAATATATTGGGAATATAAAAATGTTGGAGCAAAGTGAGGTATGAGAGAATTGGAAGATTACATTACAAAGAAATCAATGCTAAGTTAATTATAAGTTAAATGTAATTGGAACCTGATAAAAAAAATACCCAGAGTTGTTTGTCTTTCCCTGAAACTTGGTAAACCTAAAATTTCATATAGAAAAACAGGCAAGGAATACTCTGAACAGTTAAAGAGCAATAAGGACCTTCCCTGTATGGTCACCAGTTGGTGTCTGGCCACCCTGTTGAGGGCTATAGCAGCCTCTTGCACCTGTCAACTATTCTACTTCCTATCGCATTAGAATTAGTGGTGAAACCGTTCTGAAACAAACTTTGATTATAGAGCAATAAATCTTGAATTTAATCAGTAAATAGTCATGACACTGCAGACAGTCCTTTTGATCGCTACCTCTTCCAGGACATATGGGTAGGAGAAAGACTAGGATGGTAATGGCTCTCGTGTAATAGTCTTGGGTAAACATGTTTGAACTAGCATTCCTTGTTACCCACTAGCCCATGGAGTGTGTGAAAAGTAACTAAACAAACCACAGTTCCAACCCTGGGGAAACAGGTCGTGAGTGGCGGAAGGTCAAAAGCTCCTGGACTGTTCATTGCAGGGTTACTCTACATGGATCAGACGATTGAACACCCTGGAAGTGTATCACTGTTAACGTCTCATCAACACACACCACAAACCACAGAGTATTTTTTTCTGCAAAACACAAACAGTACATAACACAAAAAATAAATAGTAGTGGTCTTTAAATAGGGTCATGGATTGTTTAATAATGGAGACATGTTCTGTCTGTTAGGCAGTTTTATCATTGTGCAGACATCATGGCATATTTACACCAAACCATGATCTTCTGCACACCTAGGATATATGGTATTTTTTTTAAATGTTTTTACCATAGAGCATATGCACATTGCCTAGAAGAGACAGAAACAAAGAGAGGAAAGTTGAGAAATCACCCCCCAGGGTGGGAGGGGAAATGGCCATGCCACAATCCCTTTTCTCCATTCTCCTCTTGGGATTTTGGACAAACATGCACATATGCCCGGCATGGTTTTCAAGCCACCAGGTCCGTGACTTAAACTGTGGTTGGCCATGTGGAAATCCAGTGCCTTAACCACCATGTCACCTGCTGGCTCCAGCTATATGGTATCTCATGAGACCTCCGTCGTATATGCAGTTTACCGTTAACCAAAACATAATGCATTGCTATGTGGCACATGACTGATAGAAAAAGATGCTCTCTCCTCACTTACAGTAAGAGAAATGTAGATCAGAATTAAACTGAGACACTGGAATTCAAAAGTTCTGAAATTTGGACAGTGCATTCTATTAGCAAGTCTGTCTTTTTTGTGTATAAGAAAGCAGGGGAGGCCAGCCCCAGGTGGTGGAGCTCTGACATGCTGAGACCACATGGAAAGGTCCTGGGTTCCCATCTCTAGATCTCCCTGTTCATGCTGACTGGGCTCAAGCACATCCTGTGCCATGATCCTGGCTGCCTGGGGGTGAATCATGGCATGAAGACCCGGTTAGGGGTGCATGCCCCTCTTTCCCTCCCTCTCTTTCACTCTTACTCTCTGTTTCTCTTGTGTAAAAAAAAAAATGAATCAGCTTACAATAGAAAAAGAAAACAAGAGTATGTCTTTATATATGTTATTGTTTACTTAAAGAAATACTGGAACAAGAACGCTGATGAACAAGAAACTTTGGCAAGGAAAAAAGGCAGTAACAAAAATAGTTACCTGCTGTTGATGTAAGGGCCAGAGATAGGGGATGTGGAACCAGTTAGAAGGTGCATAAGAGTTGTTTGTGTAGAGCTTTTTATAGTTTTGCCTTTGGACTCACATAAATAGGAAATATTTGTAAGTGAATTTTGAGTTTTATTTTATTCATGGACACCTGCTTTTTCTCCAGAGTACAGCGAATTTCCTTTAGAAGTTTACAAGTGTTGTTACTTTACTCTGGGTGGCCAGAATCTACTTTTGGTGGTTTTAAGTTCAGTGTTAATTCAAAGTATGTCCTTTATTGTTTCTGTAAGAGCTGTTAAATTATATTCCATGGCATTTTTATGTTTGGAAAAAAATGGGGATATGATGAGACAGTCAGATATTTTTGTTTTGTTGTTTTTCTTTCAGCAATGTGAAACAGATCATTTCAATTACATAATGAAATAAATGTAGACATTTAAGTACACAATTCAAATAAAGGATTCCACCTTGCCCAGATGAAAGTTCATACCTCTTCTAATTCTTTTCAACGAGTCAATTTGTGTGAAAATGTTAGAGTTCTAAAGAATTTTAGGTCCTAATTTAAGCCTAACTCTTCAAACTGTGTCTATAGGATCAGCCAGTGGCATGGTAGTCCAGGTGACTGGATGCCACATGGCTAATTGTGCAGTTTGAGTCCTTTGAAAAGCACACTGTACATGTGTATGTGCATGCCCTAAATCTCAAAAGAAGGCAGAGATGAGGAAGAGGGGATTGCAGCATGGCCATACCTTGAGGGGTGCTTTCTCACTTTCCCTCTCTCTGTGTTTCTCTGTCTCTCTCCAGCAAGTGCATGTGCCCTCTGGCAAAAATTAAAAAGCAAAACAAGACGAAGCACGTATATAAAACACTCTTTTTTTTTTTTTTTTTAAGAGAGATTTTTGCTATGGGGCTCGGGCATTTGCCGGAGAAACAGAGAGAGACAAAGAGACAGAAAGCAAGAAACCACCCCCCAGAGGATGGCTATACTACAGTCTCTTCCTCTCCATTCTCCTCTTGGGATTTTGGGCACACACACACACACACACACCTGGCATGACTTTTAAGCCACCAGGTCCGGGACTCAAATCATGATCCAACTACATAGGAGTCCAGTGATGTAACCATTTCGCCACCTGCTGGTCTCAAACATACTTATTTTTAAAATAATTTTAAAAGTTTATTTTTTTCATGAGTGTGTGAGAGGCATACATAGCACACCTGACAGCATCTTGATGATATGATTTACCCTTAATTTCAGCCAGCCTGGATCAGGGAAGTATCGTATGCAAATTGGTAACCTTCCCTTGTGGATCTTCTCGCAGAACACAGCGTTTTACTGCTGTGCCATAGCCTGGCCCCTGTAAAACATATTTTATTTAGAATCTTATTTTCTCTTATTCTTTATGCTGGACATAAATGGTTCCTATATTGAGATTTATAAAAGAGGTCTTCAAAAAGCTCATAGAAAATGTGTATTATAGTAAAAAAAAAGTATGAATAATTTCTTTGCACCAAAATAAACTCATGTTTCAGTACCATTTATTTTTTTTTTTGGAGAGGTTTTTGCTATATGGTGCGTGCACTCACCAGAAAGACAGAGACAGAGAGACAGAAAGCGAGAAATCACCCCCCCCCAGGGGGGATGGCCACACTACAATCCCTTCTCCTCCATTCTTCTCTCAGGATCTTGGACACGCATGCGCACGTGCCCGGTGTGAGTTTAAGCCACCGGGTCCAGGACTTGAACCACAGTTGACTACATGGGAGTCCAGCGACATAGCCATTACACTAACTGCTGGTCCCAATACCATTTTTCATGAACTTTTAAAAAAGAGTTGGTCTCTGGTTTGCCTTCACATTTCAAAATCAGAATGCATATAGTTTTACCTTAGAAACCTGCAGACCAGTTTGCCATGATGAAGCTCAATCAGCCCAAGATTCCGTCAGCTGGAATTTTTGTAGCTTCAGGTAATAATTCTCCTCCATTGGTTCTTAAAGAGATAAATTGGAAGAAACTGTTGCTCCTTTTTTTTTTCTTTTTTTTTCCCTTTTTTCTAATGAGCTTATATTTCTCCATTGGACCTTGCATTTATTTCTGCTCCAAGCCTAAGATTACTATTAGTTTTATTCCATTTTAAGTAAAAAGTCTAAGTTTATGTTTGTGAACTATCATCTAATATGTAAAATCAAGCCCCAGAACTGTGTTAAGATAAGCCAGAGGCTATGGAAGACTTGTTCTTTCTTCACCAAAAAACAAGGTGAGACAGACAAGTTTTTATGCTTTTTTTCTAGAGAGCATTTTGTTTTTTAGTTCATCTTTTCACTGTGACTGTAGTAGTTTCTGTGTGCACAAGTATATCTCTCTCCTATCCATTTAAGATTGGCCTTTAAAAATTCAAGCTTGGGATCAACAGGTGGTGTGGTGGTTAAGATGCTGAACACTCCCACATGGCTGACCGTGGTTCAAGTCTTGGACCTGGTAGCTTGCTTTCTCACTCTCCTTCTCTCTGTGTGCCTGTCTTTCTCTGGTCAAATGAAAATGACTGAATGAATAAATAAAATTTAATAAATAAAAAAAATTCAAGCTTGGGATCAACAGGTGGTGTGGTGGTTAAGGCACTGGACTCCCACATGGCCAACTGCAGTTTGAGTCCCAGACCTGGTAGCTTGCTTTCTTACTTTCTCTCTTTCACCACCCCCCCCAACCCCGTTCCTCTGGTGATTACACATGCCTTATAGCAAATTTAAAATAATAATAATAATAATAATAATAATAATAATAATAAAATAAATAATTACTTTAAAAAACTAAAAATTTAAGTTTTAAAGGGGCCAGCAAGTAGTATGCTGGCTAAGGTGCTGGACTCCTAGATGGTTGACCGTGGTTCATTTCCTAGACCCGGTGGCTTGAAAATCATCACACTGGCCCTGTGTGCATGCATGCCCAAAATCCTGAGAGGAGAATGGAGGACAAGAAATTGCAGTGAGGCCATCCCCTAGGTGGGTGATTTTTCAATTTCCCTCTCTCTCCAGCAAGCACACTATGCGTCTTATGGCAAAAACAAACAAAAAATCCACACTTTATGTCACTTGGTAAGCTCTAAATTTTCTCATTGCAGGGCCCTTAGTATTTGTTTACATCTCTGGATTCTTTTTATTGTGCCACTTTCTCTCTGCTCTGATATAAACTCTTTACTTTCTTCAAAGCTAAGCTATATTTAGAGGACATTGTTAATATTTTAATCTAGAATTTTGGTGTTTTCATTTAGTAAGAGGATCTTTGGTTTATCACTCAGATAAGACATTGAATTCTAACCTCTTAATTAGGAAAGGCCATGTTAAATTGTACACTCAGGCTAGTTTGGCAGGGCTTAAGGTAGTCTTTGTGAGTACTGAATTTTTTTTTCTTTTTTTTAGAGAGACTTTTGCTATAGGGCACATGTACTTGCCAGCAAAGATAGAGAGACAGAAAGCAAGAAATTAGTCCCAAGGGGGGGAGGGGGGCAGGATGGCCATGCTACATTCTCCATTCTCCTCTCAGTATCTTGGGCACATACACACATGTACCCGGCATGAGTTTAAGTCACTGGGTCCGGAGCCAGAACCACAATAGACTATGTGGGAATCCAGCAATGTAACTATTATGCCATCTCCTGGTCCCATAAGCACGTCATTTTAATAGACCTACCTCATCTCTCTGACAGTGTTCAACATTAGGTTCACTGAATTCAGTTACGTGTTTTTTTGAGCATCTTTGTTGAAGGCACTGTGCCTAGCAGAAACAATCTTAAGGGAATTAGCAATTCAGTATGGATATGAGTGTGGGATGTACTGGTAGTTAAGATACACTAAAATGAATGAGGTGCTAGAAAGAGCTTGAATCAATGTTTATGAAGATTCCGTGCAAATTTGGGGAAAACAGGCAATTCACATTGCATCTGCAGATTTTGGAAGTTGAAATGAAGATGTCTTCAAGTAACTATTTGATAAAGATAGAAGGAACAGAAGTAGCTAACGACAAATTCATATTATAACTACGAACATTCTTAGATTAAGGTTTAATCCCACGCTAGTATTCTGTATAGAACAAGTGGAAACACCTTTCCATCCTGATACAAATTTAGTTCCTATTCTTCTTTCTGTGTATCTAGCTCATCTGTTATGTTGAGTGAAAATCCTATAAAAAAAAATTCAACTTCATCAAGCTCTCCCTGAATCTCTTTAAGTTAGTTGCTTCCTCTTTCTAAAATAACTTATACAGATCTCTATTATGTCAGTTACATGTGATGTCATTGAAATGCATAGTTTAAAGTTGTTTTTCTTTTTAATTTACCTGTCCTGATAATAGTAATACTAATTTTTATTTGTGACTGCTTTATATATGACTAGGCACAAAGATATATGAACAGACTTCAGAAAGTTCATGAAAAAGAATTAAAGTATGAATTTATTTTTGTCCAAAAAAATGAAATTCATGCATTATTTTTCATGATACTTATTTTCCATGACTTTTTCAGAAATCCCTTGTATTATATTTAAATTACAAGAAATGTGTAAGATAGACATAGTTATTCCTGCTTAACAGGTGAGGAAACTGAGAATTATGAAAGGTAATTAATTTATTATTATTATTATTTATACATTCAATCACTATACATCATTTAGATTTTAAAGAGACTTTACCTAGAATGATCTACACCTCAGTCCAGCCCATTTGAGAATACTAAATATATCCTCACCAACAGATAATAAACTGTATCTGTGTCCCACAGATGTCTTACCTCTCTATTTTTTCCCCAAAATTCCTTTCCTACACTCTTCACCTCCCACAGTCTCCTTCCACTTTGTCTCTAGGGTCCATAATAATTTTTAATGCTTTTATGTCCTCCAGACTTTCAGTCTCTACCATAGCGTGCAGACAGTTGGTATATGTTAAGTGGAGACATACAATGTCTCTCTTTCATAGCCCAACTTGCATCACTCAGCAACAAATCTTCCATATTCGTCCACTTTCTATCAAATTCCAGAGCCTTGTTGTTTTTTATGGCTGAATAGTATTCCATGGAGTATATGTGCTGTACTTTTTCAATCCATTAATCTGTTTGTGGACATTTGGGTTGGTTCCATGTCTTAGTGATCATGAATAATGCTGCAGTAAATATAGATGTGCAAGTATTTTTCTGACTGAGCCTTCTCTTGTTCTTTGGGTAGATACCTAGGAATGGAATTGCTGATCATGTGGTAATTCTATTTGAAGGTCTTTGAGGAACTTCCATATTGTTCTCCAAAGTGGCTGAACTAATTTACATTCCCACCTATAATGTAGGAGTGTCCCCCTTTCACTACATCCCCTCCAGCACTTATCGTTTTTTTTTTTTTTTTTTTTTCATCTTCACCATTTTGACTGGGATTAGGTGATATCTCATTGTGGTTTTGATCTACATCTCCCTTTTGATAAGGGATGTTGAGCATTTTTTATATGTCTTTTGGCTGTCCATATGTCTTCCTTAGAGAGTTGTTTACTTAGCTCATTTTCTCATCTTTTAATTGGGTTAATCATTTTTTTCCAGGGAAGCGACTTGAGTTCCCTGAGTACTCTGGTTATCAGTCCCTTTTCTGAGGCACAGTTAACAAAAATTCTCTACCATTCTGAGAGTTGTTGACTCACACTAATTATAGTGTCCTTTGCTGTGCCAAAACTTCTTAATCTGATGTAATCCCACCTGTCTATTTTGGGGATTATTGCCTGTGCTTTGGAGGTCTTGCTTAAGAAGTCTTTGCCTACCTGAAAGCTAATTTGCCTAAATCTTACAATTAGATGGACAAGGATTTAAACCAAGGCTTTTCTTCACTCCATGATCTCAGTAATGTATTGTACTGGCAAGAATGTTTCCTTTTTTACTTTCATTACTGCTCCAGTGCCTTGAGTTGCTTCTAGCACAGTAGTACATGTAAGAGATGTTTACTGAATTGAAGTCAGTGAAAATTCAAACATGGCTCTTAGTAGAAACTTTTATGAATTTAGAGTGAGCTAAACATTTATGGGTTCACCAATGCTTTGCTCCTGGGATATCTTTAACTCAAGGAATAAGCTGTAAACTGTATAAGTGCACATAAATCCATACTGTATAAAATATAGTAAGTAATTATTATATTGATAGTATTAGAACTTTAAGGTCATGCAAAATCAGAATATTCAGATACTGTAGTCTGTCTGTAACCTATCATAAGCTTCTTATCTACTACTTGTAGGCCATATCGAACCTGCTACCTGTTTTTGCAGGTAGAAGTTTTATTGGAATGTTGTTGTGAACATTTATTTCCATATTATCTCAGAGGGCTACAAAAGCAGAGTTGAATAGTTGCAATAGACTGTATGACCGGATAATTAAAAACATATACTCTCATCTTTTATAGAAATAGCTTGATAACCTCCAGCATGGGTCATTATTGTTGTATCATTTGGTTAACTATTATTTTGGTCTGTTTCAAGGATCCTCAAGATAGATTTGAAATTCAGCATGGTGATGCACGTCTATTTATGAATGGCCTACTTATTGATATGGATGGTTATGATCCTTTCAGGTAAGTATTAAATTATTGATATCAAGTAAGTATGGCATATGTAAAGGTAAAGATTTTACCTTCTGAATTTAGTATTTGTTAAAATGCAAAGAATCACTTTAGAGATAAAGCAAATGCATGCTTTTTTTTACTGTGCAAAACAACTCCAGTGTTTTGGTAGAGTACTGTACAAAAATGTGCAAGCCCAAAGTGCCTTAGACCATTACAACTGGGAAAGATGTTAAAACAATACTTGTTTGGATGAATGCTAGGCCTATACATACCTATTATTCTAACCTTCCTTATAGTGAAGAATAGGTTGCTGATTTAACAGGAAAGTTCTTTGAGACTCTGGCTGTGCACTGAGCAGCCACAGCCCTCTACCCTCTAGAAAGAAACTAAAAATAACATGAGGCATTTTTTCAGAAGAAATAAATTAACTTGAAAAATGTAAAGTGCTTTTTTCTATCAGAAAAGAAGTTCGAAATTATAGAATACTGGATGTTATTTAGTTCCTTAGGTCAAAAAAAAATTTTTTTTTCAAAATTGCTCTAGGGCAGATTTAGGAAGACTTATTTATCAGTGACCATTCAGGCATAAACTAAAGTAATGGGCCAAACAAGAGAGGAGTGATACTCAATGTGTTTTATTTTTACAGAGAAATCTGTAACTACTTTAAAATTAATATTTGAAACATAAGGCAAATTTAGTTAAATAATACTTTTTTTGGAAATTTATCTTTAATTCAGTTAAACATACTTTTGACGAACTGAAATTAGTAAAATGTTTAAGATCCATTTTCTTACCAGTTTGAAATATATAGAGAAATACAGAAAAAACTGAGAATTAAGATAGTTTATTTGGAACTTATTGTTACCTTTCAGAAATTTTTTTACAATTTTATCTGAAATGGTAGTTTTCTCTTTAGTTGAATCCTCACACTTAATTTTTAACAAGTAATAATTTACAATATATAGGATAAGTACTATTTATGGAAAGATTAGGAAGTTCCTAGATCTTGGCCTATAAATTTCAGAAAGACAAAAATTGTATCTATGCTAGGAGCGTGAAAACAAGTTTAAAAGAAGGAATAGAATGGTATGTAGCTTTTAGAGAGTTCTACATATGCAAATTTTCATGGCAGCAACATTTTCATGTATGACTTAGAAAAGGCTGACGCTTACTCAAGGAATACAGATCCATCACCATGTAATCCATAAATACGTGCATTTATTTATTTTTTTAATTAAATAATTTAACTTTTTTTCTTTATTTATTTTAATTTGACCAGAGAGGGACAAAGAGAGAGAGACTGGGACTCAAACCGTAGTCGGCCATTTGGGAGTCCAGTCCCTTAACCACCATACCACCTGCCAGCCCCAAAATGTATATTTATGTTTTAATTAAAAAGAAAATTAATGTAACTCCCCTGAGTCCTCCCCCTGGTAACTAGTGATCTGCAAGATATATGCTACATTTTTGTTTCCCTTTGATGTCATCACTATCCATGGCTACTATTATTCCCTTAAAGAGAAATATGTGAGGATATTTATTTCTTCTGACATTTAAAAAAATAATGTAATGAAAGAGGCTCCCATTAAAAGGTCAATATCATTTTCTAAGATGTGTAGGGCTAGACAGTGGTGCAGCAGCAAAGCATGATGTTCCTTTATGATGACCCAGATGGGGAGATTTCTGTCCAGTGACCTCCCTGCATATGCCTGACATGTCATGTGCACACCCATGGTCTAGGGTTCAGTAAAGCTGGGGTCACATCACAGCATCAAGACCCTCCTGGGGTGCTACCTTTCTTTCTTTCTGTCTCTCTCTCTCTCATGGAAGAAATAAAAAATAAAAATAAGCAGAAGATATGGGGGAGAAAAATGAGTGTAAAAGGACAGATGAATGATAGAAAGTTATACAGTAAATTGAAGAAGGAAAATATCAAATTACAAAGACAGTATATAGAGAAATCTCACACAAATAGTGCTTCACTATTTTCCTTTTGGGGAAAGAAAGGTAGTGAGGAATTACTCTTTTTTTTTTTTTTATTTTTTATTTAACTTTATTTATTTATTTATTTATTTATTATTTTAATTTGACCAGAGAAAGATAAACTGAGAGAGAGCAAGAATGAGAGACAGAGAGAAAGCAAGCCACCAAGTCCTGGACTCGAACCATGGTCGGCCTTGTGGGAGTCCAGTGCCCTTAACCACCACGCCACCTGCTGGCCCCGTGAGGAATTATTCTGTGCTTCCTTTCAAACTCCTATCAATCACAGGACATCTGGTTTGTAGAGAATCAGTACCATGCCCCATACATGGCCTGGCCCTTACTCATCTCCTCTTTGAAGTAGTGGGAAGAACCAAAGCCCTCATGAATCAAAGTCAGGTTAGCATTGGTTCAAGAATGTCTAGCTGTCACTCTCAGGAGGCTGAGACAGTAGGAATATATATCTACTGAGACAGTAGGGTCTTATATATCTACCTTAGCATACTCTGTTCTAGTCCATCAAAGAACCACTGATACGTATTTGCCTCTGAATAGCCACCTCAGTCACAGACTTGTCTGACCAATTAAAAATTGACTCTGGTACAAATTGGATATTACTTATTTTGATAACCTACCTGCTGTTCTTGTTGAGCCACTAAAGCAGGGCCCTTCAATATAACTACCAGCATGAAAGAAGTAATAAAAGTATCTTGATATCACTTGCGTAGTTTCTCTATATCTATTTTTTTAGAGAGGATTTTGCTATAGAGAATGTGCACTCACTAGAGAAACAGAGATAGAAAATGAGAAATCACCCCTTAGGAAGGATGGCCATGCCACAGTCCCTTCTCCTCCACTCTCCTCTTGGGATCTTGAGCATGCACGCACTTGTGCCCAGCATGTGTTTTAAGCTGCTGGATCCGGAACTCGAACTGCGGTTGACTATGTGGGAGTCCAGTGATGTAACCATTATGCCATCTGCTGATCCCAGTTACTCAATATGTTTTTTATCTTTATTTATTTTAGATTTTTGCCATAGGGTGCATGCATTCACTGGAGAGAGACACAGAGAGGGAAACAGTGAGAGGTAAAGTAAGAAATCACCCCCTGGAGAGATGGCCAGACCACAATCCCTTCGCCTCCTGGGATTTTGGGCAGACACTTAAACATGCCTGATGTGATTTTTCAAGCCACTGGGTCTGAGATTTAAACCATGGTCTGCCATGTGAGAGTCCAGCACTGTAACTACCATGCGAATTGCTGGCCCCATTTCTCTATGTCTTAATGAAGCTATCTGACTCAGAATTCTCTTAAGCTCCTGAAAAATATATTTTTTATGCAAGCAATATTTAAACTCACTAGGAAATCAGTTCAATGTTAAAATTGAATTCAGCAAATGTTCTGAGTTCTTTCTGTGCTCCTAGAAACTGCTGTATGTTGAGGTTACAGTCTTGCCTATGTGGAATTTATATTCTATATTAAATAAACAATTATAGTGTGACAAAGCTTACAAAAGATAAAGTGCAGTACTTTGGGAGTTTATTATATCTCCATAGAGTTTCATTATTACTATTTTTTTATGGACTATGGGGACCATGCACATCAGATTATTTCTAAGTAATGTTTAAGTCTTAACTTGAAGGAAGAACCAGGCAAAGTGGGAAACAGAGGTTGTGGCAGCATGAACCTTTGAGAAAATGAAATGTCTAATATAGTAAGACCAGACAGTGGAGTGAGAAGGAGGTGGCATGAGCCAAAGTTGCACAGGTGAGCAAAAATCAGATTATGCAGCCAGGTTTTAGATTTGGCCTTTTATCTAAGAGTAGTTAGAGGGACCAGCAGTTAGCGTAATGGCTATGTCGCTGGACTCCCATGTAGTCGACCGTGGTTCACGTCCTGGACCTGGTGGCTTAAAACTCACGCGAGGCGCGTGTGCGTGCGTGCCCAAGATCCCTAGAGGAGAATGAAGGAGAAGGGATTGTGGCATGGCCATCGACCCCGGGGAGTGATTTCTCGCTTTCTATCTCTCTGTCTCTGTCTGTCTGGCGAGCGCACGCGCCCTATAGCAAAAACCTCTCCCAAAAAAAAAAAAAAAAAAAAAAAAGAAAGAAAGAAAAAAGTAGTTAGAAGCCAATGAGGAATTCTAAGCAAATCCGAAAATAGTAACTGTTGGCAAGAGAAACATCAGAAGGCCAGGTCCATGGTCTGGTGGTTAAGGCAGCCACATCATACATGACCAAGCATGTGATTTGAGTCCTGGACCCAGCTATTTGAAAAACACATCATGTGCATGCATATGCATGCCCCACATCTCAACAGGGTGGAGAAGAGGAAAAGGGATTGTGGTATGACCATGCCCCATTGGAAGGTGCTTTCTCTTTTCTCTCCCTTTCTGTCTCTGTCTGTCTGTCTCTGGGGAGTACACATACCATCTGTAAATTAAAAAGAGAGAGTGAACCATCAGAAACTATATCAATTACTTACAAATCTAAAGATATAAGGGAGTTCTTGATAAATAAGCCTCATATGTTTAAAGAACCATTTTTAAAATCATCATCCAAAATCCATTTGAAAGCAACTGTGTGCCCAATAGGAAACTCATTTGATCTGAGCATTGTGCAGAAAAATTATTGCTATTCTCTTTTTCATGTGCAAACTGAGACCGAGAGAGGTTTCACTCAAAAATAAAGACACAGCTAACAGCCTTAGGACTCAAAATTCCACTCCCTTTCCAAAGTACTGTGTGATTTTTTTTGTGTTTTTTGTTGATAGTGTTCCTCAAAAACTAGGCTGAGATAACAAAGACAATAGTTATAAAAGCCACAAGAATATGCAAATGTTACCATATAAAAGTATCTTTAGTAAGCATCATAAAATTTTAAAAGTGGAATCTAAGAAAACCGATCTCACAAAACCATCTCAAAGAGTAGAAGGATGAATGGTGATTATAGAGACATTATTATGGGAAGTGTTGATTAAAGGACATTAATTACAATTAATAGGGGGGACAGTCCAGAATTTGTAAATATATACACACAGAATTAACCAATTTGTAAAGACAAAAATTAGATAAGCGACTGCTTGGGGCCAAAGGATAGAGATGATAGGATAGGCTGGTGGAACAAGACATTGAAATGACTAGTAATGGTTAGGAAGTTTTCTGGGCAATGAAAATACTCTAAAATTGATTGTGGTGATGGTTCAGGACCTCAAGAAGCCACACTTGAAGCAGTGTGTAGCCCAGACTGCCTCTTAGTTTCAGATTGGTGATTTGATACTTAAGTTAGGCTCTCTTTAGTGTTATCTCCTCATAGGTTTTCTTCCTTCCTCCTCCTTCATTTTCCCCCCAGAGCTATCTAGGATATAGATGCACAGAGCTGACATTATACAGGCCAGCTTGAAATAAATGGCTTCATTGAGAGTTTTGACAGATTTTTTTAATTTATATTTTATTTACCAAAGGGTGCATGTGCTCACTGGAGAGAGACAAAGGTAAAGTGAGAAAACACACCACCACCACCACCACCACCACCACCACCACCACAGTGGTCACACTGCGATCCCTTCTTATCCATCTCTTCCCTCCTATCAGGATTTTGGTTGATGCATGCATATATGCCTGGCATGTTTTTCAAGCTGCCTGGTTCAGGACTTGAACTCCATAGTTAGTCATGTAGGCTCCAGTTGCCTTAACCACCATGCCACCAATGGCCCAGGTTTTTGTTGTTTTAAAAATGTAAATCTTGGGGCCAGCAGGTGCATGGTATCTAGGGGCACTGGACTCCCACATGGCCAACCACAGTTCAAGTTCCAGACCCGGCAGCTTGCTTTCTCACTCTCTATTTCTATCTCTCTGTGTCTCTCTCTGTCTGTCTCTCTGTCCGTCACTAGTCAAATTAAAATAAATAAATTTAATGAAATAATTCTTTTAAAAAAATGTAGGTCTCTCAGGACTAGCAATTGGCATAATGGTTATGTTGCTGGATTCCCAGCGACTACATAGTCAACTGCGGTTCAATCCTGGATCTGGTGGCTTAAACCTCATGCTGGGTGTATGCATGTGCATGCCCAAAAATCTCAAGACGAGAATGGAGGAGAAGGGATTGGTACATAGGCATTCCCTTGGGGAGGGGGCGATTTCTCACTTTCTGTCTCTCTGTCTCATCGGCAAGTGCGCACACCCTATAGCAAAAATCTTTCTTAACCAAAAACAAGAGTAGGTCTCTCCAATTTTCTTGAGAAAGTAAAATGACTTGCATAACTGGATTTTTGAATGAAACACTTAGGTCAAATATAATAAGTACAAATTTAATACTTGGTTTTAAAAAGTAACAGAGTTCCACCTTGTCTAGCACCATTTTTTACCTTTCGCACACAAATAGACTTTGCTATGGTCTGTTAAGTCTTGTCTTTACAAATCCAGAGGATGCAGGGAAGTACTGTGTTCTCTAACATTCCGCTCCCAACTCTGCCCACCAGCTGTGAATGTTTATTCTTTATGAGGTTTTCCTTATATTAAAATTTTACATTTTAGGGCATGTTGATCTAATTTTTGTAGTAGGCTTATCAAAAGAGTGACCTACATCTATTGGAGTTTTTTTTGCTTCATTTTTGGCCTACCCAGGCCTGATCATATTCTCACTACTTTTGTAAAGATTAAAATATTCTTCATTGTCTTACCTTTTAAATAACATTTTATTTTTTAAATAACATTTTATCACTACTATTTTAGTAAAAATATTAGTGAAGTATTTTATTACTGCTATTTTAGTAAAAAAATATTTAAAACATATTTATTAAATAGATACTTAACATTTAATAAAATATTATTTAAGAGATAGTATGTTTACCCTAGATAACAAATTAGAATTACTTTTTGTGTTGTTACTGAATTTAATAATATGTTTTTCTGCTACTTAATAAAAATACCAATGAAACTTTTTTATAATGCTTAACAAAGTGGATCAAATTTTAAAAAAACGTTTTCAAAACAGATTTAGTAAATCATAATAAAACTTCTTTTCTTTGAACATAAACTATTTTGTATATGCTGAAATTAGAAAGAAAAATGAATGGTCTTCACAATCTTGGGGTCAATGGAGAAGAGATGAGCAAATTTTTAAAATTAAATTCCCACATTCAGGACCATACCTATGTATTAGATATTCAGCATTCTGCTATAGTGGCAAGTGTTCATGTTATTCCTTGTTCTAAAATGTCTAGTATATTAAAAGGTTAATATGAAACCAAATATTGCCTGGCTTTAGAATAAATTTAAGCATTTTGAAAGAGTACGCAGTGGAAAGAAAAAGTAAAACTGTAGACTCATGTCCTCTGTTCCTTGTAGCTTATAATCTCTGTATTTCCTTTTAAGAACATCTACCCACTCTCATTCAGTGTCCTCTCTGGCTTTAAAGATAAAAACAAAACAATAAAGAACAACAGCAACACTAAAACACCAATCAACTAAAGTCTGAGGAGCGTAAGAATGCCACCTTAGCACAAGGAGAGCCTTGCCTGGACGGCTTACAGGGACCTCCTAATGTGCAGACCAGGCCTGGTCTTTGGTGTGGCCGTATGCAAGTAGCCTGCTCCCACCTTCATTTTCTACACTGGGAAATATTGACACTGTCTTCAGTACTCACCTCATTTCATGATGGGAAAGTACTTTTTCCTCTTTCTGTCCAGTTCCTATTTCAGACTTCAGCTCAGATAATCTTGAGAGAAACTTTTCTTTCTTTTCTTTTTTTTTTTTTTTTTAAGAGAGATTGTTGTTATAGGGCATATACGTTCACCAAAGAGAGAGACTGAGGCGGAGACAGAAAGCAAGAAATCACCCCCTGGAGAGATAGCCATGCCATAATCCCTTCTCCTCCAGTCTCCTCTCATTATTTTAGACATGCATGTAAACGTGCCCAGCGTGAGTTTCAAGCCACCATTTCCAGGACTTGAACCATGGTCAACTATATGGGAGTCCAGCAACGTAACCATTACACCATTTGCTGGTCCTGAGAGAAGCTTTTCTTAACAATACATATTACTTAACTTTTTAATGTATGTGTTTCCGGGTGTTTCCTAAAACCACCCTCAAGTCAACTAATTTACTCAATTCCTAAGATTCAGGAGGTTTTTTAATTCACTATTATAGCTTATTAGAGCAGAAGGACATAAAGCAAAAGTCACGATTGATGAAGTTCAGAAACCATGTTTAGGTTTTTAAGATTTCCCTTCTAAGCATCGTATAGGATGTATTTAATCTGACGTGTAAAGTTCTACCCACCAGGGATGCTCTCTTGTCCACAGTTGTGAAAGGGGTCTGTCCTGTAGGCATGCAATGGCTCTGTACCTGCCCGCAGTCATGAAGTCCCAGACTCTGAAAGGAAATGCAGGTGTTCATTTCAAATCCCCTTGTTTGTCTAAACTCTCTAGACAAGCTGCAGCATCATGGCCCTAGTGTACTCTTAAAAGAGCTCAATTTTCAGGAGCGAGACAAGAGAAAACAGGCCAGTCACAAAAACAGGTCCTTTTCGGGAATGTGCAAGGTGTGGGCAACAGAGGCCTGCTGAGTTAATAAGCCTTTTGCACACACACACACACACACACGTATGTGTATTATATGTGATTTTTCATACATGAACATCATATGCATATATAAAAATTATATGTCAGAATTATCGGTCCCTGTGTATACACAGCATAGTTATAATTTTACATTCTTCCTGTGCAGCTTTCACATTTATCCTGTGATTTGTTTCTTGTGCAACTATTAGGTTGTCAGGAAGTCATGGTGCATTTTATATAAAAAAAATACATCATGACTTTCCCAACAACCTAACATAAAACTTCTTGAGTTTTAGAACTTGATTCATTTTTTCCCCTCTCACAACTAAATCCCTGGTTTTAGTAGGTACTTGATAAATACAAATATTCCCTCAGTGAATAAATGCTTATCATAGGAAACATAAAACATAATTTTTAATGATGAGATTTTGGAAGCATTCCAGTTTTAAGTATAATCAATATACAGGGTCTTCAGAAAGTTCAGGTATGATGCATATTATGAAAAAACTGTGCATGGATTTCATGTTTGCTTTGCATTATGATTTAACATTATTATAGAAAGTAGAACTGTTAGAAACGAGAAAATGAAAGTGTTACCAGACAGATAACTGTATGACTAAAACGTGTTAAGGAAAGCCATTATAATTAAAAACAAACTGTCTTAAAATGGGTTTGAGTGACATTACTCAAATCAAAAAGTTTTCTTCCAAAAGCCATTTCAAAGACATAATGATTTATTCATAATAACATAAAACTTTAATAATAATAACTGTATAATAATACATAATCACTTAACTAATAAAAAGTGCAGCTTAACTGAGGATATATAAAAGAAGAACAAAAGGACACTTGTAAAGAAAGGATTGGTTGACATAACCTTTTAAATAGTAATGGCTGATGCCCTTATAATTTTTCTGTACTTTGTAGACATTGACATAGTAATTTCCCTAATGTAAACCACCAAAAAGAAATAGGAGATGGCCAGCTGTGGTGGAGTGTTGCTAACGTAGCACCTGCTCCACTCCATGATGCTGAAGCCATAACAGGAAGGTCCCAGGTTCATGTCCTAAGGTCTCCCTGTGCCTGCCAGCTGCATGCACCCTTGATCCTGCCTGGTTGGGGCTGCGTGCACCCTTGATCCTGACGGTGTGAATAGTTTTCTCATAATACGCAGTTTCCATGAATGCATATGAGGAGTCTTCAAAAAGTTTAATTTAAAAAATGACATTAAAGCATGACAGTTTTCACTCACCTCATTCAGTACTCCTAATAACTACATGAAAAGACAGAGAGACAGAGACAGAAAGTGAGAAATCACCCTCCCCCCCAGGGAAGATGGCCATACCACAATGCCTTCTCTTTCTTTCTCCCCTTGGGATTTTGGACATGCACACATATGCTCCTGGTGTGAGTTTTAGGCCGCCAGGTCTGGGACTCAAACTATGGTCAGTCATGTGGGAGTCCAGTGACACAACCATTACACCATCTGTGATTACTGTTTCATATATAGAAAAACCAAAACTCTGAGAGGATAAATCAGTTATATAAGGTCATTCACAGGTTTGAATTTAATAGTTCTGTTATTTTCCATATGCCAAGAGCTTTTTTTTCTCCCCTCACCTTCTTATTTTACCTATTCTACTTAATACATGCATTCCAGTTTATACATTGACTAAAAAGTGAGCAAATGAGGCCAGAGCTTGTACACCCATCCTTTCTATTCAGTTGAATATGTTCACGTCCCATAAATATGAATCCTAAATTCACCAAAGCATTTTTTTTGAGAGGTTTTTCGCTATAGGGCGCGTGCGCTCGCCAGACAGAGAGAGACATAGAGACAGAAAGCGAGAAATCACCCCCCACGCTGCAATCCCTTCTCCTCCATTCTCCTCTCGGGATCTTGGGCACGCACGCACACGCGCCCGGCGTGAGTTGTAAGCCACCAGGTCCGAGACGCGAACCGCGGTCGACTACGTGGGAGTCCAGCGACATAGCCATTACCCTAACTGCTGGTTCCCACCAAAGCATTTTCTCGTAAATACGAGCTCATAGAGTCTGGTTTGAAATGTAACTATTTGTTGTGATATTTAATTTAAATTATTTTTTTATTAGTAGTATTATTATTTATTCTCATGTTTTTAAAACATTCAATCACTATATATAATTTGGCTTGTAAAGAGAATTTCCAACATGAAATACTTCTCAGACCAGTCCAGTTGAGAATACTATACATGTTATCATCAACAGGTAATAAACCATTTCTGTGTCCCACTAATGTCATGCATCTCTATTTGTTCTCTTGCTTCTCTATACACGTCCCTTCCTCCCCCCCACTGTTCCATACTGTCTTCTGCATTTATAACTATTTTCACTGCTTTTATGCCCTCCAATATTTTTATCTCCATTGTAAAGTATGGATAGTGTATATTAAGTGGATACATACAGTATCTTTCTTTCACACCCTGGATTGCTTTGCTCAGCGATACATCTTCCATATTAGAACACTTTCTGTCAAACATCAAGGTCTTGTTTTTTTATGGCTGAATAGTATTCCATAGAGTATATGTGTCACACTTTTTTCATACACTCATCTGTTTGTGGACATTTGGGTTGGTTCCATAAATTAGAGCATTTCTCAAGAATATACTTCTGGTCTTTTTTGTGGCTACTGATGATTGTGTTTTCATGCCATTGTGTGAGATATACCTCCCTCAAACCTTGTTACACATTGGCATTATACATTCATTATAATTTCTGAGTAGAGTTAACTTTAGTGCTCTATTTAACTTCTTTATAAGTGATTTTATCTAGGGTTTATATAGAAACTATGATTTTTGAAAATCAAAGTAAGTAGGTCTTTGTCTTAATGTAATGAAAAATACAACCTGAGGATATGAAGGTTAAAGGGTATGGCAGGTGGCGTGATAGTTAAGAGCCCTAGAATCACACATGATTGACTGTGGTTCAAGTCCTGGACCTGGCAGCTTGTTTTCTCACTTTCTCTCCCTTTCTCTCTCTCTCTCTCTCTCTCTCTCTCTCTCTCTCTCTCTCTCTCCCCCCCCCCTTCTCTGGTCAAATGTAAAAAATAAATATATGAATAAATAAAGCTAAATAAACTAATTTTTTTAAAAAGAATATAAAGGTTAAAGAGAAACCACATAAGATCTTCTAATTGTCATTGCTATATCTATAGAACAGGTTTCCAAATTTTAATTTAATATTTCACCTCAACCTAAAGCTTACAATTCTTTTTTTTTCTTTTTTTGATAATTTTTTGCTATAGGGTATGTGTGCTCGCCAGAAAGACAGAGAGAGAGAGAGAAAACAAGAAATCACCCCCCCCCGGGGGGATGGCCACACCGCAATCCCTTCTCCTCCTGGGATCTTGGGCACACACGCTCACACGCCCAGCATGAGTTTAGTCTACTGGGTCCAGGACTTGAACTGCAGTCGACTAAATGGGAGTCCAGCAACATAGCCATTATGCCAACTTCTGATCCCAACAAATCTTTAAAAAGACTTTTTATGTAATCTGTGATATTCATACTATCTTCATAGAAAAAAAAAATCTCAAAAACTAATTTTTTTCTCCTAACTTGCTAAATCAATTCCAGTAAGATCCATAGATGTAGAATATGGTTTTGCCAAAATCTTAACAGACTGACCAGTGTAGCCAGGTCATAATCCCCTCTCTCCCACTCTTCTTCCTTTCTCAGTAGATGTCCCTTGAAAGTGCTAGAGCATTACTTCTAAAACTATAATGAAATAATAGCTTTTTTCCCCTAATCTGCTACAAATCAATATATTATCCTACTATGGTGACTAATATGTATCTTGTACCACATGTGGCACAACAGGAGTTCAACAAACTGGCCTATACCATGTTCATTGAGATGAGATCACTGTGCCATGGAGCCAGATCTAGGTTTAGTTGTTCTTTTCTATTTTTTTGAGAAGGATCATTATGTTGTTCATTTGAAATATTTCTATTTTTGTGACATAGACACTTATGTTATAAACCTTTTCATGGTACTGCTTTTCCTGTTATCATAGGTTTTGGTATTTGTTTTTCTTTTCCTTTTTTTTTTTTAGTTTTATTTATTTATTTATTTATTTATTTATTTATTTTTTGGAGAGGTTTTTGCTATAGGGCGTGTGCGCTCGCCAGACAGACAGAGACAGACAGAGAGATAGAAAGTGAGAAATCACCCCCCCCCCCCGGGGGGATGGTTAGCCGCAATCCCTTCTCCTCCATTCTCCTCTCGGGATCTTGGGCACACACGCACACGCGCCCGGCGTGAGTTTAAGCCACCAGGTCCGGGACTCGAACCGTGGTCGACTATGTGGGAGTCCAGCAACATAGTCATTACGCTAACTGCCGGTCCCCTAGTTTTATTTTTTTAATCCATCCAGATTACTTGAGTTAGTAGGTGTTTACAGATCCATTTCCTACCATCATTATTGAAGCAAATGGTTACAATTTTTTAGTCTCTTCCAGTTTATAGAAGATTGGATGTAATCTGATGGTTAAAAGTGTGGCAGTATTTCTATTCCATTTGAAAGCTGAAGGTTTGTGTGAAAGCTGAAGGTTTGTGTCTGGTCCTTGCATTCCAATGTAAATTTTAAGGAATTTGACTGGCAGTTAGAAAAGGAAAGGGTAACTCTTGTACCTGCTGTTCTATAATAGCACTTACCCAAAAAGTGATCTAGAAAAGCAGGATGAGAGCATATCCTGGAGAATAATCTTTTACCTCACAGGGTCTAGCACCAACTGACCTGGTTATTCATTGCTGATAAAATATTTCAGACATGGGGCCAGCAGGTGGCGTGGAGGCTAAGGTGCTGGGCTCCCACATGGCCGACCTCAATTCAAGACCTGGACCTGGTGGCTTGACAGTCATGCCAGGTACTTACGCATGCATACCCAGAATCCCAGGAGGAGAGTGGAGGAGAAGATATTGGGGTGTGGCCATCTACCCAAGGGGGTGATTTCTCGTTTTCACTTGCACTGTCTTTGTGGCAGACAAATGCAGAAAACTTAAAAAATGTAACCATTTCTAGCATCTTCAGTTCTCCTTTTAAAATTGTGTACTCTACTTAAGGCCATATGGAAAGCTTATAGAAATAAACCTAATCAAAGAGGCAAGCACTTGTTGAAAGGGAAGCAGCAGTATATTTTAGTGGCAAATAAAATGACTGTTCATTTCATTTGGCATTTTACTGTGTTGGTGACCTCAGTAATGGCATGATGATATTTCTCTGAGGCTGACTTGAACTCCACCAGATGCTTCTCATAACTTTTTTTTTTTTTGGAGAGGTTTTTGCTATAGGGCGCGTGCGCTCGCCAGACAGACAGAGAGAGACATAGAGACAGAAAGCGAGAAATCACCCCCCAGGGGGGATGGTCACACCGCAATCCCTTCTCCTCCATTCTCCTCTCGGGATCTTGGGCACGCATGCACACGCACCCGGCGTGAGTTTTAAGTCACTGGGTCTGGGACTCAAACCGCGGTCGACTACGTGGGAGTCCAGCAACATAGCCATTACACTAACTTCTGGTTCCCCTTCTCATAACTTTTGATGGCTGCTTGAAGCTGTGTTTTCTCCACTGCTCCCAGGATGGCACGGAAGATCATATCTATGCCAAGGCCTAGAACTGCAATTCCAGTACTTCCAAGTAGAGAAGCACCGATTTGAGCTAACACAGTGACCAACTTGTTAATTATGCCAGTGGTGACATTGGAGCCCACGAGTTTAACAGCCACTGCACTGGCTGCAGATGTAGCTTCTCCCAGGATGACTGAAATGACCTTTTGCACAATTGCAATTTTCTGTTTCCTTTTCCTTTATATCCTGAAGTTTTCTATAAAGGGTTGGCTCTAGTTTCTCTTTTAATGCTTCATCAACCTTTTGCAATTCCATTTGGATTTTCATTATGGCTTGGATGATGATATCACAGTTTTCTTTGATGGTTCCATCCCTTTTCATCTCAGTGGAGGCCAGCTTGCACCCCAAATGCATATTTAGAACCCCTATCAGCTTATTCGTAGCGTGGAAGCTGTCAGATAAACAATCAAGGAGCTGCTGGTGAAGACGATTTACTTCCTGCCGCCTCCTTGGGTTATCTGGGTAGAGTAAGTCACTCTGAGCCATATTTAAAGTAGAATCTCGTGCTATGTGTCTGCGTTCTGCAGTCCCTGCAGTTGGTTAGGGGTATTGTTAAAGTGCCTTTTCATCTGGTCGGTATTTGTTTTTCTTAATGCTGTCGTAAATGACTATAAATTTCTTTTTGAGCCTTAAGTTTTGATATGTTATGTTTTGTTTTTGTTCATTTCAAAGTGTTTTCTAATTTTCCTCATGATTTTTTAATTTGACTTATTAGTTATTTAAAATTATATTGTTGGGGCTAGCGAATGGCATAGTGATTAAGGCACTGGATGTCCAATGGCAAACTATGGTTTGTGTGTCACATGTGGTGGCTTAAGGATCATGTCAAGAGCATGCATGTGCATGTCTGAAATCCCTAGAGAATGGAGGAGAAGGAATTACAATGTGGCCATCCTCCCCTGAGAGTGGATTTCTTGATTTCTGTCTTTCCAGCAAGCACACATGCCCCATAGCAAAAATCTCTCTTAAAAAAATAAAAGTTTTTTTCTCCTGATTCTCTCTTTTTCTAAATCATCTTTGTATCTTTTTTAATTTTTCTTGTGGCTTTAATATCTGGTTCTTTTCTTTTTGTATGTCAGTTTTTGATAAGAGCCAGAAATTGATGAAAAATTATAGGAGCAAAAAGTGTTAAGGTTTGATTGGTAGCCTGAAAACCAGGTGCTCACTTAATTTTGTTGAGGCTTGTTTTCAGATTTTGTGAGTCTTATAGGATCTGTGCTATTGGGCCTCAGAGGAAAGTCCACAGTGTTAACCATTTGGACATAGTCTTAGACAGTATGACATAGTCTAAGACAGTGTCTTAGTCATAGCATAGTACCATGCTGTGGCTGTGATTTCAACCTCTCAGTGTTTTCTTTTCTTCTTCTTCTTTTTTTTTGTGAGGGGGGAAGCTTGGCATGGTGCAGCGAAGCATCTGTGTGTGTGTGCACGCGCGCACACGCTAGTTAGGAGTCAGCAAATGAGAGGAATTTATATGGAGATTGTTCTGGTTTCTTCCCTACAGTTCCCCTCTCCTGGATTCCTGTCTTCCTCCTCAAATTCCAGCTGTTTTCCTGACTTTGACTTTTGCTTCCCAGCTTATGGTGACAGTCACTTTCTGTTTGAACTCTGTTCCTCTAGATTGCAGTTTGGAAAATCCCTAGATGAAGTAGAGATGAATGAGATTGTCTTTTATGCCTTGCGCTTTTGAGAATTGTAACTCAATTCTTGATTGTTGGTTGCTGCCCCTACCACGTGCTTCTAACAGTCAGTGCTTATACACTTTCTCCAGCCTTTATACTTGAGTAGAGCTGGACATCTAAGGTGTTCCTTTTCTAACTTAACTTTTATAAATCATTTTGTTGTCCCATGTCCAAGCCTTTAAATTGAGAGGGGAGGTAGAGGACCTCATCTACTACTGATAATTAAGATAAATACTCCTCTCTCTGCAGTGGTTGTAGAGTAACTTTATATAATTTTATTTTGTGACATGAGAAACAAGCACATGAGTGAAAGATTAGTCGTTTTTGAAGGAATTCTTAATGTATAAGTCTATGAAGTATAAAATTTTGTACATAAAATGCTTCCCTTAATTTAGAGAACATTTGACTGACTGCCTATTCTTAATCAGAAATGTAGAAGATTGTGTACATATTTTCACTTGTCATTTGATACAGTGAAAATCTGGTTTTGAAAATGATTTAGTGCTATCTTAATACAATTTTCAAGGATTTCTGGATTATTTTCTAGTGGATCAATGATTTAGAAAATGATGATTTGTATGTCACATGGCCTACAAGTTACCAAGAACTTCTGAAGCCAACATTCCCTGGAAGTATACCCTCCATAAGGCGTAATTTCCAGAATTTGGTAAGTTTTATAATTCGATTACTTTTATATGTACATATCTTTCATAAAGCTATCTGCATACTTTTTGGATTCACTTTCTATTTGTGAGTAGGCATCTGAGTTGTAAGGACTTGCCTGATGCAGCAGCTTGAGGTTGCATAGCTAACAGGATATGAAAAACCAAACAGTCTTACTACTGCCTCTTATCAGTCTTCATGTCATTTTTTAATACCACTATTAAGTTGATGGGTTACTTTTACCTTTTCTCAAAGGAATTCATGATAGAATTTTTCTTCATTCTACATTATAAAGAACTAATGATTATAGTACATTTTAGGAGAGTGTATATAAATGTCACTTTATCATCTATGCATGTAAGTCCATTACTGCAGTACAGTATTAAGTATACAAGTAACCTTATTGGAGCTTTGAAATGAAGTGAAAGCAGCTAGGGCTTTATTGTTTTTTTCACATAGGAATTTAATATTGTTTTTCATGTAACAATCATAAGCAATTTCTGTTAATGCTAATTTTTTTGCTCAAAATTTTGTTTCTCATTTTCTTTAAAAAGAAAAGAAAAGAAGCCATCACAGAAAATTCAGTGAACATTTAGAATAAGGTATTTCACTTCATGTCAAAAAATACTTTAGGGACCAGCAGATAGTATAATGATTACGTTGCTGGACTCCCACATAGTCGACCATGTTCAAGTCCTGGACCCAACAGCTTAAAACTCACACTGGCTGCATTTGCATGTGTGCCCAAGATTTCAAGAGGAAAATGAAGGAGAAGAGATTAGAGTGTGGCCATTCTGCCTCGGTGGTGATTTCTCATTTTCTGTCTCTCCTTCTCTCTGTTAAGCACAAGTGCCCTATAGCAAGCATCTCTTTAAAAAAAAATAGTTTGTGCTGTGCTTCCAAAAATAAGATAGATGATCTGATTCTAAATTTTATATATAAATATATTTTAATATATAACTTTTAGAAATCCTTCAATTATGAAATTCTTTCTTATTTATATTCCTCAGAACTGTTTAGCATTTCTAGAAATTTCCTTAAAAATTAAACCTTGTGGGACCAGCAATTAGCGTAATGGCTGTCGCTGGACTTCCATGCAGCCGACCGCGGTTTGAGTCCCAGACCCAGTGGCTTAAACTCACGCCGGGCACGTATGCGTGCATGCCCAAGATCCCGAGAGGAGAATGGAGGAGAAGGGATTGTGGTGTGGCCAGCCCTCTGGGGGGGTGATTTCTCGCTCTCTGTCTCTCTATCTCTCTCTTTCTGGTGAGGGCATGCGCCCTATGGCAAAAACCTCTCAAAAAAAAGGAAAAAATTAAACCTTGAATTAATTATAAAAATTAGACTACATTTGAATTAATGATAATTCTAAAGTATTTAAATAATGACTACATACTATCTTTCTTTTAGGTTCTGTTTATTGATCCTGCTCAAGAATATACCTTGGCCTTTATATAACTTGCTGAACTTTTCTATTATCATGCAATTCCTCTTAGGTAATTGTCAATTTATATCATTAAACTGTCAACTGAAGGAAATCTTGTGATGTTCATATTGGATCTTACACAGAATATTAAGGTGGAATTCAAAACAGTGGTTAACTCTGAAGTCTGACATAACATAGCTGTACATTGTGAAGTATCATATACTTTTATGATAGTACCTTCCTGAGAGAATTATCTGCTAATACTAGGAACTTATGGGAGGTCCCATCTTCTTGTGGTTGAACGAAAAGTACACTTATCCTTTTTTTTTTTCCAACATGTGCATTTAATAATGTCATGACTAGGGACATCATTTGACATTTTCAGGAGTCTAGGAGCTATGAAGATTTTAGTGAATAAGCATTACAGCCAAACTTTTCAAGTAATAATTCCCCTTTCCTCTCTATACTAATATATTCCCTCCATTTAGATCTTGTAAACTAAGACTTTTTTTGAAAAGTGGTTTATATGGTTCAAGAGGTTGTTGTGACATTCCTTATTTATCTCTTTTCCCAGAATTGTTTTTGTGTTCATTCTTAATACAGACGATGAAGTTGATGGAACAAATGATGCTGGAATTGCCTTTTGGCGAGCTTTCAACTATATTGCAGAAGAATGTGATGTGTCAGAAGCATTTGTTTCCATAGTACATGTGAGTTAATGTATTAATACCAGATACAATTTCTTTAGAATGTATAATTTTCTGGCATTACTATGGTAGTTATATATTTACTGTTGTAAAACTTCAAAGTTTATGAAAATTATGGGGATTAATATAGACGATGAATCTAATTCTTACAGCTCCCTACTGAAATACTTATGATTGTCCCCACTTATTAATTGGGCAACTGAGGCCTTGCCACAATATATTAATTCACTTTAGAATACACAACCACTAAAAGAATTTAAATTAAATATTTAAGTTTAGAGAAAAACATATTAATATAAAATGATTAAACAGGAAAGAATTCTTTTTTTTTTTTTTGGAGAGGTTTTTGCTATAGGGCGTGTGCACTCACCATGAAGACAGAGACATAGAGATAGAAAGCGAGAAATCACCCCCAGGGGGATGGCCACGCCGCAATCCCTTCTCCATTATCCTCTTGGGATCTTGGGCATGCACACACACACACCCGGCGTGAGTTTAAGCCACCGAGTCTGGGACCCGAACCACAGTCGACTACATGGGAGTCCAGCAACATAGCCATTACACTAACTGCTGGTCCCAAACAGGGAAGAATTCTTGAACTAGTTCTTAAATAAAATCATAAATAAGAAGATCATTGCAGGGCCAGGAGGTGGTATGGTGGTTAAAGCACTAATCTCATGTGGCCGACTGAGTGGTTCAAGTCCCAGACCTAATGGCTTGTAAATCACACTGGGTGGATGTGGATGTGTGCCCAAAATTCCACGATGAGACTGAAGGAGGCGGGATTGTGGCATGGCTGCCCCTTTGATTGGGGTGATCTCTCACTTTCTCTCTCTGTGTCTGGCAAACACATGAACCTTGTAGCAAGAACAAAAAAAAAAAAAAAAAAAAAAAAAAAAAAAAAAAAAAAAAAGAGGAGATCACATAGTGACAACAAATTGTGTGAAAAAGATAAAATTAGTGCTGAATCTGACAAACAGATTATGTAAGAAAAGTCAGAAATTGGTAAGAACTGATTAAAGAAGAATTAGAGAAATGATTATTTTACATTTGAGGTTTTAGAATTATATTGTGGCTTATTGTAGAAAAATGAATGTACTAAAGAACTCTATTGTTATTATTAAAGAAAGTCAAGATACTACTTGAAAATAACTTCTACTCATTTTTATATTTATTGGACTTCAGCTTATCAACCAATATTATAATAAGGAGTGACTTTTCTTCCAACTGAGAAAGAAATTTCCAAAGCAGTATAATTTTTCTATCATATTTCTGTAGCTCCCAGGAAAATCACTAAATACTTCATTAATTTACTATTCTAAGTTTCTAAGGTATAGAAACTTATCTACACTTTAGTGATTTGGGAGTATAATACCAGAATATTTATCAATATTACAATTCGCTTTATTTGTAATATTAATTTACTAGCAGTGTTTTTAAGAGATTCAGTAAAATTGACTTAATCTTTAATAAAAGTTCTTAATTTTTTATTAAGATCTAACTACTTTATTGTAAAAGAATCAGTGATATTCAAAATTGAGAGACCACCTGGGAACTAGCAGTTAGCATAATGGCTATGTCACTGGACTCCCATGTAGTCGACCGCGGTTCGCGTCCCGGACCCGGTGGCTTAAAACTCGCACTGGGTGCATGTGCGTGTGTGCCCAAGATCCCGAGAGGAGAGTGGAGGAGAAGGGATTGTGGCGTGACCATTCCCCCTGGGGGGTGATTTCTTGCTTTCTGTCTCTATGTCTCTCTCTGTCTGTCTGGCGAGCGCACGCACCCTATAGCGAAAAAAAAAAAAAAAAAAAAAACCTCTCCAAAAAAAAAAAAATTGAGAGACCTGAAAACATTTAGAAATTATCTTTACCTAAGTTGTCTTGATTATCAATATCAAATCTCTACTGTATAAGCTTTTTATATCAGACATTGATTTGCAAGTGATGGCATATTTGTCAATCACTTGCTTTTTGAATTACATACTGTGGTGTTTAGCCCAATACGATAATCTTTAAGAAAACTGAGTTACAATTACAGCCACAGGATTCAATATGAAGCAGCAAACAAGTAAGTGTTAAATATGTAGCATAGCCTGTAAGTTGTGCTAAGCAATTTGAAAGAGAAGGGAGAGAGTGAAAAATAAATGAGGAGGGAAATTTAGAAAATGCATATTCAAATCCACTGGAGCCTGTAGTGTGAGAAAGTTAGTAATTACTCAAACTATATGTCCTCATGACCTCCAACATTTTGTACCCCAAAATTCCATAGAAAAATACATTTTTGAGCCAGTGTTCTGTTGAAAGTATATTGTGTCCTTAAGATGACTTAGCCTAACTAATTTAGAATAATCTGAACATGATATAGTTTTTTAGCAAAATATATGAATTATAAAATTGCTTCAATACTGATTCATTGCTTTCAGTGAGCAAATTACTTTATCTGAATTAAATAACTTGAAAGATACTATTAGGAGAGAGGGGAAATATAAGATCAATATAATAAAAATGTATGAAAATTACTTAAATGTGATAGTAAACAAATAGCAAGTAAAAGTTAATCCAACCCCTCAGTAATTACATTATGAGTCACTAAATTTAACTTAAGCATACTAGAAGAATGGATATAAAAAGATAGAAAATTATTCACAAGGCAGATATTCTTTATAGGAGACTTAAAAGAACCCATAGATTATTAGATTTTGATAAGGGAGTTTAGTAAGGTAACTGGATATAAGATTAGTATATAATAATTGGTTGCATTTCTCTCTTCCAACAATAACTATTCATTAATTACTTTGTTCATCAATTTTATTGAGTGCCTACTACTTAGCCTATTCTAGGTGCCTAAATTAAATATCCAGAGAGTAATTTTATCCACATGAAAGCATATATTCTGGAGACTGAAAGTTTACTGGCACTCCTCATTTAATGACCGAAGTGTGTTTCCGTAGCTAGGTCATTAAACAAATAGATTGATAAGTGAGGAGCTTAAAAGCACATGTCTTGTGGTATGTCATGATGCCATAGGATGCATATTTTTCAATGTATATCATATGACACCACACTGGAATAACATAACTTTATCCATATAAAAAGCATATGGCAGACAAGCACTAAAAAGCAATGAGGCACACTACAACATGTATCAATCCAGCATACTCATTTTTTATTTATTCTGAATACTACTATGGGTGTACAATACAGTACAAATTTATAAACAAGACCTGTAGCATTGAGCAATAGCAGATGCTTCACATAATGAATACTGACTGTGGGAATGAGACAGACTGAGAAAGGAGATTCCTGAGACTCACATAGACTGAGAAAGAGGATTTCCTGTACTGGAGAACAGGTAATAAGTCCAAACAGTTGTTAAACAGGTAATCATTAATTGAGAAGTGGCTATATGTTTTGTTTGTTTGCTTGTTTGTTTTTTGACAGAGGACACATGTGCTCACCAGAGAGACAGATTAAGTAGAAAAGGAAAGTGAGAAAGGACCCCTCATGGGACATAGTCATGCCACAGTCTCTCTATTCTCTTGTCAAGACTTTGGGCACACACACACATGCACCCAGTGTGTTTTACTTTTTCCCCCCACATTTTATTGATTCACAAAATTTCTTAAATAATCTAACTACTTTCAATAGCAAGTTCAGTTGGTATGTACATATCTGTGAACACATGTCTGACTTTAGGCGTGAAACTCTGAATAGAATGAATATACTATAAGGTAGCACCTGGCTGATGCTATATAGCTTACTTTGGTCATTAAATAGATACTTTTTAATGTATTTTTTAATTTCAAGCTTTAATAAATCAAAGAAATGCTAAGGAATTTTGCTTACTTAAAACCAAGAAACAGGTTAATATTCTGTTCAAATAGTAGGTACATGAACTTATCGGCAGTTCAGGATAGGACAAAAATTCTTAAAACTAGAAAACAAAGCCTAGAAGAAAATCAGCAATGTTTCTCCTTCATAGCCTGGCTTGCCTCACTCAGCAGTACATCTTCCATATTCTTCAACGGGTCTGGGGAGAAATGTGCACATATTGAAATGGTCTCATTGTAAGCCAAACAATAGGATTGAAAGTATATACAAAATAAAAAAGAGAGAGAAAGTTTGTTTATAAAAAAAAATCAGCAATGTTTTAGTCAAAAATTATAAAATGCTGTTTCACCAGTTCAGTCTCATGTACTTACTTAATCTATCTTCTGTTGTTCGATCTTCCCTATTAAATTCTGGGATATCATATTCAACTCCAGACTTATCCCTATGATGATTATGTTGGCCATTTTCTTAGCTTTTGAACTCTCATTTCTGTGTTTCTGAATTTAATTTTCCTGATATAGCACTCCCTTGAGAACTTCTTGGAGATCTGGTCTGGTATTGGTAAATTCTTTCATGTTTTGTGTATCTGAGAATGTTCTTGTCTTTTCTTCCCATATGAAGGATAATCATGCTGGGTACAGTATTCTTGGTTGAAATTGCTTTTCCCTTCACGCTTTGAGTATATTTTCCCATCTTTCCTTGCTTGCATTGTTTCCAGTGAGGTCTGCTGTTAGCCTGATGGGATATCCTTTGTAGGTAACTTGACATTTCTTTCTTGCCAATCTTAGTTCTTGTCTTTGTCTGTAGTTTTGGTCAATCTGGCTATAAGGTGTCTTAGAGAAGATCTTCTTAGTTTGATTCTATTTGGGGTCCATTATATTTCTTGGGACTAGATCTTTGAATGCCTCTCTAGGTTTGGAAAATTTTCTTGCAGGATTTCATGGAATAGATTATCTATGCCCTTATGAGTCTCTTTGCCTTCTGGGATAACAGTTATCCGGATGTTTGATGGTATCTAGTATTTTTTGTATATTATTCTCATTTTGGGAGGCCGTTTTCTCAGTTTTCATGGTGGAATTTTCTAGGCCAGCAAATCTGTCTTCTACATCTGAGATTCGATTTTCTGTATGATCTAGTCTGCTTTTAATACTTTAAAGGGAGGTTTTGACTTCCTGTATTATAGCCTTCATCTCTAAAGGATCTATTTGATTTTTTTTTTTTTTTTTTTTTTTTTTAGTATATGTGCCGCCGAAGCGAGCACTTTTTTTTTTTTTGAAGAGGTTTTTACTATAGGATATGTGCACTCGCCAGAGAGACAGAGAGTAACACAGAGACAGATAGCAAGAAATCACCCCCGATCCCGCAGTGGGGATGGCCACACCACAATCCCTTCTCCTCCATTCTCCTCCCAGGATCCTGGGCATGCATGCACACATGCCTGGCGTGAGTTTAAGCCACCGGGACCAATACTTGAACCGCAGTCGACTACATGGGAGTTCAGTGACATAGCCATTATGTTAACTCCTGGTCCCATTTGATTCTTTTTTATAGTGTGTATTTCCTCTTTTAGATTTTGCAAGAATTTTCTCACCTCCTGGATCTCATCAGCTCCTTTCTCCTGCCTCTTTTGCAGTTCATTGTCTCTCTTCTCTTCCATCTCTGTGAGCTTTGTCACTATGAATATTCTAAATTCTTTATCAGACATTTCCATGGGTTTAATTGTACTGTCTGAGGATGAAGAAGAGTTATTATTTTTCCTTGGAGGAGAGGAATTTTCTTGCTTTCCCATATTTCTTGTGACCCTTGGTGATTTCTAGTCACTTGATGGATGGTGCACATCTTGCTAATTCTCGAAGTTCAATCTGAGCATTCAGAGGTGTGCAAAAGGAGGTGATCTGCAATGTCTCTTCCATTTCATTTTCACTCTTTATGCATCAGATTCAGTGGGAATAGAGGAATATTCTGACCCTAATCATATTCAGATGATTGGAAGCTGTTCACTTGGACCTGTCTAGACACTTAGCACATAGAAGCTTAGCAGCCAATGAATAAAGATAAAGATAAAGAATTAGAGAAGAGGAAAGAAGAAGAAAAAGTAAAATAAAAAAGGAGAAAAAAGATAATAAAAAACTGTTAAAATTTAATTTTAAGAATCAAAAAATGAGAAACACACTATTTCACAGCTAAAGTTCAGTATCCATGTCAGGATGGCCCTGGCCTGGGCTTGCGCCTTTCCTAAATGGGATGTGGAAAGGCACCAATTAACACAATAAAGCAGGAGCTTGAGATTCAAGATAATACTTTACCTTAAAAAAAATTGAAACTCACAGAGAGACACAGTGAGACAGAGAAAGACAGAAATGGAAAGAAGGAGGAAGAGGTAGCCCTATCCACTAAAAATGAATCTGGAGTAAGAAGTCTTAGCGAAAAATCTTTGGTCAAATAAATCAATATTTCAGAGCTGAAGTTCAGTATCCATCTCAGGATAGGTACTGGCCTTGGTTTCTGCCTTTCCCACTAGAAATGAATCTGTAATAAGAAGTCTCAGAAGAAAATCTTCATTTTTGGTCAAGGAAATCAATATTTCAGAGCTGAAGTTTAGTATCCATCTCTCACAGCAATGTTTTTAACAGTATCACATGAGGCAGAAAGTCTTAAATACATGTCATATACAATCAGTAGAACTTTACAGCCATCTGTAGGACTTTTGAAAAACCTTGATAGACACCTTGTCTGGCAGAGCACAGTCAGGACAACAGCAGATTCTCCATAGCAACCACGCAAAAGGAACCAAGTACCAAAGACACCTAAAAAGGCCCCCAGTGTGTTTTTCAAGCTGCTGGTTCAAGGACTAGAATTGTACAGTTGGCCATGTAGGATCCAGCCACCTTGCTCACCTGGTGCACTGACCTAAACATGTACTTCCTATAATGACTCCATTTACAATAACGAAATACTTAGGAATAAATGGGGCAGAGGTGACTTTTCCGGAGAAAATTTTAACAGTCATAGAAAACCATGAAAATAACCTCAATGTGGTGATGGCTAAGGAGCATTATGATACTGGACGAGTGACCACAGGAAATGGGTGGCAGCTACACTTGGGGATTCCCAAGATCACATTTGTGGGAGATGTAGATTTCTTCATGAAACAGCCTGGGCACAAGACTGCAGATACAATACCACAGAAGCGGATGAGCAGAATCAGAAGTATAAGTTTATGGAACTCAACCTGGCTCAAAGAAAAGGCTTAAAAGTAAGAATCCTGAAAATAAACATACTTTAGGAATTCTAAAATACATGCAGAAGTAAAAAGAGTCCACCAGTTCACTGGAGTGCACATTCTTGCTGGCAGATAACCTGTGTTACAAAGCTTCAATTCCTCCTACCGATGCAGTGTGTCTATGGCTGGGGGCTAATGTAATGCTTCAGTATGATATTGGTGAAACTTAGGCATTGTTGGGAAAGAACTTATCGACTGCCCAAAAGAATCTTTATTCTCTTGAGAAAGACCTTGACTTTCTTTGAGATCAATTTACCACTACAAAAGTCAATATGGCCAGGGTTTATAAGTTGGATGTGAAAATAAAAAACAAAGATGATTCTACCAAGAACAAAGCATAATGCCAGCAATTAAAAGCATGGTTCAGTTTTCCAGATGTGTTATTTTAAGTTCCCTAAGATTTATTCTTAAAATATTGACACATCTTTGAATGATTTTTTTAGCAGTAAAAATGATGCCTAAAACAAACAAAAAATTATTTATTTACAAAAGCAAGATTTTTTTGTTATTTTTTTCCAGTTTTGTCAGATTGACTTTTTTTTGTTAATTTATTTTTATTTTTTTAACATTAATATGTTATACATCATTACAGTATACAAAATGAATTTTTCATCCAAAATACACTGTCTGTTGGCTCAATCAAGCACATCAACATACGTGTTATCAACAATTTTTCATTTCTTATGTCTTGTATATTTTACATTTTTTTTTTTTGCCATCCTTGATTCCCTATCCCTAACCCTCTGCCCTGTCCAACCCTCCTCCCATTGTCTCTGGTATCCATGATTGCTTTCTATGCCCATCCCCCACATTTAATTGATTTGCTAATGAACTTAATTTGTCTAAATATTTGCAATAGCAAGCACAGCTGATATATACATACACAAGAACCCATGTCTGACTTTAGGCATAAACTTCAGTGAGTAGAATGAACATACTATAAAATAATACCTAGCTGGGGCTATATAGCTTACTGTGGTCATCAAATACACAGTTTTTTCTTTAAATTTTGGTAACAGTTTTAGTATTTTTTTTCTCTGAATTTTTTTTTAAATTTACATTCATTCCCTGAGCATCATCACAACATACTAAATGTGGTTTCCCCTCTAGAGTAAACTGCATAGTGGCTTAATCATGCATGTTATCATCCATAAAATTCCATTACTACTTTCATATATATATGTTTTTTACCCCATGTCTGACCCTCTGCCCTATTCCACTCTCTTATTACACTATTTCTGCTGTCTACAGTTGTCTTCAATTCCTTTTCCCCCAACATTTTGTTGACCACACCGTATCATAAGTAATCTAACTACTTTCAATAGCAAGTTCAGCTGGTGGTTTCAAGAAAGGCAGTTTTGAACTGGTAAGGTTATTTCCTTGAAATTTGAAGCCTAGAAACAGGTTGGTATATTGTTCAAATAGTAGGTACATGAATCTATTGACAGCTCAAGACGGGATAAAAATCCTTAAAACCTGGGAACCAGCAGTTAGCATAATGGCTATGTCGCTGGACTCCCATGTAGTCAACCGCAGTTCGAGTCCCGGACCCGGTGGCTTAAAACTCACGCTGGGTGCGTGTACGTGCGTGCCCAAGATCCCGAGAGGAGAATGGAAGAGAAGGGATTGCGGCGTGACCATCCCCCCTGGGGGGTGATTTCTCGCTTTCTGTCTCTCTGTCTCTATCTGTCTGGCGAGCGCATGCGCCCTATAGCAAAAACCTCTCCAAAAAAAAAAATCCTTAAAACTGGACAACAAAGCTTAGAAGAAAAGCAGCAATATCTTAGTCAAGTCACAGAATGCTGTTTCATCAGTTCAGACTCATGTACTTAATCTTTCTTCTGTTCCTGTTGAGGTACGATCTTCCAGATTGAACTCTGGGATATAGTACTCAAATCCAGACTTTGTCCCTACAATTAAGTTGCCCATTTTCTTAGTTTTTGAACTCTTATTTCTGTGTGTCTGCATTTAATTTTACTGACATAGCACTCCCTTAAGAACTTCTTGGAGATCTGCTCTGGTGCTGGTAAATTCTTTCAGGTTTTGTTTATCTGAGAAAGTTTGTGTCTTTTCTTCCCAAATGAATGATAACCTTGCTGGGTACAGAATTCTCAGTTGAAATTGTTTTTCCCTTAATACTTTGAATATATTTTCCCATTCTCTCCTCGCTCACATTGTTTCCGATGAGAGGTCTGCCGTTAGTCTGATGGGATACCCTTTGTAGGTAACTTGCCTTTTTTCTCTTGCCAGTCTTAGTATCTTGACTTTGTCTGTGGTTTTGGTCAATCTGGCTATAATGTGTCTTGGAGAAGATCTTCTTGGGTTGATTCTATTTGGGGTCCTCTGTATTTCTTGGGACTGAATCTTTGAGTGCCTCTCCAGGTTTGGAAAGTTTTCTTGCAGGATTTCATGGAATAGGTTATCAATGCCCTTTTGAGTCTCTTCACCCTCTGGGATGCCTATTATCCGGATGTCTGGACGTTTAATTGTATCTAGTACTTCTCACATATCATTCTCAAATTTTTCGGTCATTTTCTCAGTCTTTGTGGTGGATTTTTCTAGGCCGGCCATTTTCTCTTCTACATTTGAGATTCTATTTTCTGTATGATCTAGTCTGCTTTTAATACTTTCAAGGGAGATTTTGACTTCTTGTATTATAGCCTTCATCTCTAACAGTTCCATCTGATTCTTTTGTAAAGTGTGAAATTCCTCTTTTAGATCTAGCATGAATTTCCTCACCTCCTGGAACTCTTCAACTCCTTTCTCCTTCCTCTTCAGCAGTTCCTTGTCTCTCTTCTCTTCCATCTCTGTTAGCTTTGCCATTATGAATGTTCTGAATTCTTTATCAGACATTTCCATGATTTCCATTGAACTGTGTGTGGATGAAGAGGAGCTATCCGTTTCCCTTGTGGGAGAGGTATTTTCCTGCTTCCCCATATTTCTTGTGGTCCTGCAGCGATTTCTAATCATCTGGTGGATGGTCGGTTTCTTCCCAAACTTGGAAGTTCAATCACACGGATTTTATATGCTGGAGGCCCAGTTATCAGTGGGACATCTTCCTTTCTCTCAAAATGCCTAGATCGTAGGAGCCATGGAGCTGTCTGTCTCTTGAAGAAGGGCTGTTCTGGGAGTCAGATTTACATTTGAAAAGTCTTTACTTGTCTGTCTTCTGACGAAGTTCAAAGGACAACCACGCTTAGGATTTCCAGGACAATCTCTCATGGCGCCACCAGGGCCACGGTCCAGAGTGTGAGCACTTCCAGAGCTGCATGCAACTGATCCCACCTCGAGGCCTGGATGAACTAGGCCATGCGCCCTTGAGTTTGGCCAGTGGCCCTCATGTGGGCGGGGTGGCAGCCACAGCCCCCTGAGGCGCCATGTATGGAGTGGAAGGTGAAGGTCCGCAGCGACTGGACCTGCTACGTGGCCAAGCGGCCTGTGCGGGATTGGCTGCCAAAAACCCCAGATTTTTTGTTATTTTTAAATTAATATTTCTTTCCTCACATTTCCAAGCAAAGTTAGTATAGCTTTCATCATTTCTTTTGTCTGTCATAAGAAAACTTAACTGAAATGGCCTGAAACTATGAGGTATGCTCTGGACACCAGCCTTGTTTACTTTTCCCTTCTGTTACTTTCATTTGAGGTTGCACGTTTCGGAGTTAGGAAATACAGAATTTGAATATTTATTAACTGATTTTTCCTTAGCACTTGGAAGATTGTTGCTGTTACATGATTCTTTGTAAATGGGGTTTTGTGAGTTACTGCTTAACCAGTGATTATCTATTATGATATTCTGGACTTTGCAGGAAATGGTCATTTGTCCTCCTACACAGTAAGAGGGCTACTGAGACAACATTTTTTTCTAAGTGAGTGCACAGTGTCTTTGTAATGCCCATATAATGAAGATCTTGGCCAATGTGAAATAATATTACCCATTCGGTACTGTTGGCTAAAGTGATTTTGTATTTCTCAACAGTTCTCCAAATATCTTAAACAGGAATATTATTAAGATCAGCATAAATATGCAGTGGTTAAAATGAGTTGTGAGCTTTTTTATTCATGATAAAAACCTCATAGGAATAATGATAAGAATAAAATCTCTATAGCCATTGGGGTACGATGGTTCTTATTGGACAATGCAGATTCTGGTAAAAACACAAATAGATGATTTCACCTCCATTTAGTAAGAAGCATGCTTCTACAAGGTTTTGTATTTGTTTATTCCATGGTATTAAAACAGTGATTAAAACTGAAAAAAAAGACTTAAATGAGTGGAAAGCTCTAGAGTGCTTATGAAAAGATGTGTTTCACTTCATAATTATGTTGTTTTTTGCAGTTGATTTTTAAATTCAGTGCAATTCCAACAAAAGTATAATCATTTTTGGTTTTGGGGGGGTGTTTTACATATTCTTATTGTAAAATTTATATGGAACAATGAAGACCCAAAATAGTTGAGATGTCCTTGAAGAAGATTGTAATGATGGGACATGTCATACCAGTTAACAAAATGTATAAAATTGTAGTATTGGTTCAAGCTCTTAGCTCCACCTTTTTAATCACCTTTAATCTTTTTCATTTTCGCTCTGGTCCTCCCACCCAGGCAGAAGAAGCTGGGCCTCAGAAGAAGGTTCCACATGGCTACAGTGAACTAGATTTTTCAGGGAATGAAGATTTTCTACTGATAATTCAGCCTCCAACAAACGAGCTAGTGGTAGGGAGCACCCCCCCACACACCTCTAGCCTTCTATCTCTGTTTCTCTGTCTCGGTTCCTGTCTCGCCCTGCTTCTGTCTTCCCTTTATTTTTTGTAATTTTTCCTTTTAACACTTTTTTTAAAAGGCTCAGTTTTTCTCTGGCTCTTAGCTCCACCTTTTTAATCACCTTTAATCTTTTTAATTTTCGCTCTGGTCCTCCCACCCAGGCAGAAGAAACTGGGCCTTCAGAAGAAGGTTCCACATGGCTACAGCGAACTAGATTTTTCCCGCGGCACGCTTGCGTGCCGTGCAGTTTTCTATTTTGTGATTTTTCTTTTTTTAAAAAAAAGAACAGTAATTACAATTTTTTAAATTTTTTTGTCTTTTTTTTTCTCTTTTTGTTATTTGTTATTTGTCTCTCTCATTTTCCTTTTTCTTGTCTCTCCACCTTCCAATATTCTTTCAATGTGTTTTTAGACAGATCTAAGAGCAGTGTAGCTAAATATCCAAATACTAATAGGGTTAAATATTCCCCAATATCTACTGAATCTGCTGCACCGGCGATCACAATAGTACAGCAAAGAGATTCTAGATCACCTCTGTCTGCTTGCTCCTGAACATTCAGGCTGAATTTCAGGAAATTGAAAGAAACACACCATCCATCAGATGACAAGAAATCACTGCCAGATCATGAGAAATGTGGGAAAATGAGAAAATACCTCTCCTCTAAGGAAAAATAGTAACTCTTCTTCATCCACAAGCAGTTCGGTGAAAATCATGAAAATGTCTGATAAGGAATTTAGAGCATTTATAATGTCGAAGCTAACAGAGATGGAAGAGAAGAGAGATAATGAACTGCTAAAGAGAAAGGAGAAAGAAGTTGATGAGTTCCAGGAGATGAAATTCTTGCAAGATCTAAAAGAGGAATTACACACTTTACAAAAGACTCAAACGGAACTGCTAGAGATGAAGTCTATAATACAAGAAGTCAAAATCTCCCTTGAAAGTATTAAAAGCAGACTAGATCATTCAGAAAATAGAATCTCAGATGTAGAAGAGAAAATAGCTGGCCTAGAAAAATCCACCACAAAGACTGAGAAAATGGCCCCAAAATTTGAGAATAATATGCGAGAAGTACTGGATACCATCAAACGTCCAAATATCCGAACAATTGGCATTCCAGAAGGTGAAGAGACCCATAAAGGCATTGATAATCTATTCCATGACATCCTGCAAGAAAACTTTCCAAACCTAGACAGGCATTCGAAGATCCAGTCCCAGGAAATACAAAGGACCCCAAATAGAATCAACCCAAGAAGATCTTCTCCAAGACACATTATAGCCAGGTTGACCAAAACCACAGACAAAGACAAGATACTAAGATTGGCAAGAGAAAAACATCAAGTTACCTACAAAGGACATCCCATCAGGCTAACAGCAGATCTCTCATTGGAAACAATACGAGCAAGGAGAGAATGGAAAATATATTCAAAGTGTTAAGAGAGAAGCAGTTTCAGCCAAGAATACTGTACCTGGCAAGATTATCTTTCAGGTGGGAAGAAAAGACAAGAACATTCTCAGATAAACAAAACCTGAAAGAATTTACCAGCACCAGACCAGATCTCCAAGAAGTTCTCAAGGGTGTGCTGTATCAGGAAAATTAAACACAGACACACGGAAATAAGAGTTCAGAAACTAAGAAAGTGGCCAACTTAATCATAGGGACAAGTCTGGATTTGAATATTATATCCCAGAATTTAATCAGGAAAATTGAACCAGAACAGAAGATAAAAGTACATGAGACTGATAGGTTCATGCACCTACCATTTAAACAGAATCCTAACCTGTTTCCTGGCTTTAAGCAAAGTACCTTGGCGTTTCTTTGATTTAAGTTAAAACTGGTTTTCTTAGTAGTAATGAGTGAACTCTCCATTGAAAGTAGTTAATGTAGGAAATTGTGTGATCAATGCAGTGTGGGTGGGAAGGGAATGAAGGACAATTGTGGACACTGGAGGTGGTGTGAGAGGAGGGTGGGAAGGGACAGAGGGCCAGAAAGAGGGGTGGAAATAATTCTAGGAACTAGAAATGGAAATTTTTTTATAATGTGCATGATTGAGTCACTATGCAGTGTGTACTGGATGGGAGATCACATTTTGTGTGCTGTGATGATGCTTAGGGAAGGAATGTAAATTGAGTTACAAAAAAAAAAAAGTTTCAGGAAAAAAAATATATCTATTCAATGACTGCAGTATGATATGTAGCCCCAGCTAGGTGCTACTTTATAGGGTGCGTTAGACTTGTGTTCATGGAAATGTGTGTGTCACGTGTGTTTGCTATGAGGGTATTTGGATTGATTAGGGTCTTTGATAATTCAATAAAATGTGGGGGGAAAACAGTATAGAAAGCAAACATAGATACCAGAGACAGTGTGGGAGGAGAGTGGGAGATGGCAGAGGGTAAGAGATAGGGAATCAAGGATGGGGGGAAAAAAAGCAAAACATACAGAAAACAAGAAATGGAAGATTATTTGCTGACAATAACATGTTTGTTGATGTGCTTGATTGAGACAATATACAGTGTACTCTGGATGGAAAATCTCATTTTGTATGCTGTAATGATGTACAGTGAATGAATGCAAATAAATAAATTGGAAAAAAAACTCAAAAAAATTATTATGCCCACAGTATGTTCTACTTTGATATGAGGAAAAAAACTTCCCCTGAAACAAGCACCTCATAGTAGACCTGTGTCTTTTAAGATAATAGGTTATGACTTAAGTCATATTTTGACATAAATCTAAAAAAAAAAGATTAGGTTTAAAGTTCATGGTAATAAAATGAGAAGAGAGAATATTAATTCCTTGCTATGAGGAATATATTATCGGGACCCTGTCTGCTATGATATGAACATTGCCTCTGGCAATAATGATTGAAGTGAATGGGGTGTAAAAACAATATTCTTAATTGATATATCAGAATGTTGCCTAATGGCTTTTGTACTTATTAGGTTTTATTTCTGTTTGTTAGATTGTATTCCACAAAAAGTCTTAGTGCTAGCTCAAATTTCACATTTATATCTTAGCTCAGTTATCTGTTCTGAGATGCCTTCTCTCAATGCAGTACCCAGAGTAACACCTAGGTCTTGTACTAAAAAAACTATAGATCCTTATCACAGAGAGAAATGAGGATCAGTCAGTCACTGGCGTGGTGGTTAAGGCAGCTGGATCCCACAGGGCTAACTGTATGTTTAAGTCCCACACCTGGCAGCCTGAGCCAGGTGTATGTGCATGCATGCCCAAAATACTGAAAGTAGGGAGAAGTAGAGGGGAAGAAGTTGTGTCGTAGCCATTCCCCATGGGAGCTGATTTCTCACTTTCCCTCTAGATCTCCAGTGAGTAGACACACCCTCTGGCAAAAACAGGGGCAGGGGAAGGGAGAAATGAATAAAACATTAGAGAGCTAATAGCTTACATTCTGCAAGTGTGTTTACGGGGAAAGTGAACATGCAGAGAAAATTTAGACAAAGTAGTTACTGAAGAGGAACAAAAAAAAGAAAATAAAGTGTTTCTGAAACAAGCCACTTAAAAATACATATGGATACATACACGTACACACACACACACACACACACGTATCTCCTTTTAATGTATATATTTACACATTATTTTATTCAGAACCACAATGTCAAAATAGAATAAAACATAAATTTGTTATATTTTTAAAGCTACAGAATATTTTTAATTGTACTTATATTAGAAGATCATATATTGTATAGTTAAAATGATTTGTCTGTATATAGTATGTGTATATCGAGTCTATCTGCATGCTAACAGAAAGGAAACTAGTTGCTGTAAGTGGAAGATTAATTATAACATCTATTTCTGTAGATGTACAAACTAGTGGATGATCAAAATATACTCACTGTGGACAACGTGAAGGCTGTTCTCCAAAATGAATTTCCTCATGCTAACATTTTGGATGTTTTGGGAATTCATTCTAAATATGATGCAGAAAGAAAGGTAAGTTGGAACATGATGCTAAGTGAAGTCAGGCACAGAAAAACAAGCACCAGGGACCAGCAGTTAGCGTAATGGCTATGTTGCTGGACTCCCACGTAGTCAAACGGTTCGAGTCCCGGACCTGGTGGCTTAAACTAACGCCGGACGCGTGTGTGTGTGCGTGTCCAAGATCCCGAGAGGAGAATGGAGGAGAAGGGATTGCAGCATGGCCATCCCCCCTGGGGGGCGATTTCTCGCTTTCTGTCTCTCTGTCTCTCTCTGTCTGGTGAGCGCACGCCCTATAGCAAAAACCTCTCCAAAAAAAAAAAAAGAAAAAGAAAAACAGACACCATGTGATGTCATTTATATGTAGAATCTAAAACAATAGAAAACAGAGTAAAATCGTAGTCACCACAGGCCCTATAGCAAAAACCTCTCTGGGGGAAAAAAAAAAAAAGAAGAAAAAGAAAAACAAACACCATGTGATGTCATTTATATGTAGAATCTAAAACAATAGAACTCAGAAACAGTAAAATGGTGGTTACCAAAGACTAGGATAGGAGTAAAGGGATTAGAGAGATGTTGATCAAAGGATACAAAATTTCAGTTAAGCCAAAGGAATAAGTTCATAGGAACTATTATACAGCATGGTAACTATGGTTTAAAATAGTATATTAGGGGTCAGCAGGTGATGTGGTGGTTAAGGTGCTGAATTTCCACATGGCTGGCTGCAATTTGAGTCCCAGACCTGGCAGCTTGAAGATCACAATGGTCGTGTGTGCTTACATGCCCAAAATCCCAGGAGGAAAATGGAGGATTGTGGTGTGGCTGTCCTTCCAGGAAGTGATTTCTCACTTTCTTTCTCACTGTCTCTCTCTACCCCTGAGTGTGTGTGCCCCATGGCAAAAACCTTAAAAGAAAAAGTGTATACTTGGAAATTATTAAAAGTAGATTTTGAGGGTTCCCACCATATACTCAAAAAAAATTTTAAGTCTTTCAGGTAATACATATGTTAATTAGCTTGATTTAGCCATTTTGCAATGTATATACTTTTCAAAAACAATATCCTGTTGTACACCATAAATATACACTAATTTTACTTGTTAACAAAAAAAAAAAAGAACAATCAGAGACTTAACCTGGAAGATGCAGAAAGAATACAAAAACCAAAGGTAACAACATGAAGAATTTCCCAAAGAGAAAGAGAAAAAGCACAAAAGAAATTTCCAAAATGCATGGACATGACTTCATTAGAAGAGACCCCCCCCTCAGATAAACAGCCAGTTAAATGTTAGAGGAACACTCTGGGAGGTGGGGCTGAGGAACACTTTTGAGGAAGTGGTGTTTAAGTTGAGTCCCAAATAGGAGGAAGAGCTAGACAAAAGAAAGCAAGGAGAAGATAAGACATTAACATTCCAGACAGACAGATGTCAAAGGATCCTGATATGAAGGAACTGAGAGAAGCCAGCATTGCTCCAGTCCAGATCACAAATACGTACCGTGTTTTGTTATGGGGAAAGCTTGGGAGATGAGTCTGGGAAGGTAAGTGAGGGGCCCGATTGCCTCAGGTCTTGTGAACAATTTTCAGTGTAAACTCAGAACACCTTGACATCAGTGAAAAACCTAAAAGGTATGAAGCAGTGAAGTGACAATGACATACATTTTTAAAAGTGCATTCTCCATGACTGGGAATGAATTGTTGGAAGGTAAGAGAGTGTGTGGTGGTATATATGAGGAAACACAGAGGTAAAATTCTTCTTTGGAAGGATTAGAGGCAGAGGAATACAGACACACTTGCATAATTTAGGAAGTACCACCCAAAATCTGATGCTGGGCTGGACAGGTTAGAAGGGAGATGAGAACTTGTCAAGGATGATTTCCACTGTTCAGTTGAACGACCACCTGGGAGAGCCATGTTGCCATGGCCACGATGAAAAAGCATGGAGAAGCAGCAGACTGGGAGACGGATCAAAAGCTCAGTTTTTCACATAAAAGTATGAAGAGCCTGTGAGTTCCAGAGCAGATGTGAAATAAGCAATCGAGTGTGAGTTCTGTTGCTGAGAAGAGAGGTGCAGGCCAAAAGCACAAAATTCTGTGTCATGAACTTATTCACTGTAATTAGTTCAGACCTTTCCTCAAGTCCAAACTCATGTATTCAACTATCTAATGGGTTGCCCCAATGAGCAACTTAAGTAAAAAGAATCTAAAACCAAGCCTATCATCTTTCTCATTAACTTGAACTTTTTTACCTTTGTGTCCTAATTTAGGGGGTAGAAAACATCACTATTAGTCCAGACTGCCTATGGTAGAAGCCTGATAGTCATCCTAAACTGCTATGTTTCCCTCACCCCTCCCTAACAATATGTCATCAGGGTCTGGGACTGCCACATGTTACATATTTCAGAAACTGCCTCATTATCTTCCTGCCCATTACCACTGGATTTTTTTTGTTCTGGCTGTTGCTTATTCTTCCCCTTACTACTACAGTCACCTCCTGCTCTCAATGTTCCCAGTGTTTCCTTTTCCTTTCCATGTTGCCATCGTGTTCCTTTTAAAATAACCAAATCTGATCACATTATTTGTTATGAATCCTCCTCCTAAGTAGAATTGACTGTGATCTCCCCGATGTCCCCTTGGATTCTATATTGTTTTCGATGCATTTGTCTCTCTCTCTATTAAACTATATGTTTCTCGAAGATAGAGTTGGCATATTATTTGCATGCATTCATAAGCTTTCATATAGTAGGTGCCTAATTAATGTAGAGAGAGTAGAGTAGTTAAGAATTCATATTCAGGGCCAGCAAGTGGCATAATGGTTAAGGTGCTGGACCCCCATGTGGCCAATGGAATTTTGAGTCCTGGACTGGGAGCCTGAAATTCACACTGGGCTTATGTGCTTATTTGCCCAAAATCCTGAGAGGAGAATGGAGGAGAGGGAATTGTGGTGTGGCCATCTTTCCTGGTGGGGTGATTTCTTTCTGTATCTCTGTCTCTCCAGTGAGTGCATGTGCCCTACAGCAAAAATCTCTTTAAAAAAGAAAGAGAGAGAAAGAGAGAGAGAAAAAGAAAGAAAAGAGAGAAAGAGAAAGAATGAATGAATTCAGACACTGACAAATCTGGATACAAATTTTGGTTCTAAAACATAGTAACTATGTGACATTGGAAGGGATTTAAGCTCACTGTATCTGTTTAATCATCTTAAAATAGATGTAATCATTAATACTTAAGTTTCCTAGAGCACTTATGCGGGTATTGGCTATGATAATAATCATAATACTTAATACTGAGTATCAAATTAATGGATTGTTTAGTGACTCCTTATCACTTAAAGATAAAATCTAAATATTGAAGACCTTCATGATCTGCCTAAAGATCTCAGACCCCATATCTGACAACTCTTGCCCAGATATCACACCCCATAAATATAGCAAACTTACTTGCTATTACCTAAATACACTATTACACATTACAGCTCTTTTTCCAGCCCTAACTTTATTATCTTTTCTCCTGGAATGTCTTCCTCCATTTTATCTATCTAGCAAATTTTGATTCATCCTTTAAGGCTTTCAGTGTCACTCCTTAATAGAAGCTTTCTTTGCTCCCTCCATTTCCACACTCAAGCTGTTTAGCTGCTTCTTTTCTGGACCCCCATAGAACTCTGTAGGTGCCACTATAATGTCTGAATTAATGTGAGCCCCTTGAGAAATGACTTTTAGCTCTGTTTTCATAGAGCCTAGCCTTATGCTGGTGATATGATCCATATGTGTTTATTGAATGAATGAATGCAGGGATAATTAAGACGTAATGCAGATAAATGTTTTGTTTTTATTTTTTAAGTGTCATAGTTAATATAGAGGGTTGGCAAGCCCACCACTGCTTGTTTTTGAAGATAAGGTATTTGGAGATGCAGTGCCCATTCATTCCTGTGTTGTCTATGACTGTTTTTCCGCCACAACATCAGAGTTGAATTACTGCAGGAAAGACTGGATGGCTCACAGAGCCTAAAAGATTTACTGTCTGGCCCTTAATGGAAAAAGTTTTCTGATTCCTGCTCTATGTAGGTAAACTACTTTTCTCTAAATAGCATATGGAAAGGACAGATAAAATTGCAGCATTGTTGTTTTTTTCTCTGCTGTATGGAAATATGGCACCATCTTTCCCTTTTTTATTTTTGTTTTTAGTTGTTTTTAATTCTATGAACAAGAGAAACAGAGAAGGAAATGGAAACTGCACCCCCAACATGGGGGATGCCATGACCCAGCTTTGGCCAGTCTCAGGTGATGAGCACACACATGCCCTGTGTACTCATTGAAGTTCAAGGCATAAACCGGAATCTTCCCATGTGGATCAGCCTTTCAGATGATTGTGTTTTACTGCTCTCCCAACATCCAGAACACCTGTTCTTTTTCTTAAGTATTTACTTTTCAAGCACTCTTATTTTGTTTAACACTTTGATTTTTTTTTTTTTTAACCAAACAGGCTGGAGCAAGCTTTTATGAGATGACTGGCCTGGATCTTTTGCCGCAAGCTCTTTATAATGGTGAACCCTTTAGCTTTGAAGAAATGACTACCGAAGAACTACAAATGGATATTCTTCAGAAGATGTTGGATGCATCTATATATCGGCAAAAAGAAATGTTCATGGTAGTGTAAGCATTTATGAGAAAATATATGATGAAATAGTATTTATGAATGGTAATTTTGCATTAAAAATTATTCTTAATAGGTAAAGTGACTTTGGTAAAAAAAATTTTCATCCCAGGGAACCAGCAGTTAGCGTAATGGCTATGTCGCTGGATTCCCACGTAGTCGACCGCGGTTCGCGTCCCAGACCCGGTGGCTTAAAACTCACACCGGGCACGTGTGCATGCGTGCCCAAGATCCCAAGAGGAGAATGGAGGAAAAGGGATTGTGGCATGACCATCCCCTCTGGGGGGTGATTTCTCGCTTTCTGTCTCTATGTCTCTCTCTGCCTGTCTGGCAAGCACACGTGCCCTGTAGTGAAAACCTCTCAAAAAAAAATTTCATCCTAATAATGTAATAGTACTTTTAAAGTAATAATTAAATTTACCTTATGTATAACTATATATAAAAATTGCTTACTCAGTTATTTTTTTTATTTAGTCAGAGGGCACATGCATTCACTGGAGAGAGGTGCAGAAACAGAGGGAAAGTGAGAAAGCAACCTCCCCATGGGGCATGGTCATTCCACAACCCCATCCCCTCCATTTCTCCCTCCTTTCAAGATTTTCAGCATGCATACACATGCACCCAACATGTTTTTCCAAACTACCAGGTCCAGAACTCAAACCATGTTGGCCATGTGGAATCCAGCCACCCTAACCACCCTGCCACAGGATGACCCCAAGTTGCTTAAATTTTGTAAAACAAACAAAAAAAATTACCACAGGTATCTTAAATTGGTTACTACTTTAATATTTTAGATTAAATAATTTTTAAATGTATTATATGCATAATTTTAAAACATATACATATATTGTCTATTAATATATTATCTATAGGGGGCCAGCAGTTGGCATGGTGGTTAAGGGCGCTGAACTTCCACATGGCTGACCATGGTTCAAGTCCTGGTCCTGGCGACTTGCTTTCGCACTTTCCGTTTCTCTCTCTCTCTGTCCCTCTCTGGTCAAGGGAAAAATAAATAAATAAATAATAAATAAATAAATAAATAAATAGGTTAAATAAATTAATTCTTTAAAATATATGTTATCTATATAATATTTTTGTCATTTTAGGGCACATTAAATGATCGAGTGAATGCAATTGATTTTTTAATGGATAAGAATAATGTTGTACCCCGTATAAATTCTTTGCTTTTGCGCACTAAACAGCAGTATCTTAATTTAATTTCTACATCAGGTAAAATAATTCTCCTTATACTATTCTAAAAGGGCTTATTGAGTTGAAAATGCTTTGTTAATTTATTATTTAACATTTAATATGTTTTATTTATTCCTTATAATTTTAATAAACTGGCTGCATAATATGTTTCAGTATGTTGCTATTTTTGATTAGAGGCCTGTATTTCAATTAGAGCTTATAATTTGTTAGAAGTTAAGAATTATACTGAGAAAATGTCTTCTGTTCTAACTCACCATATATGCAGAAGGAATTAATTTTGCTTTTTTGATTTTATTTTATTTTTGTAAAATAAGCAATTCCACTTCACCTTTTTTTCTTAGAGAGATTTTTTTTCCTATAGGATGTGTGCACTTGTCAGGGAGACAGAGACAGAGAGACAGAAAGCAAGAAGTCACCTCCCCAGAGGGGATGGCTACACTGTAATCCCTTCTCCTCTATTTTCCTCTCAGGATTTTGGGCACACTTGCACATGTACCCAGTGTGAGTCTTAAGCCCCTAGGTCCAGGACTTGAACTGTAGTTAACCATGTGAGGGTCTAGTGATGCAACCATTATGCCATCTGGTGGTTCCTCATTTTACCTTTTTAAGAAAGTGACAAAGCCTTTTCAAGGCTATATAAACTAGTATCTTAAGCTGCATGAACAGATACAATTTTCAGGTCAGAGGAAATGATAGTACTTTTGTATTCTGATTAAAAACACCTAGGTGTTCTGCTTAGGTTGGGCATCATGACCAAAGGAGGCGAGACCAAGGTAGTAACACATTTAGAAGTAAGGATGTGGCCTGAACAGAGTCTGCAGTGGGACCACAGATTTGTTAGGGTGCAGTTACCTGTTTCATAGATGAAGATCATTAGAATTTGGTTGATTTTTGTTTTGCTTTGTTTTGTTGGTCTTGCTTTGCTCTAGAGACAAAAATGAGAGTCAGTAGGAAAAAATATAAGGAGGCTAATTTTGGTCTTATCATTTTTCAACAGTAAAAGTGATTAAAAGATGGAATAAAATATAATTATATAAATTTAACTTTTATATGTGAGAGAGATTTATACAATGAGTTTTTGAAAATTCTGTAGCTTGAATACAAGTTTCCACCAGGTGACTCCTGGATTTCTAACAGATTCCATGATTTTATGTTCATAAAGGAGTCCATCTGTAGATTTATCCAGCAAATAAAAAAATAATTTATTCTTATGACTGGCTGTGGCACTCGGTGTCAAGTGAAGGTGAAAGGAGATAGGGGCCAGATGATGGCATGGTGGTAAAACAAGATGCTCTGAGAGGCAGTCCCACGCTTCTGCTTCAAGTCCAGACACCTCCCGGAATACACCAGACACAACTTTCCATGATCCAGGGCTGGCCGAGGCTTTAAGTAGTGTCAAGATCTCATGGGGGTTCAGGTGGCCCCTCTCTCTCTCTCTCTCTCTCTCTCTCTCTCTCTCTCTCTCTCTCTCAGAAGAAGAAATAAACCAAAAAAAGTAGAGAGGGAAGGAAAATAGAAATGCGTTTTTCAGTTTCTGGGCTGTCTTTCAAAAGAAAACTCTGGGTATCAGTCAGTTAGCCTATAATTAATGCTCTTTGACAAAATGTCTTGAAATTTAAAAGAATATTAACCGGTAATCTGATTTCTTCTTAATTGCATTTATGTGAAAGTGTAAAGAAGTAACAGAGTTTTTTACTTAGCACTTCCAAAATATTTCTCAGTTTACTACCTGTGACGGTGAAGTGCTGAAATTAAGAAGGTGTAGGAATTCTTTACTTTTCTTCTTTAAAAGGAATGTGTTACTGCCTTACTTGTAAGTTGCTTTGAAGTTGCAGGTGGAAATCAATGCTACCTTTTTTTTTGTACATTTCTTTCTCTCATTTATTAAGGCCTATTTTTGTATATTAGGTAGTCGACTATGGTAAGAACTATCGTAACTATCGTTTCAAATCTATTCAAAGTATATTTTGGTTTAGAAAATTTTTTACACTTATTTTACATTGGTCATGTGGTCTAAAAGATCAGTTTTTCTATAAATTTTAATGATAGATAAGTTACATTTCAGGGGTAAGGTACAAAAACTCTACAAAATTAAACCAGTTTATGACTTCAAAACTAAAAATGGCTTCTTCCTATGGGTTCCAGATTTTCAAATTTTTCTGAAAAGAGAATTGTATGATTTTTTTGTTGTACTTTATTTTATTTTTTAAAATTTTTAAAATTTATTTTACACATTCAATCACTATTTTGTACATCACTACTTGCGGAGTGGCCATCCCCTCTGGGGGGTGATTTCTTGCTTTCTGTCTCTCTGTCTCTCTCTGTCTTTCTGGCAAGCACAGGCACCCTATAGCAAAAACCCCTCCCAAAAAAAAATCATCAGTCAGGCTCCTAAATTTGCCTCTGGATTTCTCCCAGCAGGAAAGGGAGAACAAGGGCACAACCCAAAGTCACATGTAGCTCATTGTAGCACTTCTCACTGACTGGAAGTAGCCAGCCATCTGGATTTCAGGGACAAGGGAACCTGGAAACTAGCCACAAGCCCTTCATAGGTCTGGACATTCTTTCTCTATGGAAAGTAGAAGAAAATGAATGTTCAGTAGTAGCTGTCAGAACCCAATTTATGTGGCTCACCGGTTTACCAAGAATTTCAAACATTAAAATTTTAACACGGCTTTCAGTACTTAAATCTGAACAACCTATCCATAGTTACATTAGATTGTGATATGTTTTCTTGTGGTGTTTGAAATTTCAGAGTACCTCTATTTAAAATTATTCGATGCTTTTTTTTTTTCTTAGGCACATTTAAAAAAATATATTCTCAGAAGTGGGAACTATTTGTTCTTTGGCTGTCGACTTTATTTTTGGAAACAAGAAAACATGGGTAGGCTTAGCCTTGGAGGTGCAGGCAGTGTTATGCCAATCTGCAGTGCTAGAAGCCACATGGTTGGCATCGGTGTAAATACCAAGTTGACCTGCAGCACGCCTAGCATGTGCATACCCAATATACCGACTACCTGGAGACTGGAGAAAGGGAATTGAGGCACAGTGAGACTGTTGAGGATGCTGTCTCTGTCTCTTGTGTGCATGCACACACTCTCACATGCTCTCTCTCATGAAAAAAATAGTAATTAGATATTAAGTGTGATGAATAATGTTAATAATTTAATAATAATAGTCAAACTGGGTGATACTGGTGTTATAGTCTATCAAAATTTCAAAATATGACTTTTCTCAGAAATTAGCTTGCACTGCCAATCATGTTTGGTAAAGGAATTATAAAGATCTGTTACATGAGCAGCAGGTGGCATGGTGGTTAAGGCGCTGTACTCCCACCTGGCTGACCGTGATTCAAGTCCCGAACCTGGCAGCTTGCTTTCTGACTTTCCCTCTCTGTCTTACTCTGGCCAAATTAAAAGATAATAATGATTATGATGAATAAAATTAAATAATTACTTTTTAAAAAAGATCTGTTATAAATGTTTATTAATACAGAAGAATAGTTTTTGGGAAGATTTTGCTATTCTAGCTCTTAAACATGCTAAGAACTTTTTAAAAAGTTCACGGAAAATGTGCATTATTTAAAAGTATATAGATTTAAAAAGATTTTCTGCACAAAAATTAACTAGTACTTTTTTTAATTACCAGAAGGTGCATGCCCTCGCCAGAGAGAGAAAGCATCCCCAACAGAGCATGGTCAGGCTACAGTCGTTTTATCTGCACTTATCCTTCCCATCAGGATTTTGGACATGCATGCATATGTGCCCAGCATGTTTTGCAAGCCAACGATGCCAGGATTTGAACCTCAGTTTGCTCTGTGGTATCTGGTCCCAATGCACAGGACTAAACCATTGAGCTACAGGCTGGCCATAAACTCATTCTTTAATAATATTTTTCCACAAACTTTTTAGTGCGCTCATAATTTTTCTCCTACTATTAATGTTCCAGGAAGATAAAAAGAAAAAGTATTTCTGGGGGCAGTAGATACCATAGTGAACTCCCACATGGCCAACCATAGTTTGAGTTTCAGACTTGGTCGCTTGAAAATCATGCCAGGCACATGTGTGTGCATGCCCAAGATCCTAGGAGGAGAATGGAGAAGAAGGGATTGTGGTGTGGCCGTCCCCTCTGGGGAGTGAGTCACTTTCCCTCTCACTGTCTCTGTTTCTTTCTCTGGCAAGTACATGTGCCCTAAGGCAAATGCCTCTAAAACAAAAGGAAAAGAGCTCACCTATATGTAGCCAAAGACTTCCTGTATCTTTTTAAAATCTGGGATGAAATTTCAAAAAGGAACAATGTAGCCAGTGTTGCTGTGAAGTCATTTTGTATTTGCTGATCAGGGTTCTGGGAATTACATATTTTGCTTGTGTTTCAGTACTGAGGAGGTTTAGAATCCATGAAAGTCTCTTCAGGCAAAAGGTAGGCAGCACAACCCTGGGTCATTGAAATCATCTGTTTGGGTTCAAATCTTCTGCTATGATTTATTCTGTGATCTTGGGAAAATTACTTAAAGTCTCTGTGCCATAACTGTGAAAGTACTCCCTCAGGGGGATATTGTGAAGATCAGCTGAGATAATGGATATAAAGCATTAACCCAGTGCCTGGTCCATAGTTAATGTTCAGTGTGTGTTAGCTGTCTATATTATTCAACATCAAATATGGGAATTTCTTATAGGTACTTGGCAAGGTTATCAACATCAAGATAAGGTTGTTCATGAACTCTAGAGGTAAGCTTTCAGAAGCCTCTTTACAGAGGTAAGTCTGAATGAACATAATTTTGAGAGATTTGCAAATGCTCAGAAAAGAAGAAAAAAGAGTTATTGTTACTAGATCTTATTTTTTATTTCTGGCACAAGAAACCTCACTGAAATAGACTGGGCCAGTTTATTAGCCTTCATTGATATAAAACTGATGTAATATTAAAAGAATGTGAGGCCATCCAGTGGTATGATGATTAAGGTAGCTGGATTCCACAGGGCCGACTGTGATTCAAGTCCCAGATCTGACGGCTTGAAAATCATCCCAGGCGCATGTTCATGTGTATGCATGCCCAAAATCCCAAGAGAAGAATGGAGGAGAAGGGATTGTGGCATGACCATCCTTCTCTAGGGGGTGATTTCTCACTTTCTCTCTCTCTGTCTCTTTCTGTCTCTCTCCATCGAGTGCCCATACCCTAGGACAAAAAATTAATAAATGAATAAATCTAATTCAGTACCTTGGTCCAATTTAACTGCATAATTTATAGAATTATACTTATTTTGGAAACATGCTCTAAAAATATCTACTTAAAAATTTATCATTGGAGGCCGACAGGTGATGTGGTGGTTAAGGTGCTGGATTCCCACATGCTGACCATAGTTCAAGTCCTGGACCTAGCAGTCCCAAATCCCTCTTGCTTTATCACTTTCTCCTCTCCCTCCCTCCCTCCCTCCCCCCCCCCCTCTCTCTGGTCAAGTTAAAAAAAATAACAAGAACAAATAAAGTTAAATAAATAAATCTTTTAAAAAAATAATTGAAACAAGGGAACCAGCAGTTAGCTTAATGGCTATGTCGCTGGACTCCCACGTAGTCGACCGCGGTTCACGTCCCGGACCCGGTGGCTTAAATCTCACGCCGGGCGCGTGTGCGTGCGTGCCCAAGATCCCGGGAGGAGAATGGAGGAGAAGGGATTGCGGTGTGACCATCCCCCCTGGGGGGTGATTTCTCGCTTTCTGTCTCTCTGTCCCTCTCTGTCTGTCTGGCGAGCGCACGCGCCCTATAGCGAAAAACCTCTCAAAAAAAAAAATTGAAACAAGAAATTTATCAATGAGATATAAGGTTAAATTAAATCATTTTTGGTTCAGCTATCCTTTCAGTACCTATTCAGAGCTGAATTGTCAAAATGATCTTTATTATATGATCTCATTTACCATTTTATGACATTGGGATGTAGTTACTATAGAATAATCTATCAATGATCTAGGAAATGTTTGTCATTATAAATGAATATGCCTTTTAATACTGCTTTGTTGAAATAATGTCATTTCTCAAGTGAAGATAGAAATATACTCTTTCTCTTATTTTGGATCAGTATCACTTTCACTGTAAGCTACTCTCACTGAAAGGAATACTTAATATCCTTTAGGTGTCATTGGGTAGAAAAAGGCATGAGCCTTTGGACTAGTATGGCTTTCTAAGGTTTGTTAACGTGCTTATTCTTTGTATAATTTAACTGTGTAACTAATCAAAAAGGTAAACACCATGTATGCACATGTAAGATAGAAAAGTAACAATCATTTAATCCTTGATTTAATTTCAGTTTGTGGTTTTTATCATTAATATGCTATGGATTTTTGCCTTCAGCAGATACTTTAAATAGAGAGGTTTTGTGTTATTTTTTTTAATTTTTGCAAAGCAATAAAATGGAAAATGTAGAAAATTTAAATGAAAGTTTGCGGTTTGTTCCTTGCCCTCCTGAAACTTTTATACTTGTCCTATATTCAGTTTTACATTTTTCATTTATCCTTTGTATTTTAAATATTACTACATTTATGCATGGATTTCTAAATCTAAACAAAAGCTTTAAACATTTCAGCCACTAATTGGAAAGTCTGTTAGTTTCATGAGTATAGAATATTTTTTCACAGGGGTGGGGGTCCTTCCCATAGTATTTTTTAAAATCTTTGTAATATATATTAAAGAGTAGGGGCATTGAATATAGAGGCAAGTAATCTATACAACTTGACTTCTCTAACTGAATACCTAATATTCTAGAGTATATGATATGGTAAAGATATGCTAATTCAACAGTATCTTACTCAGAAGCTTATATCAAACAAACTAACATTCATCATTACTCTTAGTCCTTTCCTTTTTATAAATATTGTCTCTTCTCAGAGATGAGAAAGGTTATGGGCAGGAATTCTTTCAACCTCCTACACTCTCCAGTACTGCAGCTTTCAGAAGAACAAGGTTTCTCTCCCTTTTTTCAGTTTGTTGTTTTTTGGCCAGAGAGTGCATGTGCTCCCCAGAGAGAGAAAGAGGGGGAAAAGCACCCTGCAGTTGGGCACGGTCAAGCAGCAATCCATTCTCCATTTCTCCATCCTGTTGGGACTCTGGGCTTGCATACAAATGCATTGACGTGCCTCCCAAGCCAGGCAGAGATTAGAACCACGTGGTCAGCCACATGGGACCCGGTACCCTTAACCACCATGCCTAGGGCGGGTCCTCTCCTCTTTTTTTTTTAATTTGCATACAATCATTACATTTGTATGGAATGGGTACAGAATGGTCTGTTGAAGCATGTATATACAATGTGTATTAACCAAATAGATATAAACATATTCACCATCTTCAACAGTTAACATTATGTTGTGAACATTCAAAACCCACTCAGATGATTCTGCAAGTAAGTGTGAATTGTCTATGATGTTTTTTGCTGAGAGATACAGTTCCTTTTTTTTTGTTTGTTTTTTTTTTTTTTTTTTCTTTTTTCTTCTAATTTTCAGTTCATAAAGTTCCCAGCAATAGGGAACGTAGACTTCACTCAGGGCAGGACCAAGGGTGGGTCTCGTGCAGCCCCGTAAATGTATGTGAGTCTCCATGGAACACAGTTTCAGGGACGCGGCTCTGGAAAGCTGAGACGGCTATCAGCTGATGCGGCACAGCAGTCATCCCACAGTCACCTGGAGTGGCACTGTGGGGATCTGCAGCGTGAATCATCCTCGGGTGTCTGGATTTCTTAAGAATGGTAGAGTAGTTCTTGTTTTTCCCTGAGGTAATGCAGAGCTGGTAACCATCATCTTCTCACTGACCATAGGCAGAGAAATTCCTCCCACACAATACACCTCACAATTGGTCCAAGACAGCCAAAGACTCCCTCTGCTGCCCATAGCTGTAAGTTCTTGATCCCTGTGCTCGGTCTCAGCCCGCCGCCCGCGGCCGGTGGCCACGCGGGGGTGCAGGCCCGGCGGCCATGCGCAAGCCTGGGGGCCACATGTAGGCCCGGCAGCCATGCCCGGCCCCGGCGGCCACTCACAGGCCCGGGACCACACACAGGCCCGGCGGCCCCATGAGGGCCCCGAGCGCATGAATACTCGCGGGATCCAGTGCCCGCCCCCCCTCGCCCGCCCAGCCAGAGAAAGGAAGGACAGCGACCTTGGTCGGTCCGCAGTGCCGGCCCGCTGCAGCACCGGGCACGAGACATACCCAGTGCTGGAGAGGCAGTGGGGGCTGGGCCGTCCGGGCCCTGGCACGCGGGGCAGACCCCGGCCACGGCACGCGGGGCAGACCCCGGTCACGGCACACGGGGGCAGAGCCCCGGCCACGGCACGCGGGGGCAGAGCCCCGGCTGGGCTGGCTCTCCAGCCAAGGCACGCAGAGCAGAGCCCCAGCCGCAGGGCAGAGCCCTGGCCTGGCCGGCCCTCCAGCCAAGGCACACGGAGCAGAGCCCCAGCCATAGCACGCAGGGCAGACCCCGGCCACGGCACGCGGGGCAGAGCCCCGGCCACAGCACACGGGGGTAGAGCCCCGGCCATGGCACGCGGGGGCCGACCCCAGTCACGGCACGCGGGGCAGAGCCCCGGCCACGGCGCGCAGGGCAGAGCCCCGGCCATGGCACACGGGACAGAGCCCCGGCCACGGCACGCGGGGGCAGAGCCCCGGCCACGGCGCGTGGGGGCAGAGCCCGGCCACGGCACGCGGGAGCAGACCCCGGCCACGGCACGCGGGGGCACGGCATGCGGGGGCAGAGCCCTGGCTGGGCCGGCTCTCCGGCCAAGGCACGCAGAGCAAAGCCCCAGTCGCAGGACAGAGCCCCGGCCTGGCCAGCCCTCCGGCCAAGGCACACGGAGCAGAGCCCCGGCCACGGCACGCTGGGCAGACCCCGGCCACGGCACGCGGGGCAGATCCCTGGCCATGGCACACGGAGCAGAGCCCCGGCCGGGCCGGCTCTCCGGTCAGGTCACGTGGAGTAGAACCCCAGCCGCAGCACACAGAGCAGAGCCCCGGCTGGGCTGGTTCTCCGGCCAAGGTACGCGGAGCAGATCCAGGCCACGGCACGCGGAGCAGAGACCCGGCCACGGCATGCGGGGCAGACCCCGGCCACGGCACGCGGGGCAGACCCCGGCCACGGCACGTGGGGCAGAGCCCCGGCCGGGCCGGCTCCTCGGCCAGGGCACGCGGCTCAGAACCCCAGCCACAGCGCACAGAGCAGAGCCCCGGCTGAGCTGGCTCTCCGGCCAAGGCACGCGGAGCAGACCCCGGCCACGGCACGCAGGGCAGACCCCGGCCACGGCACACGGGTCAGACCCCGGCCATGGCACGTGGGGCAGGGCCCCGGTTGGGCCGGTCCTCCGGACAGGGCATGCGGAGCAGAGCCCCCACGCCCCGTCTCCACGCCCCGGCTCGCGGAGCTGAGCCCTCACGCCCAGCGCCCCGCCCCCGCGCCCTAGCACGCGGAGCGGCGCCCCGCGCCCGCCCGCTGGTGCATGCCCCCGCGCCCCGCCCCGTGGAGCGGAGCCCCCGCGCCACGGTATGCGGAGCGTAGCCGCCGGCCCCGCGGCCCGCCCTCCGGTCGGCCGGCCGGCCGGCCGGCACACGCAGGTGTAGCCCCCACGGCCCACCGGCCCGCCCTCCTCTCCTCTTTTGAAAGGTAAATATTTTCTCTCTATTTTGATACCATGCTTTCTCATTTGTTCTAGATCCTCCCTTTATTGTGTGTTCCCTCTTTTACATATCTGCAACTTCTCCACTCCTTTTCCTTTCAGTCTTTAAAGATTTTCATTTTAAAACATATTGCTCCCCAAGGCAGCCCTGTAACCTACTGGTTAAAGGTGACAGTTCCTACATAGCCAACCATGGTTTGAGCCTGTGCCCTGGCAGCTTGGAAAACACCAGGCCTCTGTGTGCTTGCCCCGAAATCCTGACAGGATGGAGAAATGGAGATAAGATTGAAGTGTAACCACACCCCATGCGGGGGAGGTGCTTTCTCTCTCTCTCTTTTTCTCTCTCGCTCTCATTGTCTCTCTAAGAAAGGTAAGTACACTTGACAATTTTTTTTGGAGAGGTTTTTGTAATGGGGCGCATGCACTCACCAGAAAGAGAGAGACAGAAAGAGAGAAATCACCTCGGGGGGGGGGGGAATGGTCATGCCGCAATCCCTTTTCCAGTCTCCTCTCGGGATCTTGGGCATGCATGCACATGCGCCCAGTGTGAGTTTAAACCACCGGGTCTGGGACTCAAATCGCAGTTGACTACGTGGGAGTCCAGCGACATAGCCATTGTACCAACTGCTGGTCCCAACCATTGGAAATTTTAAAAACCTCCTAAATTTCCTCTCCTCTAGAGTACTGATTTTTCTTCCTCGTCTTTATTCCTCCTATCTAAGCTTCTTCAAAGAACGGTCATACTCTCTTTTTGTCTCTCATTCACCGTACTTCCCAGTACAACTTGACTTTAACTTCTTCTTTGACATTAAAATTATTTTCACTAAATCATAAGAAATTGCTATTTGCAATGTGAGATACCTCATGCTTGACATTTCTGCTGCATTTGACAGTACCACATACTGATTTTGCACTGTGATTCTTCTTAACTTTTTCTGTCAGACTGTATGATATGGCTTCTAAGTAGACACTGCTGCCTGGAATTCACACTGAGTGCCAGCTCTGTCGAGTGAGGGCTGGACTTCGTAACTTGTTTCTCATAAACAAATTCAGCCAAATACTAGCAAGGAACTTCAGCTCTTATTCCAAAAACTTTGAGGAACTGGATGAGCCTGGAAGTAGATGTCTGCCCCCTTTGAGTTTGAGAGAACTACCCCACAGTTGCCACCTTAATTGCAGTCTCCAAATAATAAAAGTCACTATTCTTTTTTGCTTATTTGTTTTAGAGAAATTTTTGCTATAGAGTGTAAGCACTCACCAGACAGAGAGAGACAGAGTGTCAGTTTTAAGTCACCAGGTTTGGTACTAGAACTGCGGTCAACTACGTGGGAGTCCAGCAATGTAATCATTATGCTGTGTGCTGGTCCTAAAAGTCACTATTATTGATAATATAACTAACTTATGCTTGCTGTTGAGAGATAAAGCTGAACTATAGTAAAGCTACAGGTAAGTCTATAAGCTCTCCTGTAATTACAGCTAGAATTTCATTTGTTTTATGGCATTTCTCTTCATATTATTAATAATGGTTAGAATAATACATGAAAATTAGGTCACGTTCAAATTTAAAAAGGATCAAACTACTAGAACTTGTAAAAGTTAGGTATATTTTAAAAGGGATTCTAATCATGTTAAGAAATAATCAACAAGGGATACCTAATGTGTACAGTCTTATAATAGATAAGAATGTCTACCAAATAAATTGTAAGCATTAACTCTTCTACAGTATTTTTAGTCTTTTTCAATTTAAAACTTTTTGGCCATGTCATTAAACTATTTTCAATTTTTAAATATTAGAAAAAATTATCTCAGTTTTTGTCACAGTGTGTATTTTTGTGTTTTATCAACAGCTTTTACCGTTTTGTTCTGGAATTAGAACTGATGTCAGGGGCTAATAATGTTCCTTCTCTTGGACCAATGGCAAAGGTCCTGGATATCCCTGAATCACCTCTTCTGACCCTCAGCATGATTACTCCAGAAGGCTGGTTGGTTGAAATCGTACACAGCAACTGTGACCTTGATAATATTCATCTAAAGGATGTAAGTGATTGTATAAAGTCATATAAAGAGAAAGAATAAGAAAATATTTTTTGACTATTTTCTTCTTTATGGTTCTAGATCCTGAGCCAGTTTTGATTTTTAAGTTTCCCTAGCTTCCAAATTCACCTTCTCTAGTGTTCCAGGTTCCTCAGTACCTTTGTCTCATTTTTTTTTTTCTTCAGACCACTAGCTCACAAAGACTACTTTAAGATGACCAGTGAAGGAAATACGGAGATGGATGCATGGCAACTTAGAACAACATCATTAAGTACCTACTTTGCCCTTCAGGTTTAGTTTTTAACTCATAGAAGTTTCATCTGAAAAACAATTTTTTTTCTCCTAGTCAGAGAAAGTAGTCCTAACTAGATCACAGTAGAAAGCTGGTAACAAAATTTCAGTCTCCAAATAGTCAAGAGTCGCTCTTTTCACTGTTGACTACTGTCACTATTAGCTGGCATACTGGAGCTAGGTACAGCGGCTTTCTCTCACCTCCAGGTGACCTTATCTAGTGAAGAGTCATGCTTCATGTCCCCTTCTGTTGTCATTCAGTCCACGCATCAAAAAAAAAAAAAAAAAAAAAAAGAAAAGAAAGAGAGGAAGGAGAATATTTTAAAATAAACTGAATCTTTAAAAGTATTAAATTCCAAATGAGAAAAGGGATTCAGAAATCACTAAATAACTAAGTAAATAGAATAATTTTAGGAGAGTTTACATAAGATTGATATCCAAAAACTGAGAAGAAGATACTTCCTTCTTTTCATTGTCTTCTTTTCTGACTTATTTCTAATTCTCAGTGTTTGACATCTCCTTTAGGATGTAGCCAAGTCATTGCCTTGGCTGAAGCATAAAGCTATAATAATTTGGTTAAGATTATTCATAATAATTGTTTTCTATAGTGATCATATGTTATATTTTGTCTTAAGGATTTTCCTTCTAGGCAAATGTCTTTTGATCTACTCATAAGTAAATTCTGTAGGATCACTAACCTGTCACATGCTCACCAATACCCCCAACTTGCCCACCTAGAAAAGAACCCCCCCAAAAAAACCCAAGACTCAGTCATAGTTATCATCCAAATATCTGTCTTTCAAATTTAAGAAAATAATAGGAAGACAGGAAAGTAATAAATTGAGGACAGATGTAAATATGGCCTTGGAAGAAGTAAGACAGCAATAACAGGACTTTCTGTTTTCTCCACGATCAGTCAGATCTCTTACTGTGTCTATTGAATTCTTCATGAGGAGAGTGTAGTCAAATATATCTGTAAAGGAGAATGAGAACAGCTTAGAAATAATTTCAGATCTAATCTGCTGGTGAAAATTTTAGCAGCCATTAATCAATTAAAGATTAAAAGCATTTTTTTGTAGTGAGTAGCAAATCTAGTACAGATTGAGAATCCCTAATCCAAAACTCTGAAATCTGAAACAACTCCACAATCAGAAACTTTCTGGGCACTAACATGGTTCCATAAGCATAAAATCTACACCTGACCTCATGTAATAGGTCACAGTCAAAATAATGTATAGAATTACTTTCAGACTATTTATGTAAGGTGTATATGAAATACAAATGATTTTCGAGTTTAGACTTAGATCGCATCCCCCAAAATGTCATTATATATATATGCATATATTCCAAATTCTGAAAAGAAAAATGAATTTTGGAATTCTTCTAGTTCCAAGCAGTGAGGATAATGAATATTCAACCTTGTAGTTTCTTAAGAAGGTGTTCAAATGAACAGAAATTCTGGCTCTAAAGTTAGAATACCAAGGTGGGCGGGGCGTCGCGGGCAGCCCACCCGGCCCGTCCTCTTCCCCCACCCTCGCCGCCGGCAAGTGCCTGCCCGAGCCCGCCTGCTCGCCCCCAGCGGATGAGGGACAGAGGGCCCACGGGCCCACGCTAGCTGTAAATAATACTCCGGCCTCCGCGGTTGAAGGAGGCCCCCAGCAGGCCCCAACTCGCGATGGCCGCCGCCAGGGGAGGAATGGCGGGGCGTAGCCGGGCCGGCCGGTTGCGTAGCAACGGTGGGCGGAGCGTGGCGTGCGCAGTCGCATCTCCGCCCTCGGCGCGCGCCCGCCCTTTGCTAGGCTTGCGCCGCCGCGTGGGCTCCGCGCTAGGTCTCTCGGTCCCACTCCCGTGAGGAGGATGCTCCGCAGATTCGGCGCCGGTCCGCTCCCTCCCCCGCGTCCCTGCCACAGCCACCGCGAAGATGGCCTCAGGAGTGCAAGTTGCTGATGAGTATGTCGTATTTTTTATGACATGAAAGTTAGGAAATGCTCCACACCAGAAGAAATCAAGAAAAGAAAGAAGGCTGTCATTTTCTGTCTCAGTGCAGACAAAAAGTGTATCATTGTAGAAGAAGGCAAGGAGATCTTGGTTGGAGATGTTGGTGTAACCATCACTGATCCATTCAAGCATTTTGTGGGAATGCTTCCTGAAAAAGATTGCTGCTACGCTTTGTATTATGCAAGCTTTGAAACTAAGGAATCCAGAAAAGTTGATTTTTTTTTTTTTGTGGGCACCAGAACTAGCACCTCTGAAGAGTAAAATGATCTACGCGAGCTCTAAGGATGCAATCAAAAAGAAATTTCAAGGCATAAAACATGAATGTCAAGCAAATGGGCCAGAAGACCTCAATCGGGCTTGTATCGCTGAGAAGCTAGGTGGATCCCTAATTGTAGCTTTCTTCGAAGGATGCCCCTTGTAGCTTCATAATTCAGTGCCACAAATCAAAAGCTTCCGTCTTAAAAGTTACCTTCTATAAGTAAAGCAAATATTATTTAGGCCAGGGTCTCACTGAGGGGAACTGTCCTGTCATCTTTTAGACTTAGCTACATATTCTATACACATGCAAATGGCCCTAAATAAATCTAAAGTCTAAAGTTTTACTGGTGTGAAATTAAATTCTTATTGGCTAAACGCCTGTTTTGATGTGTTAACTTACACAGATTTTTAAGCTCGTGATTTTTAATAATGCATTTTACAGGACAGTACAAGGCCATGTGAAGAAAATTACATCTTTGTTAACCTCAGCAGTTACTTTCTATCTTTTACTTAAGAGAATTGGTCATACTCTGATTTTAATTTTGGCCCAAATTCTTTATTCTTCCTTGAGCTAAACAGCGTAATGGGGTACACTTCTCCTTGTATGTGTGCAACACTAACACACTAACAACAGTAAGATTAAGTGATGCAGTCTTGTACTCCCACCACCTGAGTAATCGAGACTGCCTTAGAACTGTGGCCACTGCAGTCTGTGCTGATCTTGCAAAAAGCGCTATTTCAAGCACATTATTGGCCCACAGGAAGCAGCCCCTGTACTTGCGCTTGCTAGTTGGAGACTGTTCTGCAAGAGTAACTTCGCATCTTGGAAATCATGGTGTGTTCTCAGGAGAATGTGCAGTGTCTTCTAATGACTAATTATCATGCATATTAGGGCTCCACTGTAATCTGCTTTGTTAATGAAAACGATGTCAGTATATTGACAAGCTAGAACACCGCGATATCTTTGATTGTGTCTCCAGAAGTTTGCTGCTTCTGGTACAGTAAGGTATGGAAGACTACTGAGTACCTTTACTCTGGGCCTGGGAGAACTTAACCTAGAGCATACACTTGTCATTAGCTGAATATGAGATGGGGAGCAGGTACCAGGGAGGACACTTGGAAGGAGCCACTACCCAGTGACACTTGGATGCACTTGTCATTAAGATCACAGGCGTAACACTTGGAACAATACAGAGATGCACGAACAGTTGAACTTAGAAGTAGCAGTACTGGCTTTATGTAATAAAGGAAGCATTTTTAACTTAAAAAAAAAGTTAGAATACCAAAAGGAAATAATTTTTTATGTCTTCATAGATTTTGTGAATAAACAGAAGGAAATTGTAAATTTTAGTATCTGTAAAAGTTAACCACCTCTCAGCTTAAGCTCTTCTTTTCAACTGTGTGTTTTATATGTTTAGAATATTACCTGCAACTACTCTAGACAAATATGACAAACAAAATAATTTGCTAGAATAGAAAAAAAAGGAGTTTTAGGTGATAGGATAACGTGCACCCAAGGCAAAGATGAGATTAGCAAGGAAGGATTCGTCACTGTACACAAATCTGCACACATGCTCCTTGCTACATCTAATTCTTGAACATTACATAGACACCTGGAAAGAAGAAAAATAACTTAATGTAAAAAAATTCTCCTTATTAGGATTTTATGCACATAATTGTAACTACAGAACTTTATAATACAACCAGTATTTATGCCATTATTAAAGGTGATAAAAATGGTTACAAGAAAGCAAAAAAATAAAAGGGTCAGTTGCTTTTACCCAGAGTTTAGTGTTGCTGTTCTTCGAACTCATTATTAGAACTGGATCCAAAGGTAATCCAGTTACATTTTATCACAGGATGTATCAAAAAGATACCAAAATACCTAAAACAACAGTGGTTGTTTACCCAGTAAAGAGAAAGTGGAGTAAATAAAAGATCACTACAATCTTTTGAAATAATCGAGATTATTTCTATGATCTCCTTCTAATTTTTTCCTTTTTTTTTTTTTTTTTTTTTTTTGGAGAGGTTTTTGCTATAGGATACATGTGCTCTCCAGAAAAACAGAGAGACACAGAAAGCGAGAAATCACCCCCAAGGGGGATGGCCATGCTGCAATCCCTTCTGCTCCATTCTTCTCTCGGGATCTTGGGCACATATGCACACACACACGCCTGGCGAGAGTTTAAACCACCAGGTCCAGGACTCAAACCACAGTCAACTACGTGGGAGTCCAGCGACATGGCCATTACACCAACTGCTGGTCACATGATCTCCTTCTAATTTTAAACATTCACATCTTTCAAGACTGTCCCTTGAAAATAGTTCTTTTTGCAAAATTGCTAAAAGTACTGTGGGTTGCAGACTAAATATGTATGAAATTAATTAATAGAATGGTAATAATTCAACAACTAATTCAACTTAATTATAGTTGAAAACCTCATTAGGTAAAATAAAATTAGATAGAGATAGCATCACTGCCTGTACTCTGTGTGGAGATAACTTATTAGATTTTTTGGGTTGTAGGAAAAGTCATGTGCATTTTTGCATAGAAAAACATATCAATAGAAAAATATGTCATGACTTTTCCAATGACCCAATATTTTCATGTTTGGTTATGTTCATATAAAGTAGAGAATCTGTGTCCCTAAAATAAGTATTTGCAATAAGGAAAATCTGAGAGCAACTGGAAATTTCACCCATTCTAAAAGATATTCGTGGAGATAGGGGCATGTTTTTTAGGAGGTGGTGTTTAACGTAAAGCACAGATTATACTTAGAAAAAGAATTGTGAGAAAAAGAAATAGAAAGTGATGTGTTGATGTTTATATAAACATCTAGTTTCCAGGTACTTTGTATTTTTCCCTCTTTCCACTTTGTTTTTGTCTTTATAGCTTTAAATTTAAAAATTAAGCTTTTGAATTAAGCATTTCTAATGAATCGTATTGATTAATTTGTAAGTAAGTATAAAAATTACAAGAAAGGCAGTAGATGATAACTTTGCTTTCTTGCCAAGTCTGAAGTGAAAGCTCCAGGGCAGCAGAAAACTGAAGCAGATTCTTTGGGAATTTTCCATCTCAATTTGTCTTGAAGAGATCCTCAAAACTATTTAATGTCACAGAGCACCCATTTATGCTCACATCTCTCCTGTCTGCTGACATTGGTACATACATCACAAGGTTGGGGTACAGCTGATGTCACACACACAAAAAAAAATCATTATGTGCTTTGGTCTTGAAGAAACTCATTTAACTAATCAGTTCACTCAGGTTAAAGAAAAGCTCAAAATTACCTACCAAAATATGTTGGCTAATATTAAAACTATAACATTTATTTAGTGCTAAATTAGTATGAGGATTCATAATACCAAAAACAATGACCTGTTCCCCTCACAAATAGAGAGAACAGTTACCGCAGAATACGAACTAGAATATCCAGTACTCGAAGGACATTGCTTCGATACGCTGACAGAACAGCCTCCTTGGGGTCTGCAGTTTACACTGGGAACAAAAAAATAAACCTGTCATGGTTGATACAATAGTGATGGCTAATCTCGTAAGTACTATAAATATTTAACTGATGATATTTAGTTTGACATTTTGGTGACGTTCTCCAAGCTCTCCTAATGACATGAACTAATCTTAGTATGGGTGCCACCAAGGCAAGCGTCAGTTGTAATCATCCTTATTCTATTACATTGTTGCTGAATAGCTTACAGTAAACAAAACTGAGTTGGCGTGTCAAGGGAATTAAATAAAATTGGGGAGAATTATACTTTCAGAATATGCTTTTTTCATGTTATTATAAAATCTCCTTCCTTGGAATCAAGTTGTAGAATGTATTCATTCCACAGTTAGTAAACCCCTTCTTGGTTGATCAATGTATAGTCTTTGGTGAACAATTGAATATGTGTTTAGTCATATAATTCAGTGATCACTTTTTTCTAATCTTACAAGGGATATTTCCAATTAAAAGCCAACCCAGGTGCTTGGATTCTGAAATTACAACAAGGAAAATCTGAGGATATTTATCAAATAGTTGGGTGAGTTATATGAACCTCTTGTAAATTTCTATGTTTTTTATGTGAATAAGCAAGATAATTAGAGAAATAATCAAATTGTTAGCAAGACTGGGTTACATCCAGATGTCTGCAAGATGGTAGTACAGGACTTTCCAGTGCTCATCTTGCTGCACAAACGTCGATTTGAACAGCTGTCTGTACATGAAAATACCTTAATAAGAGCTTAGCAAACCAGGCACAGTATTATAACACCTGGGCGAAGCACAAGACTAAAAAAAGATGCATTGAAAGGTATAGGAAAGAGTTTTATATCCCCTGCGCCACATCTTCTTTAACCCCAAGCAGCACAGTCTAGACAGAAATACTCTCCTCTTGGGAGAAAGAGGAAAATAAGTACTTGTCCTTGTCTTGACCCTCAATACCAAATTCACCTCAATAAAACCCAGTACCAGGTAGGCTTCCACGGTTCTAGAATGCAGGCCAGTACCTGAGTCCTGAGCCACCAGGCTTCAGACATGATCCTCCAGATTCAGGTTCAAGGCCTGCTTGGAAGACTTGGTCTCTCTCTCTCTCTCTCTCTTAGTTCTTCTCTGCTGCTGTAACAGAATGCCACATATTAGATAATCTTTTAAAAACAGAATTATTGACTCATAGTCTAAAGACTGGGATGTCTAAGACCACAGTGCTGGCACCTGGTGAGGGTCATTTCATGGCAGAAAAGCAGAGAGCAGCAGTGAGCACACAAGACAGAATGATGGCCCAACTTATCCTTTTGTCAGGAACCTACTCCCGCAATAATTAACCTAATTCTGCAAAAACATCATTAATTCATTCATGATGGCCTCTGCCATGACCTAATCCACCTCTTAACAGCCCTACCTCATAACACTGTTAACAATGGCAATTAAATGTCAACGTGCGTTTTGGTAGGGGAACATTCAAACCATAGCAGTCTTCAAGCCCACTTCACCTTCCAGTAGCCCCAAGCTCCTGACTCCTTCCAGTGCCAGACCAGCCTCTTCAGGCCTGTCCACCCAGTCCTGCAGCCCATGGCTTTAGGTTCACCCCAGAGCCAGGTCACTCCAAATGACTCGAGGCTTTAGACTCAGCCCTGTTGGGTCAAGGCTTTACATTTACCCTAGGCAGGAGCAGGCCAGTCACTATGGCCTCATCTCCAGCAGATCCAGGGTGCAGTCCCACCCAATAGACCTTAAGGAATTAGACAAGAATAGGGGGTCAATGGTGGTGGTGTGGTAAAACACAAAGCTTTGTGAGGCAATTTCATATGAGCATGTTCCTAATTCAAGTCTGGAGATCTCCCTAAGTATGCCAGGCATGTATGTGACTGCTCATGATTTGAGACTGGCTAAAGGCTGGGAGTGGATCACAGCATGAAGGCTCTACTGGGGCTGTCTCTGTTCCTCTGGCTCATGAAAGAAAGAAAGAAGAAGAAACTAAGCCCAAAATGTATAGAAGGGAGGAAATAATAAATATTAAAACAGAAATTAATGAACTAGAGGCAAGAAAAACAACAGAAGAGATCAGTAAAATTAACAGTTGTTTTTTCAAAACAGTAAACAAAATTGATATACCTTTAACTAGACTAAGAAAAAAGAAGACTCAAATAAATGATAAAGGAGACATTACAAGTAATACCACAGAAATACACGCGATCATAAAAGATGATGAACAATTATATGCCAACAAATTGGATAACCTAAAAGAAATGGGAAAATTCCTAGATGTACCCTTTTAATACTGGATTATTAAGAAGTTCAAAATCTGAACAGGTCAATAAAGAGTCAGGAAACTGAATTACAAATAAAAAGCTTCCCATCAAAGAAAAGCCCAAGAGCTAACAGTTTCATTGCTGATTTCAACCAAGCTTTTAAAGAATCAATACCAACCTTTCTCAATACCCTCCCAAAAAATATAAGTGGAAGGAATACTTCCAAACTAGTTTTAGAAGGCCAGCATTACTGTGATACCAAAGCCAAGCAAGGACAGTAACATAAGCCAATATCCTTGATGAACATGGACACAAAAGTCTTCAGCAAAATGCTACCAAAACAAATTCAACAGCACATTAAAAGAATCATTCACTATGATCAAATGGGATTTATCCCAGGGATGCAGGGATGGTTCAACATTTGCAGATCTACATCATGACATACCACATTATCAGAATGAAGGACAAAAACTATGTGATTTTCTCAGATGCTGAAAAAGCATTTAACAAATTCAACATGTTTAATGATAAAAATCCGGAACAAATTAGATTAGCACTAAAAGTCATGGGGGCCTGCAGGTGGCATGGTGATTAAAACACTAAAACACTAAAAGTCATGGGGGCCTGCAGGTGGCATGGTGATTAAGGCTCTGGACTTCCATATGGCTAACCACATTTGAGTACCAGACCTGGTGGTTTGGTTCCTCGCATTTCTTCTCTCTGTCTCTTATCTAGTAAGCACATGTGCCTTATAGCAAATTTTAACATAATAATAAATAAAATAAAATCTTGAAATGACTAAAGGTCATCTGTGACAAGCCAAAGCTATCATACTCAGTGGTGAAATTTGAAAGCTTTTCCTCTAAACTGGGAACAATAGCAGGATGTCCATTCTCACCACTTCTATCCAACATAGTACTATAAGTCCTAACTAGAAGCTATTAAGCAAGTGAAAGAAATAGAAGACATTGAAGTTAGAACTAATCGAATTATCCGTGTTTGCAAACATGTATGTATGATCTTATACATTGAAAATTCTAAGGATCCCACTAATATGTTACAGAACTAATAAATAAATTACAGGTCCATATATATTCACATTACATGTAATGGCCTTCTTTATCTCTTTTTACAGTTTTTGAATTAAGGTCTAGGGACCAGCAGTTGGCGTAATGGCTGTGTCGCTGACAAAACCCTTGGGGTTTTGGACATATATGCATGTTCACCCAGCGTGTTTTTCAAGCCACTGTGTCTTGGACTCAAATCTTGGCCATGTGGCTCCAGCCACCGTAACCACCATGCCACTAGCTGGTCACATAATGTTTCTTAAAGCAATTTTTGCTATAGAGCACGTTCACTTGCCGGAGAGACAAGAGGCAGAGACAGAAAGAGAAATCCCCAGGGAGGATGGCCACACCATAGTCCAGTCTCCTCCATTCTCCTCTTGGGATTTGGGTATGCACACACACACACGGTATGAATTTCAAGCCACCAGGTCCAGTACTTGAACCATGGTTGACCATGTGGGAGTCTCGTGATGTAACCATTATGCCATCTGTTGATCCCCCCCCCTAAATATTTTTAACAATAAAATTTTTGGTGCATAGTGAAAATAGTTTGAGAGTTACTGAACACAGCTGTCATATTTGATTTTTGAAGTAATTTTGAAAATTAGAAAATGAGCTGCATTATGTGCAATATAAAATAGAAATCTTAAAGTGATGCAAATGGGCATCATAAACACATATTCAATCTCATGAGCTTAACAATGTGTTTCAAACATTGGCATCTGAAAATGGCTGGAGGAGGGCCTCCTGTAGCTTAGTGGTTAAGAGAGCCAAATCCACATGGCTGACAGCATTTAGAATACAAGTTTTTGATGACTTGAAAAACACATTGGGGGGAACCAGCAGTTAGTGTAATGGCTATGTCGCTGGACTCCCACGTAGTCAACCGCGGTTCGTGTCCTGGACCCGGTGGCTTACAACTCACGCCGGGCACGTGTGCGTGTGTGCCCAGGATCCCGAGAGGAGAATGGAGAAGAAGGGATTGCGGCGTGACCATCCCCCTTGGGGGGTGATTTCTCGCTTTCTGTCTCTATGTCTCTCTCTGTATGTCTGGCGAGCGCACACGCCCTATAGCGAAAACCTCTCCAAAAAAAAACCAACCAAACAAACAAACAAACAAAAATACCCACATTGGGTAGGGAACCAGCAGTTAGCGTAATGGCTATGTTGCTGGACTCCCACATAGTCGACCATGGACTCCCACATAGTCGACCACGGTTCGCGTCCCAGACCCAGTGGCTTAAAACTCATGCCGGGCGCGTGTGCATGCATGCCTAAGATCCCAAGAGGAGAATGGAGGAGAAGGGATTGTGGCATGACCATCCCCCCTGGGGGGTGATTTCTCGCTTTCTGTCTCTATGTCTCTCTCTGTCTGTCTGGCAAGTGCATGCGCCCTATAGCAAAAAACCTCTCTAAAACAAAAGAAAACAAAACAAAAACAAACAAACAAACAAAAAAACCACGTTGGGTACATGTGCATCTTTGTCCAAAATTCTAGTAGGATGGAGAAATGGAGAGAAGGGATTGTCACATGACCATGTCCCATTAAGGGGTATTTTCTTCTCTCTTTCTCTGGCAAGTGCATGTGCCTATTACAATTAGGAAAGGAAAGGAAAGGAAAGGAAAGGAAAGGAAAGGAAAGGAAAGGAAAGGAAGAAGGCTAGTGGATATTTACAAGATGTTGAAGAGTATAGGATTCCTTTGATATATAAACACTTCTAAGTCTAGAAAATATTTCACATTTTAATTATCATTGCACTATATTAGAGATATGATAAATTGGAATTTAAAGAGTTACTTTTTTGTAACTTTAATTTGTATTAAGTTTAATTTATTGGCTCATTTCAAAAATACAAGTGTATTATTTCTAAATTGACTAATGAAAGCGAACATATATATACGTGCAATATTGTACTTAAGTTTATTACAAAATGAATTTATTCTATCTATACCTTTATAATTACATGTTTATTCTTTATTAATTACAGAAATTTGTGTTTTTCTACTTTCAGGCATAAAGGAACTGACTCTGAACCAGAATTAGGAGATGTCATTGTTGTATTAAACAGCTTCAAAAGCAAGATCCTTTTTTTTTAATTAATTAATTAATTTATTTTTGTATATACTTTCAATCATATTGTTTGGCTTACAATGAGACCATTTCGATATGTGAACATTTCTCCCCAGACCCGTTGATCGAAATATCTTCAACAGATAACACCACACCTCCCCATCCCGTCAATGCTCTACCTCTGTATCCCTTCTCCAAATGTCTTTTGTTAGGCCCCACTCCTCCACGTACACCTCATCTGACATTCACACCCATCTCTTGTGTTTGTTCAACTGTTAGTCAATCAGTTTCAGACATAGAATGCAGACAAACGGTATATGTTAAGTGGGGACATACAATGTCTCTCCTTCATAGCCTGGCTTGCCTCACTCAGCAGTACATCTTCCATATTCTTCCACTTTCTGTCAAAAGCCAGGGCTCTGCTGGTTTTTATGGCTGAGTAGTATTCCATAGAGTATATGTGCCACAGTTTTTCAAACCATTCCTCCATACGGGGGCATCTGGGTTGGTTCCATGACTTAGCAATTGTGAATAGTGCCACAATAAACATCGATGTGCAAGCACTTTTCCAATGAAGAATTCTTCTGTCCTTTGGTTAGATACCGAGGAGTGGGATCTCTGGATCATATGGCAGATCTATCTGTAGATTTTTGAGGAATCTCCAAATTATTCTCCACAGTGGTTGGACCAATCTACATTCCCACCAGCAGTGTAAAAGAGTTCCCCTTTCACCACACCCCCACCAACACTTATCATTTTTTGTTTTTTTAATATTAGACAATCTGACTGGGGTTAGGTGGTACCTCATTGTTTTTATCTGCATTTCCCTTACGATGAGGGAGGTTGAACATTTTTTCATATGCCTTTTGGCCATTCGTATGTCATCTTTAGAGAGTGTTTTCTTCATCTCCTTCTCCCATCTTTTAATAGGGTTGATCATCTTTTTTCCAAACACCTTTTTTAGTTCCTTGTGTATTCTGGTTATCAGTCCCTTATCTGATGCAAACTCTCTCTATTTGCAGAGACATGATTGTATACATAGAAGACCCAATGGTCTCCATGAAAAAGTTACTGGAAGTAATACATGAATTCAGTAAAGTGGCAGGATATAAAATCAATATACAGAAATCGATAGCATTTCTATATACGAATAACAGGCAGACTGAGATAGAACTGAAAAAAGTTATTCCGTTTACCATAGCCACTAAAAGTATAAGATATTTAGGAATAAATCTAACCAAAGAAGTTAAAGACCTCCACAAGGAAAACTATGAGAAGCTAAAAAAAGAAATTGAAAATGACACAAAAAAATGGAAGGACATCCCATGTTCATGGATTGGAAGAGTTAATATAATCAAAATGGCAATTCTACCCAAATTAATCTACCTATTTAATGCAATGCCAATCAAAGTACCAGACACATTCTTCACAGATCTAGAAAAGACAATCTTAAAATTTGTTGGAACCATAAAAGACCCTGTATTGCCAAAGCAATTCTACACAAGAAGAATGGAGTGGGTGGCATCTCAATCCCCGATCCAAAAATATATTACAAAGCTGTGGTAATAAAGACAGCATGGTATTGGCACAGAATCAGACATGTGGACCAATAGAACAGAATAGAGTCCCCAGAAATAAGTGCCCAAACATACAGTCAACTGATCTTTGACAAGGGGTACCAGTCAATCCAGTGGGAAAATGAAAGCCTCTTCAGCAAGTGGTGCTGGAGAAATTGGACTTCCACTTGCAGAAAGATGAATCTGAACCCCTACCTCTCTCCTTTGACAAAAATCAAGTCAAGGTGGATCAAGGATCTAAATCTAAGACCTCAAACTATAAAGATGCTCCTGAAGAATACCGGGGAAACTCTGGGAGACATTGGTGTAGGGAAAGACTTCCTAAAGAAGACCCTCAAAGCAGAGTCCATCGTCCACAAAATAGACAAATGGGATTACATCAGACGAAGAAGTTTCTGCATGGCCAAAGACACAGTAGTTAGTGTGAATCGACAGCCCTCAGAATGGGAAAAAGCAAGATCCTTGAAGTGCAAGTGAGTGAAGCAGAATTTTTTTATAGCCTTTGTTTCTAATATTAAGAATTATTCTTTTTGTCCTTAAGTAGTTAATTTACATTTATTTTACAGTAATTTTACAGTTTTACCACCTAAAATTTTGTATTATTTTCTTTCCCCTTACTACTATTCTAGTAGTAAGGGGAAAGAAAAAGATTAATTTCATGAAGGGAGAACAGAACTTGAAGATAGGAGAGAAAAATGGTTATTTTTAAGTTATGATATAGCTACTAGATCTACCATATCTTTAATCAGATGATGTTACAAATTTAGCTCTAGAAATGAGATTAAGAATACAGACTGAAAAGTTGTCTCTGAAAAGAAAAAGTTCTAGAAAGAAAGTGAAAAAGGAGTTTTTAATTAGAGCAGATGTAGTTTTGGACCACTCTTTCTGTTTAAAACTAATAAAAACTGTTGGGTAAAATGGGTTTTTTAAACAAAATCTTAATAGCAATAAGAAACTCACAATATGAAATAATGATAGTAAGGAAATACAAGAGCAAAATGAAAGGAAAAGTAAAAGCCTAGTGAAGGAAGCAAGCACAGAATCTTCTCTTGGCCTAACGAAACAACCCTTGCCCTGGGACCATTTCCCATCCTGGCATTTTCCAGTGATTAAGATAGCAATTAAAACCCAGAGCCAACGTAAAGTGGGTAATCTATCAGAAAACCCCCTTTATAATATATCCTCAGAATAATGGTAGAACATAGTAACTGTTTCAGTCTTTTGGTCCAAATTGTGTCACCTATATATTTCAAGGAATTTTGCTAAAACAGTTTCAGATTGCTATGACATACAGGTATCTGGCAGAAACATTCAAGAATCTCTGTATTAAAGTTGTAGTAACCTGGGAACCAGCAGTTAGCGCAATGGCTATGTTGCTGGACTCCCACGTAGTCGACCGCGGTTCGAGTCCTGGACCTGGTGGCTTAAACTCACGCCGGGCGCGTGTGCATGCATGCCCAAGATCCCAGGAGGAGATTGGAGGAGAAGGGATTGCGGCGTGGCCATCCCCCCTGGGGGGTGATTTCTCGCTTTCTATCTCTCTGTCTCTGTCTGTCTGTCTGGCGAGTGCACGCGCCCTGTAGCAAAAACCTCTCCAAAAAAAAAAAAACAAAACAAAACAAAACAAAAAAACTCACGCTGGACGCATGTGCGTGCATGCCCAAGATCCCAAGAGGAGAATGGAGGAGAAGGGATTGCGGTGTGACCATCCCCCTTCAAGGGTGATTTCTCGCTTTCTGTCTCTATGTCTCTCTCTGTCTGTCTGGCGAGCGCACGCACCCTATAGTGAAAACCTCTCCAAAAAAAAAAAAAAAAAAGATGTTGTAGTAACCTAAGCTTAAGTCAGATTTTTCAAGTATAGAAGCCAGCATGTGGTCAAAGATAACCAAACACATGAAAACCAGAAGAAACAACAGAAAACAGACATAAGAAGACATGTTAGTATGATTGACACAGACTACCATAGACCAATATCCCTGATGAATATAGACACAGACTCTGAAACAACTATGTTTGTATTTAATGAAATACAAGACAAGCTTGAAAATAATTTCAGAAGAAAGTAAATCATAAAAATGTGTGTATCAGATTTTTTGTCTTAAATAGAACTTTCCCCCCTACCAGGAGGGTGATTTCTCTCTCTCTCTCTCTCTGTCTCTCTCTCTCTCTCTCTCTCCAGCAATCACATGTATTCTATAGCAAAACTAAAAATAAATAAAAAGACAAAATATAGCATAAAAGACATGGAGAATACTTGGCCAGCAGGTGGCATGATGGTTAAGGGCACTGGACTCCCATATGGTCAACCACAGTTGGAGTCCCAGACCTGGTGGCTTGCTTTCAATCAATCAATCAATCAATCAATCAATCTCTCTCTCTCTCTCTCTCTTACCCCCATTCTCTGGTTAATTTTAAATAAATAAATAAATAAAGTTAAGTAAAATAATTATAAAAAAATTATTTTTTAAAGGTTTTTGCTATAGGACACGTGTGCTTGCCAGAGAGACAGAGAGAGACAGCGAGATATCCCCCCCAGGGGGGATGGCCACGCCACAATCCCTTCTCCTCCATTCTCCTCTCAGGATCTTGGGCATGCACGCACATGTGCCTGGCGTGAGTTTAAGCCACCAGGTCCAGGACTCAAACCGCAATCTACTGCATGGTAGTCCAGCAACATAGCCATTACACCAACTGCTGGTCCCTAAAAAAGTCAGTATTTAAATTTAAAAAAAAGACATGGAGAATGGAGTAAGAAAATCTAAGATAACAGGAGTGGGCTTAAAACTGACTCTGCTATCCACTAGCTGTGTGAACTTAGAGAAATGACTTAACCTCTGTCTGTCTCATCTTCCTTACTTGTAAAATGAGGATAACAATTGAACCTACCTTATAGGACTGTTATGAGGATAAACTAGTTTGGCTTTGAAAAATACCTCCTGAGAGTGTGTTGAATGGTGAATTTGTTTTGTGAGGCAGTGAGAGAGGCATGCCCCCTAACAGGTTCTCATGCCATGATCCTTCCCCAGCCTTCCAGCTATCAGGCATGGTCAGGTGGATCCAGGATCCAAAGACTTTCCCATGTGGATCTTTCATTGAGCAATGGCACTCTACTCCCTGTGCCACCTCAGCTGGCTAAAGGCTACACATTCTTAAGACTTGATAAAAGATAGCAATTACAACCATTCTATGATCTAGCCATAACTAGGTCATATCTTAGATTTTCTTACTCCGTTCTCCATGTCTTTTTTTTTTTTTTTTAAATACTGACTTTTCTAGGGACCAGCAGTTGGCGTAATGGCTATGTCGTTTGTTTTCTAATACATTTTTTTTTCTAATACAATTTTATCTGCTAACCATCCATATCTCAAAATTACAACAAAAAGGCAGAAAAAAGTTAGAAGATAAGCAACATAGAGGATGAGCCCATGAAGTTCAATATCCCACTAAGGAATTCCAGAAAGAAAGAACAGAGAAAATGGAGACAGGACGGTATCCTATACCTAAAGACAGAGAAAAATGTTAATGTCAAAATAGTCCACAATCAAGTAACATGAGTTAAAATGTCCCACATAAGACCCTAATAGCTACTGAAGAGAAAAGGCAGGTCACTATAATAGAATGGCACTAACACCAGCATCAGACTTTTCATTTTTTTTTTTTGAGAGATTTTCGCTATAGGGCGCGTGTGCTTACCAGACAGACAGAGAGCGACATAGAGACAGAAAGTGAGAAATCACCCCCCAGGGGGGATGGTCACGCCGCAATCCCTTCTCCTCCATTCTCCTCTTGGGATCTTTGGCACGTACGCACACGCGCCCGGCGTGAGTTTTAAGCCACTGGGTCTGGGACTCGAACCGTGGTCGACTACGTGGAAGTCCAGCGATATAGCCATTACGCTAACTGCTGGTCCCCCATCAGACTTTTCATTTTCAAAATAGATGTTAAAATTGACAGCCAGATCCTGCAGTGTTCTGGGGGGAGGGGAGGGATTATTTGGAACCTAGGGTATGTAGCCAATTTCTTAATCAAATGTGAAGTCAAAATAAAGTTATTTTCTGAAGTGTGAAGATTTAGAAAAATTTTTTTCATGCCACTTCTTGAGGTGGTTTGCTCTCATAATGATGATGAAGACCAAGAAAAAAGATAGTTTAAGAGATGGTGAAACTAATCTGTAAACCAGTGAAAAGAAAGTTCAGAAATTAACAGGTAACTGGGAACCAGCAGTTAGCGTAATGGCTATGTCGCTGGACTCCCACATAGTCAACCGCGGTTCGCGTCTCGGACCCGGTGGCTTACAACTCACGCCGGGCGCGTGTGCGTGCGTGCCCAAGATCCCGAGAGGAGAATGGAGGAGAAGGGATTGCGGCGTGGCCATCCCCCCTGGGGGGTGATTTCTCGCTTTCTGTCTCTAAGTCTCTCTCTGTCTGTCTGGCGAGCGCACGCGCCCTATAGCGAAAAACCTCTCCAAAAAAAAAAAAAAATTAACAGGTAATTAATTGTTGAGCTCTAAAAAAATGTCTCCAGGAAGGTAGGTATTCCAGACAACTATTTAACATGAGTAATAAATTGTAAAATATTAGGTATATGGGTAATGAAGACACATACAGATATATGTATCTCCCCCCAAAAAAGAGACATTAAAATTCCAAGAAAAATATTTCTCTCTTGGTGAAATGTAAGGAAGAATGCATTTGAATTAGCAAGTGTCTCCTCTGATATTCTTGTTATTGAAACTACACAGAGGAAGTACAGCTTTGGTAGGCTTTCAGACCCATTAAAGGATACTATTCGCATTGCCATAATAAGCACTAGTCGCTAATTTTCAAGTTTTAGAATCACTATAGCAAAATGCAAAGGACACGGTTATGTTTACCAAACTAAACATAAGTGTTACCTGTATTTACAAATGCTAAAGTAAAGATTTAACCAATGCAAGTTGGGAGGCAGAGGGAAAGGATAGAGGTATTAGTATCCTCGCCATATAAACAGTACACAGGAGCAACTGTTGAAAGAGTTGGAATAAAAAATGGGAAATGGAAATATTATTTCAAGTTATAGAAGATATTTGGTGGAAAAGCTGAAAATATAAATGTTACTTCCAGAACTTCCAGACCAAGAGAGAAAAGGAGGGGTGATAAAAGTGAGCTACTTCTCTGTCTTCACAAAGTGAATAACCTGAAGGTTAGATTGTGTCTGTAATTTTGTGCTAAGATATTACCTGGCTTACTGCACCTGGCAGATTGATTTTGAAGAGTAATCTTGCCCAGCGTGTTTCACTCTCTGACCATAAAGCTGCTAATTCTAAAATTTTTCTCTATGATGTTATCTAGGTACAAAAGAAACCAGATAGAATTAAGGAAGCTATCCTTACTGAAAAAGATGAAAAAAGAAAAGGAATGTGGGATTCCATTAAGAGGTAATTGCTAATGATATTTTACCACAAAACTTCAGAGTCGTCAGAAAAGTCATGATGAATTTTTGCGTAGAAAAATATGTCATGACTTTTCCGATGACCCAATACAATGATAGTATGTGGAATACCTGAGGATGGTAAAAATTAAAACACAGATCCTCTTCTTTAGGAGGGATAAGATAGATACATAAATCTTAACAGCATAGGCAGCAAGAGTTGTAAGGCAACTGAAAATAAAGTGTTACATAGAAACCAAAGGAGAAAAAAGATATATCTAGTTAGAAGGAATATCAGAAAAGACTTCATGGGGAAGCATGTGGCTAAAATGTGTTTTAAAGGACAGGCAGATTTTGAAAAGCTGGAGGTAGAGTGCAGGTACCAAGTTGCAGAGAGATGGAAAGATTGGGTATGCTCCTGAAAGAACACAAAGTAGCCAGCTAAGCTGCAGTATCCAATATAATAGGAAACCTGTAAGTTAGGTTGGGCCTATACTAGTTATATCATTAATCAAAAAAAAAAAAAAAAAAAGAAAATACTGGCTCACATATCTAAAGAATCCAGGAGTAGATCTGACTTTGGACATTCCAGTGGTAATGTCTGGAAACTTTCTCCATTTCTTAGTGTTAATAGTTCTGTGTCTCCTTCATTTTCGGACTTTTACAGGTAACTGTTTACCATCTCCAGTGGAAATGTTTCCTCTTTCCAAATGCTCACCAGGATATTCAATAGCTGACTCATTGGTTCAGCTCTAGCCATGGGTCCCAAACTAAACTGATCACTGTGATTCCGACTGACCAGACTTGGGACATAGGCCTACCTCTAGTGCCAGTGGTAAGGCTTGTCCCACTTAAACCTCATAAAATGAAACTACAGGAGGAGTGACTCCCCCAGAATACCAGGTTGTGGTTACTAGGAGGGCAAAGGATATAGGGCAGATAAAAACCAAAATCAGTCTGCTGTAGATTCACAATGTAGAGACTTTGAAAGTCCATTTGAGAGAGCTTAACTTAATTTGAATTATGGTAAATAATGGATCATTTCATCAAAGATGAGAAATAGAAATTTTAGACCACATAAGGCAACAGCCTTAGCAGATTTTTCTCCCATCATTTTGGATTTTGCCCCATCTAGGCTTCTTTTTCTATAGTTGACCCCTTATTTGGTATAAAGAGAGATATTTATGTACTCAGTATGTGCATTGAACTGGATATTGGCAAAGAATGAAAACAATTCATTTTGAGATGATTTGAAGGAAAGGAAACTAAAGCAGGGCATTTTTGAGAGTGTCTGTCCAGGACCTTCATAATGGGGAGACTATATCTAGTCAGGGGGCTTATAAACTGCAGACATTTCTTACAAAAAGATAAAAACTAACCTTGAAACAATGTAATTATATTTCACATTAATAGATTTAAAAAAAACTCACAAAAACAAGTGATATTAGTTGTCATGTATATAATATCAATAACTCATCACTGTTAGGGTAAGAATTTGTTCACAGTTTAGTAACTATTCCTTTTGAAAGATGTGCCTGTTTTTATTGCTTATCAAACAGTGTTTTATTTGAGCATATAAAGTTTATTTTAAACTGTCTATTACTATTTTTTTATTCCAAGTTTCACAATAAGGTTGCATAAAGAAAACAAAGAAGAAAAAGACGTCCTGAACATTTTTTCAGTTGCTTCTGGCCATCTATATGAATGCTTTTTTTTTTTTTGGGGAGAGGTTTTTTCGCTATAGGGCGCATGCGCTCGCCAGACAGACAGAGAGAGACATAGAGACAGAAAGCGAGAAATCACCCCCCAGGGGGGATGGTCATGCCGCAATCCCTTCTCCTCCATTTTCCTCTCGGGATCTTGGGCACGCACGCACACGCGCCCGGCATGAGTTGTAAGCCACCAGGTCCGAGACGCGAACCGCGGTCGACTACGTGGGAGTCCAGCGACATAGCCATTACGCTAACTGCTGGTTCCCATATATGAATGCTTTTTAAGGTAGATATTTTTTGTATCATTTTGAAAAGTAATACATTTGCACAGTCCAAAGTTCAGAGAAAAATAAAAGAATATATATAATGAAGAAGAAAATCTCCCAGCTCTCTTTCCCTGGTACTCAATTCATTTGTTCACTTTCCCACAGGAAAACAGTAGTAGTATTTTACATGCTGCCAAAGATATACTGCGTCTATCAGCAAATAAATATTTTTCTTTTTTTAGTCCCTTTTATCCAAATAGTAACAAAGTATATACTGATATTAACCTTGCTTTTTAATTTTTACTTACAATTATGAAGAAAGTATATTATTTAAATGTAGTGAAATTTCATTAGTTTGATTTGATGTGGGTTACTGGTTTTTCTTTAAGGCTAGAAAATAGACATATTTTGTAACAAGGGGATGGGTAAGAAAAGTAGATACATAGTAGATTTTTGTTTTCCAGTGAAGAAATACCTTGTTTTATAAAAGGGAAGAAGGGTAATGAGAGGAGGAAAGCATATTTACAAAGTTCAGAGAGGTATTTTTTAGCAGTTTATGTAGAAGGGTTATAGAGAATGCTCCAAAAAATATTTGAATTACAATGTTGGTGTTTTAAAGTGGAACTTTAGATATTTTCTATTTAGAAATATAGGATAGCAAAGCAAATGAAATTGCTTCAGTAAACGTATCAGTATAGATCATTTGACTCTCAAAGCTTCGCAGACCCACTGTGAATCACACAGTAAGAGAGCTAATGTTAGAGTCTAATTTAGCTCCACAAGACTGTATCAGAGCAGCTTTCTTGTCAGCAAATAAAAAACAGAACAAATAAAGACCAATTTATCCTATATCAATGAGATATATTTTTCCCATCTTGATAGGTTATATTCTTGATCAATCTAATATTTGAAGATATTTCAGTGGCTTCTTCATAATTCATAGTGAAAAATTTCTAATTCATACCTTTAGATACTTAAAGTCTTTTAAAAAGTAGGATAAATTTCTGTTAATGTTAACTTATACTGGGTTTAATATTCTTTTACACAGAATTATGATGCTTTCTGTTTTACCTAACAAAAACACCAGTGAAATTCCGGTTTCTAAAAAACTATCTCTGTTTTACCTAACAAAAACACCAGTGAAATTCCGGTTTCTAAAAAACTATCTCTCACCAACATTTAAAGTAAGTATACTACTCTTTTCAAAGAGTGGTCCATGTTAGAATACTGAAGTCTTTGTATCATTGTAAGTTCATGTAACATTTCTCTTCTCAGAATGATCCTTTAGAAATATATATTTGTACAAATAACTTTTTTCAATAAATTTAAAACTTGGATAGTTTTAATCTAGCTTAAGAAAAATTTTATTTAAAGAGATACTTAGACAGTAAAAGATGGTATACTTTTAAATAAAAATAAAAATTATTAGTGTTTTTTTATGATGATGAATAATTAAGTAAAATTTGGCAATAGTACATATATACAGATTTTCACTTAAAATAATTGGATTCTGTCACACTTTTACAGAGATAGGCAGGAACAGTAGTAGTATAAAGAAAATATGAAAATTGTAGCAAGAAAATAGTTTTACAGTTCTGAGAACAGCAGAGCTTTTTTGTCTTTTGCAGCATTGGTGGCTCTGGGATTGGGGTGCTGTGGTCTGAGACAGTTTATATTTAGAAATTTCAGGTGACCAACATCTGTTATCCATTACTCAACCCCCACTCCTGCTATAAATTGTGTTGTTGCTTCCTCATGTCACTGTGAAGTAATCAGATTCCATCATGGGGTCTCATTCAGAAGCAGATCAAAGGAATCCTCTTTATCTAGACCAAAAGCAGATGTAAAAATAGCCAATCATGCTTTTATTCCTTAATATTTCAAGGCCTGTTTTTAAGTGATTTACCAACATTATTTAATTGTCCTAAATGATTAAAAAAAACAGACTCAGAAATTCATAACTGGCCTGTAATTGACTGGTACCTAAGACCACCTTTAAGTTAAATAACTTACTAGAAGGACTTACAGATCTCAGGAAAGCGGTTATATTCACAGTTACAGTTTATTGCAGCAAAAGGATACATATAAAATCAGAAACAAGGCCTGGGGAGTAAGGTGCAGGAGAGACCAGATGCAGACTCTCCAGCTGTCTTCCCCCGTGGAGATTACAGGCAGCACTAATCTCTCCCAGCAGCAGTGTGTGATGGTTCTCATTGGGCATTGATTCTACCAGGAAGGCTCATTTAAACTTTGCTGTCCAGATTTTTCTAGGAGTCGGCCGTGTAGACCTGACTGACATCCTGTGTGACTGACCTTAGCCTCTATGCCCTCCAGAGGTTGTACTAACGCCTTGTGGTCCATGGCATTATATACACGTTGTTAGCATAGACTATCTGTCATGGCCTGTGGTCCCCAGGTAAACAATGGCATTCTTATCAAGTAGGACATTTTTTTTTCTTTTTTTTGGAGAGGTTTTTGCTATAGGGCGCGTGCGCTCGCCAGACAGACAGAGAGAGACAGAGAGATAGAAAGCGAGAAATCACCCCCCAGGGGGGATGGCCACGCCGCAATCCCTTCTCCTCCATTCTCCTCCTGGGATCTTGGGCACGCACGCACACGCGCCCGGCGTGAGTTTAAGCCACCGGGTCTGGGACTCGAACCGCGGTCGACTACATGGGAGTCCAGCGACATAGCCATTACGCTAACTGCTGGTCCCTCAAGTAGGACATTTTTAAGGATAGAGGAGCCAGGAGAAAGGGCCACATCTTTCTTTGAACAGAATTTATCCCTTATAGCACAGACCTGAGATAAACCAGCTAATTAGGAGCATGTCTGAGATTCCTGCCCAAACATTCTCCTCTCAAATCCAGGTGCTTAACCTTCATGTAACAGCCCATCCGCCCTTCACTGACAGCAGAGCCTCCTGTGCTCATTTGGACAAAACAAAAGAACGTGAAAAAATAATAACAATAAATATAGACAGGAAATTATACTACCATTTTGGACTAAATCTTTAACATATTTATCCTAGTAGCCAAACAGTCTCCATAAATTGAGATAATACTGTCTGAAGATTCTCTTAGCAGGAAAATGATATTATTCACAGGAAAAATGGTGCTATGTCAAGATAAGAATGCCTTGTTCCACAGTATGGCCTATAGTCATACCTTACCTGAAATAGTATGAGGGGTCTTCAAACGTTCATGGAAAATGTGTATTATGAAGGAAGTAGGCATGGATTTCTATTTTTTTACACTTAAATAAATTTACACTTCCATTTTCCATAAACTTTTTGAAGCCCCCTTGTGGTTTTCTTCCTTTTGATATTTGTTCTTTCCCTCAAAAATTTTCTTTAAAAAATTTTTAATTTTGGGGGGGGTGCCAAGAGGTGGCTTAGTGGTTAAGACTGCTGGACTCCCACATGGCCGACCACAGTTATAGTCTGGACCTAATGGCTTTCTCTCTCTCTCTCTCTCTCTCTCTCTCTCTCTCTCTCTTTCTTGCTTGCTCTGCCCTTTTCTGGTCAAATTAAAATAAATTAAAAATAATTAAATAACTGTTTAAAAAAAAACTTCTAATTTTTTTTCAATTTACAACTCATTTTGTGTATTTTGTGTGCTTTCTTCATCTTTGCATCTCTCTGGCCAACCAACATGTTCTTCTGTATGTAAAACTATTCGACAGTTAGGTTTTCCAAGAGCTAGAGGCTTTCTTTGTATTCAAATTTTTTAAAGTCAAACATTACATTAGTAGTAAGAGTATGGAAAGAGTTACTTTAGTTCATTAATTTGCCAGTTAATATACAGTACTTAGTTTTTAATTAAATTATATAGTTTTATATATACTTGTATTTTCATGTCAGTATTTCTATATCTCATTAATAAGTAGTTATTTTTACTAACAAATAGTTTATAACAATTTCTAATAAGATATGCCTTTTAAAATGTTAATTTTTTCCCTCTTAAGTAAAACTGGTTTCTTTTCCTTGAACATATTGTTTGACTTTGTGTGTGCATGCACTTTTAGGAAGTAATTCCTCACATGGCTAAGGAATATGGATTCCAGTACGAACTAGTCCAATATAGGTGGCCCCGTTGGCTTCATCAGCAGACTGAAAAGCAAAGGATTATTTGGGGTTATAAAATTCTTTTCCTTGATGTCCTTTTTCCACTAGCAGTGGACAAAATAATTTTTGTTGATGCTGACCAGGTAATAAGATTAACTTTGTTTTTAGCAGTACTCATCTTTTTTTATGCCTCTACCTGAATATAAGGATTTCATTTACGTTGCTCATGTTTATTATCTTTGTTGTCATGCCATATAAAAATTTAAAGACATGGTTGTAATATATGAGCAGAGTACCTTTAGAAATACTCAAGATTTCATGGGTAAATTCCAGATATTTTAAGAAGTACTATTTACTTTTTGGGACATGACAGTTTCCTCTCTATAAAATTCTGGATTTTTATTTTAGTCATAAGAAGAGTAGCTACATGACTCTATATAAAGGCAAGCCCATATTTCTTTAAAGTTAGCTATTTCTTCTTGCTATAAAAGTTAACAATTATACCCAGCTTTCCCGTCAATCTTCTATAATCTAAAGCATTCTTTGTTAATTAGTGAATAACCTAATCCTTATCCCTCTATCACTTAAAGAAAAGAATGTTCTAAATTTGGCCAAAATAAAAAAATTAAGATTCTCAGTCTTCAAAATCTCTTTGCCCAGAGATGAGCAGATGGTATAATGGTTACGTTGCTGGAATCCCTCATGGCCAACTGTGGTTCAACTTCTAGACCAGGTGGCTTCAAACTCACACCAGGCATGTGGATGTGTGTGTCCAAGACCCCAAGAGAAGAATGGAGGAGAAGGAGTTGTGGCATGGCCATCCCCTCTGGGGCTGATTTCTTGCTTTCTGTCTCTCTCTCTGTGTTTCTCCAGCAAGAGCATGTACCCTATAGCAAAAGTCTCTCTTAAAACACACAAACAAAAACAACTCTTTGTCCAGACCCAGCCATATTAGTGCATGCTGTTTCTTGGCATACTAAGGCTTTGTGGGAGGCCCAGGTTCAATCCCTGGCCCATCCTAAAAGCTGAGTGTGGTGGTGCGCACTTGTAGTCCCAGCTTCTTGGGAAACTGGGGCAGGAAGATTGAGACAGAGCAAGACCCCATCTAAAATACCACACACACACACACACACACACACCCTACCAAAAATGTATGCTTTCAAAAATTATGACATTTCCTTCCCTCTTTGCATTGCATTTGTAATAATTATGAGAGTGTTTTTGAAAAATAAACGGAATTTCTAAGAACAGTAATATGTAAATATATATGTATTACAAATTAAATATATGAATTAGAATTTATATGCTTAGGGCAAAACGTGTATATTCAAGTCCCATATTAGAATGTACTTATATTCTAGGAACCCGCAGTTAGCATAATGGCTATGTCGCTGGACTTCCACGTATTTGACCGGGGTTTGAGTCCCGGACCTGGTGGCTTAAACTCATGCCGGGTGCATGTGCGTGGCGTGCCCAAGATCCCGAGAGGAGAATGGAGAAGAAGGGATTGCGGCGTGGCCATCCCCCCTGGGGGTGATTTCTCACTTTCTGTCTCTCTGTCTCTCTCTGTCTATCTGGCGAGCACATGCGCCCTATAGCAAAAACGTCTCAAAAAAATTTAAAAATAAGAATGTACTTATATTCTAAATCTGTTATTTTTGTGCTATTTTCCAAATTGATAAATTTGAGCCATTATAGTAAAAAACTAAACAGATAAATATAATTGATGAAAAAAGCATTTTTAAGCATAATTTCTAATATTTCTTTTCCTACCATGCCCATTATATACACTAACACTTTATAACAGACTTAATCTATTAAAAAATAAAGCATACTGGGCAGCTATGTAGCCTTGTTGTTAAAGCAGCCCTGCCTTGTGGTTAAGGCAGCTGGATCCCAGATAGCCAGTTGCACAGTTCAAGTCCCAGACTTGGCAGCTTGAGAAACACAACAGACACGTGTATGTGTCCAAAATTCCACAAGGGAGACGTGGAGAAGAAAGGAGAACCACGTGAGCCTTCCCCATGGGGGAATGCTTCTCCCCCTCTCTCTGTCTGTTTCTCTCTGTTGAATTCACATACATCCTCTAGCAAAAAATATATAATAAAACATACTAGTATTTCATTAAAGTTATTTAGAATAATCAGAATTTTTTCTTTATGACTCAAACTAATATTTGCCCATATAAGGGAACTTCAAAGTTTGTGGCAAAAATGGAATTAAAGTATAAGTTCATTTGGGTGCAAAAATAGTTGAAATTCATGTGTATGTTTTTTGTAAGATGCATTTTTCATGAACTTTTTGAAGAATCCTTCATGTACAATAATGGATGTTTAACATGAAAATTATTTGAAATTATTCATATATTTTGAAACTAAGAACTGTTGACTTGTGTAATATTTGACCCCTTCCTAAAATGTACATTTTATAAAGTATTTTGCTTCGAAATGCTATAATGAAGTAGTCTTATTGGTAAGCAAGATCACCATTATATAGACCAGGACTATAAATTTTTAGGTTTCTTTTAATCTATAAAGACAAGGAAAAAAAACAAAATCTAGTAAATTTACATGAAAGCACTGAGGAAAATGAAGTCATGCTATCTCTTAGGTAGGCTCATAAGGATTTGAAATTTCCATAAAAAAGTGCTTATGTTATTTTATAGTCTTTAACAGAGACATTATTTTAATTATTTAGATTGTGAGACATGACTTAAAAGAACTTTGAGATTTTTAACCTGGAAGGAGCTCCCTATGGGCATACTCCATTTTGTGATAGCCACACTGAAATGGATGGGTATCCTTTCTGGAAAACAGGATACTGGGCATCACATCTTTTAAGAAGGAAATATCATATAAGGTAAGAATATTCATACTCTTACCCCTTTTAGTAAATACAGAATGTATTGAGTCACAACATTTAGTTTTCTTAGAAATTAGAGAGTAATGACAACCAAGTATATAGATACATGGACTGGCTTATTACAGGTCAGTAACCTTTTTTTTATAGATTTTTTTAAAGAATTATTTATTTACTTTTATTCATTAATCCATTTTATTTTAATTTGACCAGAGAGATACACAGAGAGCGAGAGAAAGAGGGAAAGTGAGAACCAAGCAAGCTACCAGGTCGAGGACTCAAACTGTGGTCAGCCATATGGGAATGTCCAGCACCTTAACCACCATGCCACCTGCTGGTCCCATAGGTCAGTAACCTTTATGAACCTTTACTTATATCAATTCATAAAACCTTTGTGACAGCATTTTGGGATACGGATATTATTATCTCCATTCGGTAGATGTGGAACCTGAGCATGCAGCATTTATGTAACTTGCCAGGCTTCTTACCCTGTTAGAATATAACGGAGCAGAACCGAGAGTTAAACACAAGTAATGTGGCTGGGGCATGTTCTCTGAGCTACTGCAGAAGATTTAAACTTGATTTATCAAATAACAAAATGAAGATACCATCTTCAAAGTTGTTACTCCCTTGTAGGAGCATGAGTTCCAAGACAACTTAGAAAAATTTGATGTGACCCTAAAAAATATGGATCTTATCAGAATTATAACAGACTTCAAAGTCCTTCAAAACAGTATTAGACATTGGAAGCAAATGTATGTGACAATTAATCAGTTAGACCCTAGAATATTTATAGTTAATACCATCACTGTAGACATTCACTGGGGAAAGGTAAAACTATGTAAACAACACAGGCCATCAGGGAGTGTTCATTTTTGCAATGCCTTATACATAGTGGATCTCAAGAAGTTCAGGAGAATTGCAGCAGGTGACAGGCTCAGGGGCCAGTACCAGGCTCTCAGTAAAGATCCAGTCTTTCAAACCTAGATCAGGTAAGTAAAATGTCAATAGTATTTTCAGTACATGTCCATAGAATGCTTCAACTCCCTCCTTATAAACTTCATAACTGTCTATTTCCAGCCTCTTTCTCAAACTCCTGTTCTTTACCTAGTTCTCTATTGGATATCTCTACTTTATATTTTTTACCCTTCAAGTTTAACATTTTCAAAGCCAATAGTACTTTATTCTCAATTTCCTATTAAACCTCTTACTGCTCTGTGCCCTATGTCATTCAGTTTCCTTCTTTTTTATTCAAGTCCATCCTTTAAACATGCTCAAATCTCCCCTTTCTCTCTTATCTTTAAGACAGACTCTCTTCATTCTGGCTCTCCTACCTCCAGATTACATTTTCTTTCTCTTCACAGACAAATAACTTTTGCCTCATATTTCATTAATATCCTCATTATTGCATGAAAAACATTTTAGATACTGTGAACAGGCAAAAGACCCTAATAGTTCATAATTCCTGCTATTTCTCCTTATTCTTATGAAAACCATACACATTTATTCATTTAGAAACTAAATATTGACTTATTTCTGTGTACTAGATAGTCTCCTAAGATCTGAGCTATCCAAAAGCAGAATCAAGAATCCTTTAGTCATAATACTTTCATTTTGGTAGGAATATAAAATAAACAATATTTAAAAGTAGTGAGTATTTTAAGAAAAAAAAATGAGATAGGAAAGCATGATGGACTTCAGAATGATAAGTAGGGGTTGAGATTTCCAATTATAAATTGAGGAACTGCAAAGATGACATTTGAAAGAATTTCAGATGGAGGCATAAAAGTTGTTCATTCAGGTTTCTGTGAAGAATCCATAAAGAAAATTCCTAGAAGTGATAAAAATAAGTAATGATAAGTAATGATAAAAATCAGTGAAGTTGCAGGATACAAAATCAATATGCAGGGACCAGCAGGTGGCATGGTGGTTAAGGTGCTGGACACTCCCACATGGCCGACCATGGTTCAAGTCCTGGACCTGGTGGCTTGCTTTCCCACTTTCTCTCCTCCTCTCTCTGTCTCTCTCTGGTCAAATTAAAATAAATTAATGAATAAATAAAACATTTTTAAAAAATCAATATGCAAAAGTCTACAGCATTTTTATACACCAACAATGAACAGACTGAGGGAGAATGGAAGAAAGCAATCCCATTTACAATGGCAAACAAAAATAAATAAATAATAAAATATTTAGTAAAAACCTAACCAAAGAAGTAAAAGACCTCTACAAGGGAAACTGTGAAGAATGAAAAAAGAAGTTGGACATGATACATAAAAGTGGAAAGCTATCTCATGATCTCGGATTGGAAGAATTAATATGATTAAAAGGTTAGTTCTCAATTGATTTGCAAATTCATTGCAATTCTGATAAAATTACCAGACATATTCTTCACAGAAATAGAAAAAACAGTCTTAATATTTGTCTGGAATCATAAAAGACCTTGTATTGGGCCAGACATGTGGTACAGTGGTAAGGTATCTGGATTCCACATAGCTATGCAGTTTGAGTCCTGGACTTGGTGACTGGACAAGCACACCAGATTCATGTATGTGCATATGTTCCCAAATTCTCAAGAAGAGAGTGGAGAAGGAATTAGGGTATTATCATCTCCACAGGGGATACTTTCTCACTATCACCCCCTCCGCCACCAACTTATCTCTGGTGAGCACACATATCCTATAGCAAAAATGTAAGTACATACACACCTACCTACCTACCCACCTCATATTGCCAAAGTAGTTCTGCTAGAAGAACAAAAAAGGAGGCATCTCACTACCTGATCACAACATATATTACAAAGCTGTGATAATCAAAACAGCATGGTACTGGCACAGAAACAGACACATAACCCAATGGAATAGAATAGAGAATCTAGAAATAAACCCCAAAACATACAGCCAACTGACTTTTGACAATTCTCAGAAGACAATCCAGGGGAGAAAAGAAACAATTCACTTTTTCTTTCTCTCTCTTTTTTTTTTTTAAGAGAGATTTTTGCTGTAGGGCACGTATACTCACCAGAGAGTAAGAGAGACAGAAAGTGAGAAATCACCCCCTAGGGGGATGGCTATGCCACAACACCTTCTCCTCCATTCTCTTCTGGGGATATGGGGCATGCATGCACATGCACCCAGCATGCATTTGAAGCCACCAGGTCTGGGACTTGAACTGTAGTTGGCTATGTGGGAGTCTAGTGATGTAACCATTAAACCATCTGCTGGTCCTCATGATTCACATTTTCTATGAACTTTTTGAAGACTTTCCCGCTTGTATATAAAAATTTAATTTGTATATCTCAAAATGGGCCAAAGACCTAAATGTAATAACTAAAAGTATAAGAGTCTGAGAGAAAACAGAGGTGTAAATCTTTGTGACTTTTAACTAGGCAATGGTTTCGTAGATATGAAACCAAAAGTATAAGCACAAAAGTTAGATAAATTAAGAATCAAATAAAAACTTTTATGTATTAAATGACATGATCGAGAAAGTGAAAAGACAATACACAGAATGAGAGAAAATGTTTGCACATGATATTCTAACAAAAGACTAGAATCCAGAATATATTAAGAACCTTTGCAACTCCGTAACAAAAAGGCAACCAATTTAAAAAGTGATCAAGACCTAGCTACAGTGGCATGCACTGGTAGCCACCAATACTCTACCAGTGAGGGTCACATATGAGACCCTAGTTTAATTCTCAGCCTACCCTAAGATCCAGGCACAGCGGCGTGTAGCCTGTAATCTCAACTGTTCGGGAGGCCAAGGTAGGAGAGTTGCAACATAGCAAGACTCCGTCTGAAAAACAAAACAAAGAAATAAGTTATCAAAGGACTTAAGACATTTCTTCAAACAAAAAATACAAGGGAACTTCAAAAAGTGTGTGAATCAAAGTACAAGTTTATGTTGGTATGGGGGAAAAAAAGTAAAGTCTATTGTAGCTTTGGTGTAGTACACATTTTCCATGAAATTTTTTTTCCATTTATTTATTTTTGCATTTTTCCACAAACATTTACTTTACATAGCAGAAAATTTTAGCTCATACTCCATAATTCTTGACAGTTTACAAACAACTTTCAAAATCTCAAAATACTGAATTTTAAAGATAATGTTCAAAATATGTCTTATAATTTTGTATAATTTTAAAACTCTATAACAACAGAAGCAGAATGGTTTCAAAAATATATATATACATATATATACAAATATATATGTGTGTGTGTGTATATATATATATATATATATACACACACACACACACACATTTAAAGTGCAGACACTCGGTATATATTAAGTGGGGACATACAATGCCTCTCCTTCATAGCATGGCTTGCTTCACTCAACAGAAAGTCTTCCATATTCATCCACTTCCTTTCAAAAGCCAGGGATTTGCTGTTTTTTATGGATGAATAGTATTCCATTGAGTATATGTGCCACAGTTTTTCTAACCATTCATCAGTTCGTGGGCATTTAGGTTGTTTCCATGACTTAGCAATCGTGAAAAGTGCAGCAATAAACATCGATGTGCAAGCACTTTTTCGATGAAGTATTCTTCTGGCCTTCGGGTAGATACCAAGGAGTGGGATTGCTGGATCATATGGTAGTTCTATTTGTAGATTTTGGAGGAATCTCCAAATTGTTCTCCACAGTGGTTGTACCAATTTACAGTTCCAACAGCAGTGTAAGAGAGTTCCCTTTTCACCACACCCCCTCCAGCACTTATCATTTTTTGTTTTTTTAATCTTAGACATTCTGACTGGGGTTAGGTGATATCTCATTGTTCTTTTGATCTGCATTTCTCTTACAATGAGGGATGTTGAGCATTTTTTCATATGCCTTTTAGCTATTCATATGTCATCTTTAGAAAGTGGTTTTTTCAACTCATTCTCCCATCTTTTAATAGGATTGATTGTCTTTTTCCGGAACAGCCGCTTGAGTTCCTTGTGGATTCTGGTTATCAGTCCCTTGTCTGATGCATAGTTTACAAAAATATTTTCCCATTCTGAGGGCTGTCTGTTCACACTAATCACTGTGTCTTTTGCCATGCAGAAACTTCTTAGTCTGATTAATCCCACTTTTCTATTTTAGGGATCATAGACTGTGCATTGGGAGTCTTATTTAAGAAGTTTTTCCCTACCCCGATGTCTCCCAGAGTTTCCCCGGTGTTTTCAAGGAGCAGTTTTATAGTTTGAGGTCTTAGATTTAGATCTTTTTTTTTTTTTTTTTTTTTTTTTTTTTTTTTTTTTTTTTTTTTTTTTTTTTTAGAGAGGTTTTTCGCTATAGGGCGCGTGCGCTCGCCAGACAGACAGAGAGAGACAGAGAGACAGAAAGCGAGAAATCACCCCCCAGGGGGGATGGTCACGCCGCAATCCCTTCTCCTCCATTCTCCTCTCGGGATCTTGGGCACGCACGCACACGCGCCCGGCGTGAGTTGTAAGCCACCGGGTCCGAGACGTGAACCGCGGTCGACTACGTGGGAGTCCAGTGACATAACCAATACGCTAACTGCTGGTTCCCTTAGATTTAGATCTTTGATCCACCTTGACTTTATTTTTGTCAGAGATGAGAGGTAGGGGTTCAGATTCATCTTTCTGCAAGTGGAGATCCAGTTTTGCCAGCACCATTTGCTAAAGAGGTTATCCTTTTCCCACAGGATTGACTGGTGCCCCTTGTCAAAAATCAGTTGGCTGTATGTTTGAGCATTCATTCCTGGGGACTCTATTCTGTTCCATTGGTCCACCTGTCTGTTCCTGTGCCAGTACCATGCTGTTTTGATTACCACAGCTTTGTAGTGTATTTTTGGGTCAGGGAGTGAGATGCCGCCCACTCCATTCTTCTTGTGCAAAACTGCTTTGGCAATACGGGGTCTTTTATGATTCCAGACAAACGTTATGATTGTCTTTCCTAGATCTGTGAAGAATGTGTCTGGTACTTTGATTGGCATTGCATTAAATAGGTAGATTAATTTGGGTAAAATTGCCATTTTGATTATATTAATTCTTCCAAGGAAGAACATGGGATGTCCTTCCACTTTTTTGTGTCATTTTCTTTTTTTTTTTTTTAATTTTTTTTTTATTTTTATTTTTTTACATTTTTCCACAAACATTTACTTTACATAGCAAAAAATTTTAGCTCACACTCCATAATTCTTGACAGTTTACAAACAACGTTCAATATCTCAAAATACTGAATTTTAAAGATAATGTTCAAAATATGTCTTATAATTTTGTATAAATTTAAAACTCTTTAACAACAGAAGCAGAATGGTTTCAAAAATATATATATACATAAATATACAAATATATATGTGTATATATATATACACATTTACAGTGCAGACACTCGGTATATATTAAGTGGGGACATACAATGTCTCTCCTTCATAGCATGGCTTGCTTCACTCAACAGTAAGTCTTCCATATTCATCCACTTCCTTTCAAAAGTCAGGGATTTGTTGTTTTTTATGGATGAATAGTATTCCATTGAGTATATGTGCCACAGTTTTTCTAACCATTCATCAGTTCGTGGGCATTTAGGTTTTTTCCATGACTTAGCAATCGTGAAAAGTGCAGCAATAAACATCGCTGTGCAAGCACTTTTTCGATTAAGTATTCTTCTGTCCTTCGGGTAGATACCAAGGAGTGGGATTGCTGGATCATATGGTAGTTCTATTTGTAGATTTTGGAGGAATCTCCAAATTGTTCTCCACAGTGGTTGTACCAATTTACAGTCCCACCAGCAGTGTAAGAGAGTTCCCTTTTCACCACACCCCCTCCAGCACTTATCATTTTTTGTTTTTTTAATCTTAGACATTCTGACTGGGGTTAGGTGATATCTCATTGTTGTTTTGATCTGCATTTCTCTTACAATGAGGGATGTTGAGCATTTTTTCATATGCCTTTTAGCTATTCGTATGTCATCTTTAGAAAGTGGTTTTTTCAACTCATTCTCCCATCTTTTAATAGGATTGATTGTCTTTTTCCGAAACAGCCGCTTGAGTTCCTTGTGGATTCTGGTTATCAGTCCCTTGTCTGATGCATAGTTTACAAAAATATTTTCCCATTCTGAGGGCTGTCTGTTCACACTAATCACTGTGTCTTTTGCCATGCAGAAACTTCTTAGTCTGATGTAATCCCACTTGTCTATTTTAGGGATCATAGACTGTGCATTGGGAGTCTTATTTAAGAAGTTTTTCCCTACCCCAATGTCTCCCAGAGTTTCCCCGGTGTTTTCAAGGAGCAGTTTTATACTTTGAGGTCTTAGGTTTAGATCTTTGATCCACCTTGACTTTATTTTTGTCAGAGGTGAGAGGTAGGGGTTCAGATTCATCTTTCTGCAAGTGGAGATCCAGTTTTGCCAGCACCATTTGCTGAAGAGGTTATCCTTTTCCCACAGGATTGACTGGTGCCCCTTGTCAAAAATCAGTTGGCTGTATGTTTGAGCATTCATTTCTGGGGACACTATTCTGTTCCATTGGTCCACCTGTCTGTTCCTGTGCCAGTACCATGCTGTTTTGATTACCACAGCTTTGTAGTATATTTTTGGGTCAGGGAGTGAGATGCCGCCCACTCCATTCTTCTTGTGCAAAACTGCTTTGGCAATACGGGGTCTTTTATGATTCCAGACAAACGTTATGATTGTCTTTCCTAGATCTGTGAAGAATGTGTCTGGTACTTTGATTGGCATTGCATTAAATAGGTAGATTAATTTGGGTAAAATTGCCATTTTGATTATATTAATTCTTCCAATCCAGGAACATGGGATGTTCTTCCACTTTTTTGTGTCATTTTCAATTTCTTTTTTTGTCTTCTCATAGTTTTCCTTGTGGAGGTCTTTAACTTCTTTAGTTAGATTTATCCCTAAGTATCTTATACTTTTTGTGGCTATGATAAATGGAACAACTTTTTTCAGTTCCATCTCAGTCTGCCTGTTGTTCGTATACAGAAATGATATAGATTTCCGGATATTAATTTTGTATCCTGCAACGTTACTGTATTCATGTATCACTTCCAGAAAATTTTTTATGGAAACAATTGGGTCTTCTATGTATACAATCATGTCATCTGCAAATAGAGTTTCACCTCTTCTTTTCCTATTTGAATGCCTTTTATTTTTTCCTCTTTTCTGATTGCAAAGGCCAAGACTTCTAGTACTATATTGAAGAGGAGTGGAGAAAGTGGACATCCTTGTCTTGTACCCGTTTTTAGTGGAAAAGCTTTCAGCTTTTCTCCATTGAGGATGATGTTCGCTATGGGTTTTTCATAGATAGCTTTTATTGTGTTGAGAAATGGCCCTTCTATGCCCATTTTGCTGAGAGTCTTGATCATGAAGGGATGTTGTATCTTATCAAATGCTTTTTCTGCATCAATTGATATGACCATATGGTTTTTATCTTTCTTCCTATTAATATGGTGTATTACATTTATGGTTTTGCATATGTTGAACCAACCTTGCATTCCTGGGATAAAGCCTACCTGATCATGATGTATAATCTTTTTGATAAGTTGTTGTATACGATTTGCTAGTACCTTGTTGAGAATCTTCGCATCTATATTCATCAGGGATATTGGTCTAGAGTTTTCCTTCCTTTTCCTGTCCTTATCTGTTTTAAGGATAAAGGTGATAGAGGCTTCGTAGAATGAATTAGGGAGAGATTCACCCTTTTGGATATTTAGAAATAATTTGAGCAGAATGGGGGTTAACTCTTCTTTGAAAGTTTTGTAGAATTCAGAGATGAATCCATCAGGGCCAGGGCTTTCCTTTGTTGGGAGGTTATTTATAACCGATTTGATCTCCTGGCTTGTTATGGACCTATTCAGACTTTCTATATCCTCTTGGCTCAATCTAGGTAGATTATACCTGTCCAGAAATCTGTCCATCTCATCCAAATTATCTTGTTTCTTGGCATACAGATGTTCATAGTATCCACTAATAATGTTTTTATTATTTCTACTATGTCTGTTGTTATTTTGCCTGCTTCATTGCAGATCTGATTCACCTGGTTCTTTTCTCTCTTCTTCTTAATAAGTCTTGCTAGTGGTGTATCAATTTTGTTCATCTTTTCAAAGAACCAGCTTTTACTTTCATTTATTTTCTGTATAGTTCGTTTATTTTCTATTTCATTTATTTCTGCTCATATCTTTATTATTTCCTTTCTCCTCGAGTTTTTTTGGATCTTTTTGCTGTTGCTTTTCCAATTCTGTGAGGCATGATGTTAGGTGATCCATTTGCCTTCTTTCCATGCTCCTCTTATGTGCACTAATTGCTATGAACTTCCCTCTTATGACTGCTTTAGCAGTGTCCCAAAGATTATGGAAACTCGTGTCCTCATTGTCATTGGCTTCCATGAACCTTTTGATTTCAGTCTTTATTTCTTCAGTAGTTGTGGAGTCATTCAGGAGTAGCTTATTAAGTTTCCATGTATTTGAGTATTTTTGAGGATTTCTCTTGAAATTAAACTCACGTTTAATTCCATCATGGTCGGTGAAGATGCTGGGTATAGTTTCTATGCTTTTGAATCTGTAGAGGCTTGCTTTGTGCCCAATGATGTGGTCAATCTTCGAGAATGTTCCATGTGGCGGCGAGAAAAACGTGTATCTTGAGTTTTTAGGATGGAAAGTTCTATAGATGTCTATTAAGTCCATTTGATTTATGATATCATTTAGATCTTTTATCTCTTTACCTATTTTTTGTCTAGATGATCTATCCAGAGGGGATAGTGCAGTGTTGAGGTCTCCAACAATTAGTGTGTTGCAGTCTATCTCCATTTTTAGATCTAGCAGTCTTTCCTTCACATATTTGGGTGCTCCTGTGTTGGGTGCATAGATATTAATAAGAGTTATATCTTCTTGATCGATTGATCCTTTTACTACAATATAGTGCCCTTCTTTGTCTTTGAACAGTTTTTGTTTTAAAGCCTATTTTGTCAGAGATCAGTATTGCGACTCCAGCTCTTTTTTGGTTCCCATTTGCATGGAAAATCTTTTTCCAACCCTTCACTTTCAGTCTATGTATATCTTTATCCATGAACTGGGTTTCCTGTAGGCAACAGATAGAGGGTTTTTGGTTTTTAACCCATTCAGCCAGTCTGTGTCTCTTGATGGGAGAGTTTAATTCATTAACATTCAATGTTATTATTGATGTTAATGGATCTGTCCCGGCATTTAAGTTGGCCATTGTCTTAGTTGCCTTTTACTCCTTTGTTTCTGGCTGTTACTTCTTTAGTTTTCCTGGAACAGTACTTTCTTCAGGGTTTCATGGAGAGCTGGCCTGGTGCTGGCAAATTCTTTCAGGTTTTGTTTGTATGAGAAGATTTTAATCTTTTTTTCCCATATGAAGGATAATCTTGCAGGATACAATAGTCTTGGTTGAAATTGTTTCTCTCTTAACCCTTTCGATACATCTTCCCATTCTTTCCTTGCTTGCATTGTTTCCGTTGAGAAGTCCGGTGTTAGCCTGATGGGGTGACCTTTGTAAGTCACTTGTCGTTTCTCTCTTGCCAGTTTTAGTATCTTATCTCTATCTGTGGTCTTAGCCAATCTGGCTATGATATGCCTTGGGGAAGATCTTGGGTTGATTCTATTTGGTGTCCTTTGTATTTCTTGGGTCTGGATGTTGGAGTGCCTCTCTATGCTTGGGAAATTTTCTTCCAAGATTTCATGGAATAGGTTTTCCATGCTCTTATTAGTTTCTTCACCTTCTGGGATACCAATTATTCGGACGTTAGGACGTCTAATGGAATCTAGTAATTCTCGTATGTTATCTTCATGTTTTTTTTTTGTTATTTTCTCTATCTTTTTGGTGGTTTTCTCTAGGTCAGAAGTTTTATCTTCTACATCAAAGATTCGACCTTCAACATGATCTAATCAACTTTTAATACATTCAAGAGAGTTTTTGATTTCCTGTATTTCAGACTTCACCTCTAATAGTTCCATCTTATTCTTCCTCAGAATTTCTTCCATCATATTGTTGAAGGACTTTCTCATCTCCTGTAATTCATTGTCTCTTTTCTGTTCCTGCTCATAGTACTTGTTCAACATGAATGTTCTAAACTCTATTTCGGACATTTTGGTAAAGTCCTCTATTTTTTCAGGAACAGGAAGGGAGTTACTGTGTTCCTTTGATGGAGACATATTTCCTGCTTTATTCAGGCCTGAGGATCTTGTACTTCTAACCATTGGGAGATGTGTTCCCTTTGAAAAACCTTTTACGAGAAGGTTTCTTCTAATAGGAGCAAGTGTGTTTCCTTTCTGATGTGGAATGGAGACAGCCAAAGTCTATCTTCAATTGTGTTTAGTAATGTTATCCAAGAAAAAGTATTCTCTTCAGGTGTCCAAAGAAATGTATCTCCTTCTTCACAGGTGTTTCAGGGAAATCGAGGATTCTGGAAAGTCTGGCTGAAAGAGGGGAGTCTGGCTTGGGGTCCCGGGGCTGGAGCTACTGGGGGGCAGTCCTACCTCGAAGATCCTGGCCTAGGGGTTGAAAGCTGGGAGTGTGGTGTGGATGAACTGAGGGCATTCCTGGCTGAAAGAGGGGAGTCTGGCTTGGGGTCCCGGGGCTGGAGCTACTGGGGGGCAGTCCTCCCTCGAAGATCCTGGCCCAGGGGTCGAAAGATGGGAGTGTGGTGTGGATGAACTGAGGGCATTCCTGGCTGAAAGAGGGGAGTCTGGCTTGGGGTCCCGGGGCTGGAGCTACTGGGGTGTAGTCCTCCCTTGAAGATCCTGGCCCAGGGGTCCTCCATGAAATTTTTTTAATATCTCATGTACAAATGATTAATAAATACATGAAAAGATGCTCATTGTCACTGGTTATATGAAACTACAATTCAAAGTCACAATGTGATACCACTTCATACCCTCAGGGATGGCTATTTTTTTTTAGAGAATTTTTAAATTTCATTCATACATTCATTTATTTACTTGTTATTTTTTTTAAATTTGACCAGAGAGAGACACAGAGAGAGATAAGTGGAAAATGAGAAAGTAAGTTGCCAAGTCCTGGATTCAAACCATAGTCGGCCATGTGGGAGTGTCCAGTGCCTTATCCACCATGCCACCTGCTGGTCCCCAAGGGATAGCTATTTTAAAAAATGATGAACAGTAACAAGACTAGGTGAGGATAGATTAATCAAAAATACTATATACTCCTTTTTGGAATATAAAATAGTGTAGTAATTTGGAAAACAGTTCTGGAGATCCTCAAGAAGTTGAAGATAGAGTTAACGTATGACCCAGCAATTCCATTCCTACAAATATAACCAAGAGAATTGTACACAAATAATTTTAGCAGCATTATTCATAATAGCCAGAAAAAGGAAACAAACCAAATGCCCATCAGTTGATGAATGAATAAACAAAATTTTATATATCATACAATAGAATATTATTCAGCCATAAAAAGATTGAAATACAAGTATATTTTGCAACATGGATGTACCTTTGAAAATGTGCTAAGTGAAAGAAGCCAAACACAAAATATCTCAAAACATACTATTTCATTTATATATATGTCCAAACTAGACAAACCCATAGAGACAAAAAGTAGACTATCGGTTACAGAGTGGTTGGTAAAAGGTATAAGAGGAGAGTTTGTCAAATAAGTAGCTAAAAATGTGAGAACAGAATAGATCTATATAGATCACTAGGTGGCATGGTGGTTAAGGTGCTGGATTTCAACATGGCCGGTCACTGTTGGAATTCTAGACTGGTGGCTTGAAAATTACACTGGGTATGGGTATGCCTGACCAAATCCTGAAAGGAAAAGGGATTGTGGCATGACCATGCCCCCAGGGGGTAATTTCTCACTTTTCATCTCTGTTTCTCTCCATAAAGCACATGCACCCTATGAAAAAAAAAATAGACCTATGTATAGAAATGTTTGACAGAATTAAGTCTGTTAAGATTAATGGTTATGAAGTTAAAATGAAACAGTGTGGGGTTTGTGAATTTGTGTATGTGTTTCACCAACTATGTTGAGTTACATGGGTGCAAATGAAGAGACTTAGATTTATTTGAAATAAATAAATAAAATTTATTTGAAATAAATTTCTCTTGGCAAAGAAACTTTCTCCTCTGTGGAGAGGAAGGGAAGTGCTTTATAAGAGAAAGTATAAGTGAAAGAAGAATATGACAATTAACAGTATGTTGAAGGGGATATTTATAAGGAAGAGAAAAAAAATCAAAGAGAGGGATGCTGATAGTGCTAGGATCAATTGACTGGAGATCTCATGGAGTCAAAGAACACTGATACCTGAGTACTCAGTGGAGTGAGCTGAAAATCAAGAGGTTTTCAGAATGGAACCATAAAATTGATATTATAGAAAACTTTGGTCCAGGATATGGCTTTGAGAGTGAATGGTTGAGATAAGGTGATAGACCAGAGCCAGACAGTGGCACAGCTGTAAAATGCTGTGCTCTGCAACACGATCTGATGTAGGAAGATCCCTGGTTCAAAGTCTTGAGACCTCCTTGAGTACACCAAGCATAAACTTGCCCATGATCCAGGGCTGGCTGAGAACTAGGAATGGATCACAGCATCAAGACTCATTTGGACATGGTGTGTGACCCTCACTGTTTCTCGTTCATGGGATAAATAAACATTTATTAGATAATATAGAAGGTGATTTAACCAAGAGAGTCCAAGGAACTAAGGGTGTCAGAATAACAGTTAAGCTTTTAATCTTTTTTTTTTTTTTTAGTTAATATTGAAAGCCTTTTTTTTCCAGCAATGTTAGAAGAACAGGGGGAAAAAATAAGTAGAAAGTACAGAGAACGTACATATTTCTAGGTTTGTATTTTTTTTCCATTGATCTGTTTATTCTTTGACCCATACCAATACTGTGCTGATTACTATAGCTTTTATAACAAAACTTCAAGTCTGGTAAAACCAGTTTTCTTACTTTATTCATCAATATCTTGTTGACTGTTCTGGGTCTCCTCCTTTTCCATATAAACTTTAGAATCAATTAGTAGTCATCTACAAAATGACTTCTTGGTACTTTGAGATTATGCTGAATCTATAGTTCAAGCTTGGAAGAACAGATATCTTGATTCTTCCTATCCATGAATATAGAATATCTCTTCATTTATTTTGATCCCTTTTTAAAATCAGAATTTTGTGGTTTTCCTCATATAGAAGAAAATATTTTTAGATTTACACTGAAGTGTTTTTCTTTTGAGTAAGCTAATGTAAATGGTGTGGTTTTTTTTTCAGATTTCTATTGCTCATTGCTGACATTTAGAAAAGCAATTGACTTTTCTTTTTAAGGAATTATTTATTTATTTCCATATGTTATTATTATTATTTTTTAATTTGACTAGAAAGAGACAGAGAGAAAGAGAAAGGGAGAAAGCAAGTCACCAGATCCAAGACTCTAACCACAGTAGGCCATGTTGGAATCCAACACCTTTAACCACCATGCCACCAGCCAGTCCACCAATTGACTTTTTATGTCAACTTCATATCTTCTAACTTTGCTATAATTCCTTATTATTTCCAGGAGGTTTTTCTTTTCCCTTATTTATTTATTTATTTATTTATTTTTGGAGAGATTTTCACTATAGGGTGCGTGTGCTTGCCAGACAGACAGAGAGAGACATAGAGACAGAAAGCGAGAAATCACCTCCCAGGGGGGATCGTCACGCCACAATCCCTTCTCCTCCATTCTCCTCTCTGGATCTTGGGCATGCACTCACACGCGCCCGGTGTGAGTTTTAAGCCACCAGGTTCGGGACACGAACCGCGGTCAACTATGTGGGAGTCCAGCGACATAGCCATTACACTAACTGCTGGTTCCCCAGGAGATTTCTTTTTAATAAAACTAATTATTGGTATTTTCTGCATTACCTACAAATGACAGTTTTATTTCTTCTTTCTGATCTCTATGCTTTTTATTTCCTTTTCTTACCCTATTGCATTATCTAGGACTTCCAGTGTGATATTTAATAGGAATGTTGAGAGAGAAAGCCTAAAATTATGAATCTTGAAGCTTATATAGGACAACTAACAAAAGTATCCTCCATGCTCTCTGAGAGAGAGGAAACATGCTCTTTGATCTGTAAACAAATCATCTCTGTGGAGAGGAAAGGAAGTGCTTTACAAACCCCTGAAATATAAATAAATAACTGTGAAAGATGTCTTTAAATTTCTTGAGAGATCTCAAGAAATTACTAGTCTCATCCACCTATCAACATTCTTTAACGCAGGTGACAGCAATCTTTGCTTAGAGAGTCCTGAGCATGCAGAAATGTGAACATATGGGGGATTGTTTCCAGCAGGGATATGAAAGGTACCTCAGCATCTGGAGAGTGGGATGGTGACTAGCATGAACAGTAATAACAGACACTATGAGCCATTAATCCTGGTATTTCAAGGCAGATGGAGACAGGGAGGCTATCCACTGGGCAGAATAGAGTGGTGGCTCTGTGGGCCTCCCTCTTTATCCTTAGTGTTAGAAGTGAAGACTCAGGGAGGTTCTGGCATAGTTTCATTCATGACACAAAGTGATTGAATCAGATTAGATATTTAAAACTTAAAAATACAGCAGTATCTTGGGGCTGGCAGCTGGCTTGGTGGTTAAGGGTGCTGGACTCCCACATGGCTGACTGCAGTTTGAGTTCTGGACCTGGCGGCTTGCGTGCGCGTGCTCGTTCTCTCTCTCTCTCCCTCTCTCTCTCTCTCCCTCCCTCCCTCCCTCTCTTGTCAAATTGAAATAAATAAATAAATGCATAAATAAAGTTAAATAAAATAATTTTTAAAAATACAGCAGTGTCTCAGATTTGCATGTTTGTGTGTGTGTGTGTTGATTTACAATCTAGATGACTTGCTTCAGCTTCTTCCCTCTGACTCTTTTGTATGTCATTTCTCTTTGTAGGATCTTCTGAATGATATGATTTACCAAGTTGCCATTAAGTCTCTTCCTCAGGACTGGTTATGGTGTGAAACTTGGTGTGATGATGAGTCCAAACATAGAGCCAAAACAATTGACCTGGTGAGTTGCCAGTGTTTTCATTTGTACATAAGCAGATACAGAAATGTTCAGTGGGAATATTTTTGTTTTAGAAATGGAATGGTACACATTCTATACTGCTTTGTGTGCTGCTTGGCCTGGTAGACATTCACTGGCTGTGTACAGAGTTGTGTCAGAGCCTCAGATGGCTCTGAGGCTCTGAGATTTGGTGATGCATTAGAAAATTCACAGTGTCCAGAACACAGTCATATTTATGGCTCTCAGTTAGTACAGTGAAAGAATGCAAAGCCAACTCATCAAAGGAAGAGGTACATGGGGAGAAAATCAGGCAAGATTCCAAAAGTGTTCTCTCTGAAGTCACAAAAGACAAGGATAATTCCTCAAGTAACACAAATGCCACATGTATGAAGTGTTGCCTACCAAGGTAGATTATTAGAGGCAGTGCTCACCACATAAGCATCTTCTACCTGGCACACACCGAAACACTCAAGTCCTGGAAGGAAAGCAGGTGTTTAGCAGAAACCATAATGTTTCCACAAACAGGTTAGGCATGGAGCCACACATCAGGGAGTGATGGGAACCATCTGGAAACCGAAGCTCCCAGGTGCCAGCCAGTGGCCAACCTTATTGTAAGAATAGCAGTCACAGGCTGGCTATGTTAGCTATTTTCTGCACACAAGCTTTGTATGAATGGCCATGATCTGCCCTACTATTCCTAGGTTAGTCATCTCCTTAATGTATATCTAGTTTAGTTCTCCTGCCAATATTCTCCCCAAATAAAGGCAACCCAAATTAGTCTATTTACTTGAATTATTCTACACATCTATTTTGCTCTCTTATTTTAAGAGATTATTTTTTCTTAGATTTTTTATTATAAGCAGCTTAAATGTGTGACATAGTTGAACGCTCCTAAACATAAAATAACTCAAACTGATGTATTATCCAACTATCTAGAACTTACTTCACAATATGATACTGTTCTCCAATTTGCCATCTCCTTAATGTATAGATCTATAAGATAATACAGTCCTGTTTTTGATCATATTGTTTTTAATGCTGTTTTGAGTGTAGAGCAATTGTTTACAAGATCTTCACTGAAGAATATCAAAATATTAGATATCATACAATTCTAACAAAATAAAGCAGAATAAAAAACTAGACATTTTTCCAGATATGTGTAGCAATGTATATAAAAAGTAACATATAACCTGTTAGAATGTACGGGGACCAGCAAGTGGCGTGGTAGTTAAGGCGCTGGACATTCCCACATGGCTGACCATGGTTCAAGTCCTAGACCTGGTGGCTTGCTTTCTCACTTTCTATCTCTCTCTCTGTGTCTCTCTCTGGTCAAAATAAAATAAGTAAATGAATAAATAAAATTAAAAATAAATAATTCTTTTAAAAAAAAGAATGTAATCATAGGTATAGCAGAAGTAAGTAAAACAACATTGATAAGAGCAAAGCAAAGGAATTTCATCAAGAGAAGTTAAGAACATTACTGAATGTAACTATGAAGATGTTGTCAAGTGTATGTTGTAACAGATAAGATGATGATTCATGGTAGTGACTTAAATCTCCAGAGATCTTTACTGTTGAGTTGTTGGAAAAGTCATTACACATTTTTGAATAGAAAAACATAGATAAATACGTCATGACTTTTCTGACAACCCAATACATAGGTTAATAGGAGTTACTGTTAACAAGCCCCCAGATTTCTATAGGACCCCAAATAGAATCAACCTAAGAAGATTTTCTCCAAGACACATTGTAGCCAGATTGACCAAAACCACAAACAAAGACAAGATACTCAGACTGGCAAGAGAGAAATGACAAGTTACCTACAAGAGAGAAATGACAAGTTACTGACAAGTTACCGACAAGTTACCCATCAGGTTAACAGACCTTTCATCAGAAACAATGTGAGCAAGGAAAGAATGGGAAAATACATTCAATGTTGAGTGAAAAACAATTTCAACCAAGAATACTATATCCAGCAAGATTATCCTTCATATGGGAAGAGAAGACAACATTCTCAAATAAACAAAGCTGAAAGAATTTATTGACACCAGACCAGTTCTCCAAGAGGTTCTGAAGGGAGTGTTGTATCAGGAAAACTAAAGTAGAAAACAGAGAGAAACATTTTTTAAAAAGTCTAAGAAAGGGCCAGTTTAATGGTAGGGACAAGTCCAGAGTTGAATATTATCTTCTAGAATTTAAACGGAAAGCTTGGACCACAACAGAAGTTATATTAAACACATGAGACTGAGCCGATGAAATAGAATTTAATGACTTTTGACTAAAACAATACTGATCTTTTTCTATGCTTTGTACTCCAGAGATAAGGATTTTTGTATTCTCTTGAATTGTCAACAGATCCATGTGACTATTATTTGAATGGAATCCTAACCTGCTTCCTGGCTTTAAGTATTAAGCAAAAGTTCTCTTAACATTTTTTTTTATTTATTAAAGCTAAAACTGCCTTTTTTGAAATTAAAAAAAAGTTAAAAAATACATATTTAATGATCCCAGTAAGCTACATAGCCTCAGATAGGTGCTATTTTATAGTATATTCATTCTACTCTCAGTTTCATGCCTAAAGTCAAACATTTGTTCACAGATGTTTATATATCATCTGAACTTGCTATTGAAAGTAGTTAGATCAATTAAGATATTTTGCTAACCAATAAAATGTGTGTGGTGTGGTGAGGGAATAGTCTCCATATTTCAGTGACAACACACTCACCCAAATAGCAGACCTAAATGAGTGTACCTGTCGTTGATAGTTTTCTGTGTATTATGACTCAGGGACTACACTCTGTCCACCTGTAGTTTCTCCATCTTCTTGGCTCCTGTCATCATCTATAGTACTTTTACTTGGAGCTGCCCCTTCTATGACTTCGGCGACTTGCCCCATATGGCAGTTGAACACATAAGACATGGCTAGTCTGCACGGAGATGTGCTGTGACGTGTGTATGATATGCACACCAGTTTTGAAAACTTGATACAGTAAAAAGAATATAAATATAGGTCATTACTAATTTTTGTGTTGATTACATGTTGAATAATACCATTTTGGGCGATACCAAGTTAAAGTATAGTACTAAAATTTATTTCACGTGTTTCTTCTTATATTTTTATATGTGGCTACTAGAAAATTTAAAATTATGTATGCAGTTTCCACCATATTTCAATTGAATAGTGCCACTCTTGAGGAAAGGGGAAAAAGGAGTGTGGATAAAGCATCCCAAATCCTGTACCCCCCTTGTGGGGGTTGGTCACATGGCCATTTCTCACTGCAAACAGAGCTGAGAAATGTCATTCTGGGATTACAGCTACTTCCTAGCAGCAGCATTCACCCAGGTAAAGGAGAGAGTGGCATAAATGTTAGTGTGCAGCCCTACTGTCTCTCCTCTAGAGACTTTTAAAATAAAACAAGGGAACATGCCATTCCTGGCTAGGTTCCTGTATTAGAAGAAACACAGAAAAATCCCAATGAAGTGGCCAGAGAGAAAAAGAACATGATTAGTAGAATTGAAAGTAGGAATGGGACCAGCAGTTAGCGTAATGGCTATGTCGCTGAACTCCCACGTAGTCGACCGTGGTTCGCGTCCCGGACCCAGCGGCTTAAAACTCAACGCCGGGTGCGTGTGCATGTGTGCCCAAGATCCCGAGAGGAGAATGGAGGAGAAGGGATTGCAGCATGGCCATTCCCCCGGGGGGTGATTTCTCGCTTTCTGTCTCTCTGTCTCTCTCTGTCTGTCTGGCGAGCGCACACACCCTATAGCAAAAACCTCTCAAAAAAAAAAAAAAAGAAAGTAGGAATGAGAGTGTTTACAAAATATCGTGACGTTCTAAGCTCCCATTTCAATCTGTTTTTCAACCTATTTGGCTTTGGGGGCTGGATCATTCTCTGTTGTGTGGCCATCTGTCCTATAGTGTAAGATAATTTATTTATCAATTTCTCTGGTTACTTCCCACTAGATGACAGGAATGCCTACCACACCTCATCATGACCACCAGAACTCTCCAGACCTTGCCACAGCTCCTGGGACCCTGAATGCCCAGTTAAAAACTACTGGTAAAGACTATAGCCCAAAACAAGCATTGCAGCCCAGAAAGTAAACTTAATTTATTTTATTATAATTATTTGTGGTTTTTTTTTTCCTGACAGTAAGGTGCGTGTGCTCACTGGAGAGAGACAGAAAGTGATAGTGAGAAATCAGAAATCACCCGTAGGGAGATGGTCATGCCACCATCCCTTCTCCTCCATCCTCCTCTCGGGATTTGGGGCATGCATGCACACATGCCTGGCGTGTTTTTCAGACCACCAGTTCTGGGACTCAAGCCATGGGGTAGGCCACGTGGGATCCACTTAACCACTACACTACCTGCTGGCCCCAGAAAACATAATAATTTTATTTTAATAGTTCTGATACAATTTAAAAGACAAAATAGTTCCATTGTTTTTACTTTATGGAAAATACTTCCTGTGAAATTCATTTCTGCAGAGAAAATGTTGTTTTTCATTTATTTCAGTGATATAGCACTATAGAAAAATACCCACAATACAATGAGCTGAAAACATTTGGTAAGGAGAGGATTCAGACCACACGCTCATGGCTCAGGCTCTAACTTCCCCTAAGAAAGTAAGAGGAGAGCAAGTTGAGAACATGTCGCATAGAAATGAGCTTCCAGGCACTTCTTGTGTTCGTCCTTCAGAGAGCAAGCGGGCTGCCTTAGTAGCTTGGTGCGGTTTATGCTCTCTCCCTTATCATTTCTGTCTCAGTAAATGGCAACTTCATCCTTTCAGTTGCTGAAGCCAATGTACTGGGATTTTCCATTCTCACAGCTCACATCCGCCCATCCGCAGATCCTGTCAGCATTGCCTTCAGCTGGGTCAGCCTCAGATCCTTGTCACATGTCTGTCATTTTGTCTTTTAACCTTTCATTTCTCGAGAAATGCTGTAGTAGTACCAGGTACTTTAAATTATCATATACTGGTGGAATCTTAGAGATTGTCTTATTTTAATTTCTTTGGTAAATAAGGAAACTAAAGCCCCAGGACCAGCAGGTAATATCATGGTTAAGTTGTTGGACTCCCACATGGTCGACTGCAGCTCAAGGTCTGGACCCGGTAGCTTGAAACTCAGTCTGGACATACGTGTGTGTGTGTGTGTGTGTGTGTGTGTGTGTGTGCCCAAAATTCTTAGAGGAGAATGGAGGAGAAGGGATTGTGGCATGGCCTTCCACCCCGGAGGGTGATTTCTCGCTTTCTTTCTCTCTGTCTCTCTCTGTATCTCCAGCAAACACATTTACTCTACAGTAAAAATCTTTCCGAAGGAAGGAAGGAAGAAACTAAAGTCCCAGCCCTTGACAGAGTCATGTGATATGTTCAGATCTTACATTACTAAATTTGGAATTGGAACTGTGAAAGCCAGGGTTGCATTTCCACTGTAGTTCCACTGTGCCTACAAAACAGACTAATTGGCTATGATCTTTGATACAAAGGTAATGTCATGGGACCAACAGATAGTGTAATGGTTATATGGCTGGACTCCCATGTAGTCGACTGCAGTTCAAGTCCCAGACCTGTTCACTTGAAACTCACACCAGGCACATGTGTGTGCATGCCCAAAATCCCGAGAGGAGAATGGAAGAAAAAGGATTGTGGCATGGCCATCCCCTCTGAGGGTGATTTCTTGCTTACTGTTTCTCTGTCTCTCTTTGTCTCTCTGGTGAATGTAAATGCCCTACAGCAAAACTCTCTCTTAAAACAAAAAAGGTAATGTCATTAGATCTTTTGTCAAGCATTTTACAAAACTGTTTGACAAACTTCTTATGAACCATCAAAGTGACCTCCTACAATTTTTATTTAAATTTCTGATTCAGCTATTTTTATTCATGGTCATTACTTAGGTAAGTTGTGATTTCACTTGATTCTGCCTATATTAAATTTCAGTGCTTTAAGTTCTTAGCAGGGCCTTGCTTTTTATAAAATGTATTTTGTCTGTTTCAGTGACTTGGCAATGTCTTCAAAGTGCTGCTTTTAGGTTTCCTGGGGCATGATTTTTCATTAACAAAATGTATTTAAACTTCTAGTGCAATAACCCCAAAACAAAAGAACCTAAACTAAAAGTTGCTGCCCGATTGTCCCAGAATGGGTGGAGTATGACAATGAGATACAGCAACTATTAAATCAACTAGAAACCAAGAAGAAGAGTGAAAGTAAGTTGTCCTCCTGCACTGATGTCTGGACCTTATGCTGTATTGATGAGATTAGATCACTGATTGTTTCACAGGGAAATTAATCACCAAATGATTAAGTCAGAATTTTTTTAGAATTATTTATTTAATTTTATTTATTATTACTTTTTTAATGGGGGGGAGAGGTTTTTGCTATAGGGCACATGCGCTTGCCAGAAAGACAAAGAGAGAGAGAGAGAGACAGAACGTGAGAAATCACCCCCTAGAGTGGATGGCCACACCACAATCCCTTCTCCTCCATTCTCCTCTCGGGATCTTGGGCACACACGCACACGCACACATGCCTGGTGTGAGTTCAAGCCACCGGGTCCGTGACTCAAACCGCGATCAACTACATGGGAGTCCAGCAGCATAGCCATTACACTAACTACTGGTCCCGATTAGATCACTGATTGTTTCACAGGGAAATTAACTACCTAATGATTAAGTCAGAATTTTTTTAGAATTATTATTATTACTTTTTAATTTGCTCTAGGGCATGTGTGTTTACTTTAGAGAGACAGAGAGGAAGAAAGTGAGAAAGTATGCCACCAGGTCCAAGATTCGAACTACAGTCGACCATATGGGAGTCCAGCACCTTAACCACCATGCCACCTGCTGGAGCTCAGAATTTGTTTTTTTTTTTTTTTTTTTTTTTTTTAAGAAAGTCTATGATATGAGTAAGATTTTCATTTTTATGTAGACTAAGCTCACAGACTAAAAACATAGAGAATTTATTCCCATATGTATGTAGCTTTAATTCATGTGTCCACATCGATGGGTAGTATGACATTAGTCTCTGCTGATGCAAGATAGAGGTGCAAAATAAAAGTGAACAAAATGTTTGTCTTTAAGATTACACTGGCACCAGCCAGTGGCATAGTGGTTAAAGTGGCTGGATCCCGCATGGCCTACTACAGAGTTCAAGTCCCAGACTTGGCAGTTTTAAAAAAACATGCAGGCACATGTGTGTATGTGCCCAAAATCCCAAGAAATTCTTTAGAAGTGACTTCTTACTTTCCCACTCTGTCTCTTTCTCTGTTTCTCCAGTAATCACATGCATCTTATAGCAAATTTTTAAAAAGAAAAAGATGACACTGAATCTCCTAAATGTGGAAAAACAGTTACATCCTGAAAAGAAGGAAAATCCTTGCATAGCTAACTAAAAATTATACCACCTGTATCCTAAATTAATCTCAAACATAATCCAAGTTTCTCTACATGTTCATGGTTATTCATAGACTAGAAAGTAATTGGGTTAGTTTTGCTTTCATTCTTAACATTCTTGTATTTTAAGAAAGCTGTGGTTACTGCGACCTGTAACCATCTTACATAAACCATCAACAAGTATGTGTGGATTTAAAAAAAAAAACTTACAGAGACTTTTTGTTTCATGTGTGATCCCCTGCCCCCAGAGCTTCCTGCCTCTTCCTTCTATATTGTATTGTTTTCAAAAAGGGCCCTGAGCTGTTATGTTCTGGGCAGTATGTTAGAGACCTGCATTAGGTTATAGTAATTCATCCTCTCAGTAATGCTTTCTATAAGTTCAGGATACGATTCTCACTTTTTCTCAATTTAAATTTTTTTTTTTTAGGTTTTGCCATGGGGTATGTGTACTCACCAGAGACAGAGAGAGGGAAAGTGAGAAATCATGCCCCAGTGGGGTTGGCCATGTTGTAATCCCTTCTCTTCCTCTCGCCTTTCAGGGTTTTGGCACATATGCCTGGCATGAGTTTCAAGCCACCTGGTCCAGGACTCAAACACTGTAAGCCATGTCCAGTACCTTAACCACCGCACCACCTGCTGGTCCTATCCTTTTAATTTTCTTGTGTGATACAAGTATGCTTTTACTATTATTTTTTGAAATTATGATTTCTGGTTTACAAATAATCTTTGTACATCTTTGTGGAGTACAGTATAATGTATAATAATCAAACCAAGCATATAGATATATCCATTGTCTTCAATACTGAACATCAATTTTAATTTTGGGGGAAGCTGAAACGCAAACTTTCTCATATAAACATGAGTTTGTATTACCTCTCAGTTTGCTGTTTTGCTTTTTTAAAATCAGTATGGGGATGTCCAAGAAGCTTGAAATTTAAAACACAACCATGTATACATAACAATTTAGCATAAAGATCATTTATGACCAGCTCATGGCTTGGTGGCTAAATGAACTGGATCCCATATGGCTGACCACATAGTTCACATCCTGGACCTGGCAGCTTGAGAAACACACAGGTATGTGTGCGGATGTGTCCCAAAATCCTGAAAGGGAGGGAGAAGTAGAGGAAAAGGGGGTGTGGTGTGACCACTCCCCATAGGGAGTGCTTTCTCACTAGTAATTAGTGTGGTATGATTATTATTAAAGGGAGAGAAGATGAAATAGGGAGAGAAGGGAAGACAATAAGGGAGAAAGGAAAATTACCTCACAAAAAATTTCAAATGCACAGAACACTGAGATAAAATGTTTCTCTTATTAATAATACACAGCATTCATGAGAATGTTGACAAGTGAGTTCCTTCATAAGACATACACGTAGAAGCTGTACAGTTCAAAGAAATTTTCCAATATATATAAAAACTTAAAATGTATGAGCCCTTCAACTCAGTAATTCACTTAAAGAAATCCGTATTTTAAAAAAGAAAACTGTGTTTATATTGGTATGTTTATTATAGCATTATTATTATTATTATTGTCTGAGGGCATGTACATTCACCAGAGAGAGGGAGAGAAAAGGCACCTCCTGATGGGGCATGGTCAGGCCATCCCTTTTCCTTCATGGCTCCATCCCATCAGGATTCAGGCACGCATGCACACAACGCAACCTGGCTTGTTTTCTAGCCACCAGGGCCAGAATTCAAACCTGGAAAGCCCATTCTGTCTTGTTTTATTACATAAAGGGTTGGAATATTGAGTGGTTGAAAGTGAACTGCTGTTTGCCTGATTGGTAAACCAACATACTACAATTGATAGCGAAAGGTTTCTCCTGTAATATTTTATCCCTGGACTTGTCAAGTGAATTCTTTGCATGTTCAAGATGGAAACCATTGGTTAGAACTACATTCTTTTCTCGTTTTAATTTGAACCCCACCATATGGATTTTTTTTCCTTAGGAAAGTCTCCTTTTGGGAGATGATTGTGTCAGTGTTTGGTTCTTTTGTTTTTGTTTTAACTCTTGTCTCCCCTCATATACAAAGTACAATTTGAAGCCTTCATTTAATCTCTGCAGTTCATCTCATTTCAAATGTTTCTGGAAGAAGCACTTCATTGAAAGTAGTGCTGTAAATATTCTGCCATAGGAATACTTCTGTCTACATGTTTTCTCATCCAAGAATTTGTCATCACACTGCACAGGCTGCATCTTTGACGGTGGGTGTCCCATTTTTATCCGCTACTCTTTATTTCATGGAGTCGTATCAACATTATGAATGCAAGGCTGTAATATGGATCCAGAAGGCTGTTTGAACTTTTGAAACCTTGTGTGGGATTGATGGTGGTTCCGAGGCATGAAAAGCTAGTATGAGCGAGAAAAGGAGAGAGCACATGCAGAGACTTGGTGGTGCATAATGGATATTTTTTAACTTGGCGAGATGTGTCTCTCAATCCTGTGGCTTTGGCGAGAGAGTGTGCAGAGAGCAATGATAGCAAATAATGTATGAATGTTTTTGGCATTCAAAGGACATCCACTTCTGTTGGAAAACGTTAAGTGAGTTTTGTTCTTAGATAATCCACGTTAGTTGAATGTGTTAAGAGAAATGATACTTGTATTTCCCCTACCCTTCTGTCAACTGCTGTGAATGCTGTATGGTGTGTGTTCTCTTCTGTTCCTGACATGTAAGTGTGGCAATGTGAACTAAAGCTGATGGGTTGAGACTTGGACTGAGCTGGTGGTGTGCTTTGCAGGAGTACGTGGAAGCAGAGTTCACCAGTGAGCTCAGGTATCTCCAAGAAGGGTGGAAGTTCTAATGTCTGTTAGCTACCCATTAAGAATGCTGTTTGCTGCAGTTCTGTGTCCTGTGCTGGATGCTTTTTCTAAGAGTTGTCAATGTTGGAAATTCTTAAACTGATTAAAAAAACAAATAAACAAACAAACAAAAAAACATAACCCTGGCTTTTGACAGAAAGTGGAAGAATATGGAAGATTTACTGCTGAGTGAGGCAAGCCAGGATATGAAGGAGAGACAGTGTATGTCCCCACTTAATATGTACCGAGCATCTGCACTGTATGACTGAAACTGATTGACTAAAGGTTGTAAAAACACAAGAGATGGGTGTGAATGCCAGATGTGGTGTGTGTGGAGGAGTGGGGCCTAAGGAAGGACATTTTGTGGAGGGCTACGGAGGCAGAGCATTGACGTGATTGGGAGGTGTGGTTTTATCGGTTGAAGATATTTTGATCAACTGGAATGGGGAGAAATATTCACACATTGAAATGTTCACATTGTAAGCTAAATAATGTGATTGAATGTATATAAAAAAACAAAAATTTCAAAAAAGCCTTCAATGTTGCTGGTACTACCTCGCGTGTCACACAAAAGCGGGCAATTTTTGCATCTATTTCTGTATCTTGTCTAATGATAATGCATGCCTCGATTACTTTTGTAATTCAAAAGTAAACAATAGGGGTGCAGTTATCTTAATAATACTGCCTGCATCCAGCTGACGACCACATCTCACTGCCCGCTTCGTCCCCGGGCCAGCACAGACTGGCCCGAACCACGCAGGGTAAGCAAGATCAGAGGAGCTGGTCTCTAGGTCTCATCCCCAGCGCGCTCCTCTCCCACAGCTGCCCCGGGACCCCCAGCCGCTTAGTGCGCACGCGCGAGGAGGCGGGGCCAGCCTTCCACCCGCCCCGCCCCCGCGAAGACATCACCGGGAGATGCCGCTCGGTGTCCGATGTACTGGTGACCCGTCTTCCGGTAGGAAGTTCCAGGGCAGACGGTGGCAACCGCCACGGAACGGTGGATGCTGGTGAGATGGTACAGGCGGTCTACGACATGGGCCCCGGCCAGAGCGGCCACGACCAGCCCCGTGCCGGGCTGGTGGGAAGGTGCGCGTGGACTCCGCGGGTCCGGCCCCGAAGCCGGCGTTGCTCTGGTCGGGCTTCAGGGAGGGCCAGTCCTGGCGGCAGGCCAGGGGCCCATCGTCGGCTCAGGGTTTGAGCTCCGCTATGGGTCGGGCCCAGGTTCCGGCATGTCACCCGGGGCGGGACACAGGAGGAACACGGGCCCTCAAAAGCCAGGTTTGGAACCAGTGCTGGAGCTAAGTGGTGAAAATGGGCCATAGGCCTCTGACTGGGGAGGAAGGGAGTCAGGGCCTTGGGACTGTGGGGCAGTTACATGGGAAGAAAGATTATAATAAGCTGGACTTGGTTGAGAAAGGAAGGAGTTTCAAATGAAGCCAAGTAGTTTAGGGCTTTTAACAGTGAAGTCGTGAAGTTATTTGTGCTTCTTCCGCATGTATCTTTTTTTCTGTCTTAAGAAGACCCAACTATTTTAGTAGATTTTTAGAGAATAACTTTTTGAAAGGCTAGCTATTTCGCTTATGAAAAACAGAAAGCATAATGTCAGTCTGGGAGACTTAATTCAACAACTGAGCTTCCCTGCACTGCCCTGTAAAGTGTGTACTCCTAACTCCCAGCAGTGCCATACAGGGTCAATGAGGAACTGAGTTTTAATTTAACTTAGCTTCATTACAAATTCAAACAGTCACGTGTGACCAGTGACTACTGTATTGGGCTCCTCAGATCTAGGTGCAGGGAACCTGCCACGTGCTTACAGAATGTACTTTCATTTGAGGTGAATGAATTTCACTTTTTAAAATTTTTTTGAAACTTTTTGCTGCTTACTCAGAGGGACAGTGATGGTGTCTTCCATTGCAACACATAGAGGATATTTTTTTCTTGAAAAATGGTTGAGAGAACACTTGTGGCTCTCCCACGCTTATGTTTGCTTAGGAAATGCCGAACATAGGTTAATTGTAGCCACTAAACTTGAATTTATTTTTAAGAAATGATTTTTTTTTTAAATAATTTGGTCAAAGACCGTTTACTCTTACTTCTCATGCCCTAAAACTGGAGATTGCCTTTTGTATGTTACATTTCCTGGCCAGGAAAAACAGTGGCATTTGTGATTATTAATTCTCTAGGAAAGTAGTGTCTCAACTTTGGTTGGAGGGATTTCTTTTGGGATGTGGTGTTAACTAGTGACTTGGACAGATGTTTGCCTGATGGAATACAATTATTGAGAAAATTAAAAGGTATTTAGATTTATTCCTAAGTGAATCGAGTCACCTCAGGAAAATTTAAAAATCATCTGAGAGACTTGTGTTCTTGTTCCCAGTTTCCATGCACTTTGTGTATAGAAGTTGAGTCTTTCACATTGGGTCGTCGGAATAGTCACATCACATTTTTGCATAGAAAAGCCATCAGTACTTTTCCACCGACCCAGTAGTACACCTAAAAGAGAAATAACTGTGTGTGTACGTGTAGCATATATGTATAGTTTCGAAGTTATTTCTGCATTGACTTGAAAAGATTTTTCTTTTTGAGGGATTTTTGCTGTGGGGTGCATGCACTCACTGGAGAGACAGAAAGAGAGAAATGAGCCCCAGGGGGATGGCCACACCACAATCCCTTGTCCTCCATTTTCCTCTCAGGATTTTGGGCACACACACTCCTGGTACGAGTTCGAGCCACCAGGTCTGGGACTTGAACCACAGTCAAATGCGTGGGAGTCCAGTGACGTCCAATCCATTACACCATCTGCTGGTCCCTCAACTTGAAAACATAAGCTGCAGAATTTGTCAACAATTTTCCAGTCTCCAAATTCCGGTTTGGGTTTTTTAAACGGGTGCATAGTTACTTTCTTTTCGTCTAATATTTGAAAATAATTTGTATTTAGTTTTCTGAATGCCTCTTTCAAATGATTTTTCCAGTGACAGCACATTCAAGTATGGACCCCTTCACTGACTCACTTGGTGTTGAGTTGATATCTGGAATCTTCCACATGAAAAGGCAGCTTGGTCTTTATCCTGAAAACACAGTTGAAGACCTGAGATGATTTTCACTAAGATCTCTTAACACCTGCTGACATGGAAAACACTACACGCCTCTGGGGAGCTGTGGTAGAAAAGAGTTCTGCAATTCCTTTAAGTATATATACCCTTGTATTTCTTCTGCCACATTCCAAGAATTTAAAGAGATTTATCGGGATAGAAAATATAGTAAAAGGTATAAAACATTAAGAGTTGTGGTGACTAGAGGGACCAGCTGATGGTGTGATGGTTACATCACTGGACTCCCATGTGGTTGACCGTGGTTTGAGTCCTGGATCTGGTGGCTTAAAACTCATGCTGGGCACGTGTATATGTGTTCCTAAAATCCCAAGAGGAGAATGGAGGAGAAGAGATTGCAGCGTGGCCATCTTTCCTGGGGGTGATTTTGCACTGCTTTATGTCTCTCTGTCTCTTTCTCTCTCTCACTGGCAAGCGCACACACCCAATAGCAAAAGTCTCTCAAAAAATAAAATTAAGAATTGTGGCAACTGGGGCCAGCAGGTAACAGTTCAAGTCCAAGACCTAGCAGCTTGCTCTCTCTCTTTCTCTTGTCAAATGAAAAAGTAAGAATAATAAATTAAATAATTCTTTAAAATAATGAATGAAGAATTGTGGTAGCTGATTTCCATAAAACTGTTAACTCATCCATGGGTAGATGGAGGTGGTAGACTAGTTAAGTGGTGAAGTGTTTCATTAGTTGTTTCCCACCAGTAAAAATTTAAATTACCTGAAGGATTGGTAGTTGATATTGTTTTTTGTTGTTGTTGTTATTGTTTTGTTTTTTAAAGAATTATTGTTACTTAACTTTATTTATACTGCTTATTTATGTTTTAATTTGACCAGGTGAGGTAGAGCGAGAGAGAGAGAGAGAGCAAGCCAGCCACCAGGTCTGGGACTCAAACAGCAGTCAACCATGTGAGAGTCCAGTGGCCTTAAACATCACACTACCTGCTGGCCCCTTTAGTTGATATTGTTTTAAATATTGGGATTCTGTGTCAGATTTTATTTTCTAATATAATTATTCCTAAGGAATTTTTTAAAAGAATTATTTAACTTTATTTGTTTACTTATTATTTTATGTAATTTGACCAAAGAGGGACAGAATGAGAGGAGGGGGTGGAAATCGAGAAAGCAAGCTGCCAGGTCCAGGATTCGAACCAGGTTGGCACCCTTAACCACCAAGCCACCTGCCAGCCCCAAAGTTATTCTTTTTCTAATAAAGAATTATTTCATTATTATTATTTTAAATTTGCTATAAGGCATATGCACTCACCAGAGAGAGATAGAGAAGGAAAGTGAAAAAGCAAGCCTCCCAGTAGGGGACTCAAACAGTGGTAGGTCATGTGAGAGTTCAGTGCCTTAGGCACCATGCCACCTGCTGGCCCCCACTAGGGAGGTGTTAAAAGCTGAGGATTGTTTTGCTTGAATGAGATATTTGCAACTGTTAGAAATAGGAAAAGGAAGGGGTTGGCAGATGGTAGGGTGGTTAAGGTGCTGAACTTCCCACAAGGCCAACCGGTTCAACTCCTGGACTGGTGGCTTGCTTTCTCTCTCCCTCTCTCTGTGTGTATCTCTCTGGCCAAATTTAATAATGAATAAATAAATATAATGAATAATTCTTTACAAAAAGAAAACAAATGAATAGAAATGAAGGGAGCTTTGAGAGTAAACTGCAAGAGGCCTTAGTTGTTAAAAGTCATGTGAGGCAGTGTATGCAAGTGTGTTTAAATTTTATGTGCAGGTTTTGAAAGTTTTTGATTTTTTTGTTTTGTGTTCTGCTTTCTCTTAGGCACCCACCTACCATCTTATTTTGGAAGGAATCCTAATACTCTGGACAATCAGACTTCTCTTCTCTAAAACTTACAAATTACAAGATTGATCTGATTTTACACTCAAGGTAAGAAATTAAATCACCAATTTACTGTTCATTATATTGTGACTGTAGTTGCTGCACCTTAGAAGGATTTGTAGAGGCTCAAGTACACATATTAAAAGGTGTTCTGGGATATAAGGAAACTGAGGGGAATGAAATAGCAGGGGTAGGCGAAGTGTGAGGAAAGCTAGGGATAGAGTCATTCCCAGAGGAAAACCTCTCTGCGGTCTCACGTTGCTTAGAGTAAACAGTCCGACAGGTAGGTGATCATGGGAAAGCTCTGGCAACTGCCAGACTTTGCAGGTCTTCACTCTGGTCTCTTCAGTTGCTCAGGAAAAGCACAAGTTCTGAAGATCGAAGACAAATTTTCCCCTGGTCTCCATAAAGAAGATTCAGATTGGAAAGAGTCCTGTCTGCCCACACCCCAAACCAAGTTTTGATGTGTTGTGTTTGGTGAGGGAAAAATTCTGGACAGAAAAGTAAATTTTTCTCCAATTGTCAGATTACCCACAAAACTACATATGAAGGAATTTCAGCTTGTGCTAAGAAAAGAAAGGAGCAGCATAGGTGCACAGAACTCAGGAGGGGCTCTGTTTCCTTCTGGCCACAGCAGTTAGGTGCACTCTTTCTAGCAGTGTCTTCACTGTAACGTTTCTTTGTAATTCAGATCCTGCCAATGTCGTCGTAAGGTCACTAACACTGTGTTATATTTTAACTCATTTTCTCCGGTAGCAAAAGGAGGAGTTGATTGAAGAATGGCAGCCAGGACCTCTTGTTCCTCCTGTCTCAAGCAGCCATCCTACTCTCAATTACAACATTATTTCAGGGTAAGTCGGTTTTGCTACTTGAGGACTTGCATTGGGTTTCCTGGGGGCATATTTGCCAAAGGATATAGTGTTTTATACAGTATTTTATTTTAACTGCAGTAAAATATTCACAAATTTCTGCCATATGATAATTTCTTTAGTTTCTAATATAAAAACCTCTGTTAGGGATAATAGGAGAATTTTTTTTAACTCCTCAGTTTGGACATTAACTATTTTCCCATTTTTCTAAAAACAAACAAACATTTTTCTGACTAATGCATGTACATGGTAATATTTTTAATGGTCAAACACACTTAAAATGAATAGTGGCCGATTTCCAGTTTTTGTGGGCTTAGGTCTGTTGTAAGCTACTGTCATAACTAGATACTATAGAAGTGTGCTTATACTCCTGTTTCTTGGGTGGGAGGGGACACATGCACCTGTCATGAATTTCAAGGCTCCAAATTCAGGATTTGAACTGTGGAGGGCCATGTGGGAGTCGAGCGCCTTAATCACCATGCCACCAGCTAGCCGTTCACTACTGTTTTTTGATTCATCACCTAGAGACACTGTTAACCCACAATGTGAACTGTAGAACTTGAGCTCACTTAGATCCCTTTCCTCTTTGTTTTCAATGTTTGATCTATTGAGTTGCTTGGAAAGTCATAACTCATTTTTGCATAGGAAAACAGAAAGATACATGATGACTTTCTTGACAATCTGATATATTTTTCTTTAGTTCTTTTGTTGGTTATCTTTGCTTTATCATATGCATTTTTATAATTAAGAAATATTAAAAATATATAGAAAATATCCAACACCTTTGTCCAGTACCCAGAATTAAAAAGCATTAACACTTTGCTGTCTTTGCTTCAGGTCTGTTTTTTAAAAAGAAACATAAGAAATGCTATGTAAGAAATTTCTTCCAATCTGTAATTTACTCTTGCCTCCTATACAAGAGAACTACTGTTTGAAAGTGCGTTTTTTCCTTCTTTTTTTCTTTTGAGAGAGAGATTTTTTTTTTTTTTGCTATAGGGCGCGTGCGCTCGCCAGACAGACAGAGAGAGACAGAGAGACAGAAAGCAAGAAATCACCCCCCAGAGGGGATGGTCACGCCGCAATCCCTTCTCCTCCATTCTCCTCTCGGGATCGTGGGCACGCACGCACACGCGCCCGGCGTGAGTTTTAAGCCACTGGGTCCGGGACGCGAACCACGGTCGACTACGTGGGAGTCCAGCGACATAGCCATTACGCTAACTGCTGGTTCCTGAGAGAGAGATTTTTCTATAGAGCACGTGAGATTTCCAGAGAGACAGAAAGCAAGAAATCATCTCCTAGGGGGAATGGTCGTGCTGCAATCCCTTCTCCTCTATTCTCCTCTCAGGATTTGGGGCGTGCATGCACACACACCAGCGTGAGGCTTTTTAAGCTGCCGGGTCCGGTTCTCAAAGTGCAGTTGTCTACATGGGAGTCCCGTGACGGAACCATTATGCCATCTGCCGGTCTCTCACATCTGTAGTTTCTTTAGTCTTAAAACGTTTGACGTATTCTGAAAACAAACTTTCTGATATTTCATCTTGTACTTTGGTCTTAAGAAATCTTCTATTCACCTGAAGGTTTAACTTGCCTGTTTTTTATTTTTTTTGGAGAGGTTTTTCGCTATAGGGCGCGTGCACTCGCCAGACAGACAGAAAGAGACATAGAGACAGAAAGCGAGAAATCACCCCCGAGGGGGGATGATCATGCCGCAATCCCTTCTCTTCCATTCTCCTCTCGGGATCTTGGGCACGCACGCACACGCGCCCGGCATGAGTTTTAAGCCACCGGGTCTGAGATGCGAACCGCGGTTGACTACATGGGAATCCAGTGACATAGCCATTACACTAACTGCTGGTTCCCTAACTTGCCTGTTTTTATGGTCAGTGGTCCCAGTTTATTAGTTGGACAATCCATTTTTTATTTACTGACTGGAAATTCCCTTTGGTATACTGGCTTTCCTTGTAAAGGGTCTGTCTGACTTTTACCTATGTTCTTTTGGTAAATCCGTCTCTCGGTATCACTGCTTTATAATAGCCCTGACAAGAGTGAGTCCATCTACCTCCCTATTCTAAATTAACTCTCTTCTTCATTGTAAGCTTACATTTTGCTGAACGAATTTGGCACAAAAATGTGTTTGGGTTTTTATTGAAAATGCATAGAATTTATGGATTAATTTGGACACTTAGTACCTTGGTGATACTGAATCTTCCTGCCGCTGTATGTAATATATCACTTGTGTTCTTGGGTCTTATTTTGTACAGTGAAGTTTTAGCATTTTCTGCACAAAGACTTACCTGTTTTTTCTTACTTTTGATTTTGAAATATTTCTAGACTTATGGGCAGATGTACGAAATAATACAGAAATATGCCTTGTACCCTTCACTTTATTTACCCCAGTGGTAATGTCTCGAATAACCCCAAGACAGTATTGCACTCAGGATATTATGTTTCATATCTTTTAATAGATTCATCTCTGTGTACCAGAGTGTTTTTGTTTTTGTCATAAGGTGTGTTTTTTCTTTCCTGTCCTTGTTCTCATGTCCTGGCTAGGACACCCTCCATTCCAATATTGCACAGGAGGAGGATGGTGGCCTTCATGTACCTGATGGCTTTTAAACAGTAACCTGTGTTGACTTACAGGCATTCTTCACTCCTAGTTTGCCAAAGCAAATATTGATAGTTTTAAAAATCAAAGTCTTGGGGCCAGGAGGTGGCATTGTGATTAAAGGTGCTGGATTCTCACATGGCTGACTGTGGCTCAGGTCCCAGACTTGGCAGCTTGCTTTCTTGCTTTCCCTTTCTCTCTCTCTCTCTCTGTCTCTGATCAAATTTTAAAAAATAATGACAACAAAAGTAATTAAATAAATAACTTTTAAAGAAACCTTTAAAAATGAGTAAAACTAAAAATCAGAGTAGAAATGCTCATCCTTATCATGAGATACATCATGGTAAATCCATCATAAGTTGAACATTCTGAAAGTCAGATATGCACCTAATACGCCCAACTTGTGTAATGTCATAGCTTAGCCTACCATACCTCACCTTACACATGCTCTTAACACCTGGGTTAGCCAATGGTGGGGCAGAATAATCCAACCAAATCCTGTCTTCTCATGTGTGTTGAATATCGCATGTAATCTGTTGAATACTGAAAGTGAAAAACAGAAGAACTGGTGGTATAGGTATTGGAGCTATGGTTTCTACTGAATATGCATTGCTCTTAGACCGTAGTAAAGCCAAAAAGTCCTCAGTCAAGCCATGTCAAGTTTGGGACCATCTTTATTACATTTTATAAAATACTTTTTCTGTGTTTGTTGAGATGATCATGACTTTTCTCCTTTAATCAATCATGCTATTAAGTTTTACTGATACTTTTTAAAAAGTTTATGAGAAAAACTAGTCTACCATACCACCCTTCCTCGCCCCAGATTCCTCACTGTCTAGAAGGAATTGCTCTCTCTTTCTGGAAGTTATGTTTGGTTATTTTACAAAAGCATTAGTCCCTCCTTCATGGACCTGTTTTGTTTTCATATTTTGGACCACCTCCCCTCCCCAGCTTCCTGAGTTTTTCTCTCAGGCTAATCCTCCTGTGGCTCTTTCGCCTGCTGTCTCTCACTCGGGCAGGGTTGCAGTTTTGACTGGGAAGGGTTTTCTTTTTTTCCCTTTGATTCTCTGGGCCTTGCTTGTGTCGATGCCTTTCAGATCGGCGAAGTTATTGGCTTTTTATTTTATTTTATTTTTTTAAAGAGTTTTGCCTGAGAATGTATGGGCTTACCAGAGAGATACAAGGACAGAAACAGTGAGAGGGGAAGTGAGAAATCACCTCCTAAGGAGGATGGTCAGGCTGTAATCCCCCCTCCTCCATTCTCTTTCCAGAATTTTGAGCATGCATACACACATGTCCAGCGTGAATTTTAAGCCACTGGGTCCGGGACTCTTAACTGTGGTCAGCATATGGGAATCCAGTGATGTAACCACTATGCCATCTGCAGGCCATTTTTTAAAAGAATTTTTAGGGTTAGGCTGCGTCGCTTTTGCACTGCGAGGTCCCAGGGGACGTTGAAGATGGGGGCAAAGCCTAGACAATGAGGTCAGGCTCTAGATCTCTCCCAGTTAGACTTGCTGGCTGGGATGGTGTCAGCCAGCCTGCTCTCCCAACTACCCCATCCCCCTCACCTGTGGAGCCTGAGCTGTGTGCTGGGCATGACCTGCTGCGGCTCTGGGTGCTTAGGAGCTGCTCAGAATCCGTGCCTAGCCTATGTAACTGCACACTGCAGGGGAGACTACACATGCTAGGCTCGATCTTATGCCGGAAATAACATATCTGTGTAGTCTTGTGCCCTGGAAATCTTCGGCTCTGATTCTGTCTCTGGTTGAATGAAAGTGACATGGTCCAAGGACAGCAAATGAATTTAAAGTATCCGTGAGCCTGTGTTCTCTAGGGGTTATGTGCTTTCCTGCATGCTCTGGCAATACAGGCTGAAATTTCCGCAAGCGTGCGCTATAGCAAAACAACAACAAAAAGTTTTTTAAAAGAGAAAAACAAAGACAGAAGAGGCCTTAGGACTAAGGATGCATTCTTGGTTTATGAATCTGTGACCAGAGGATGCCCTCCAGTGTGTCTGGACAAGAAGTTATAAAACAGAGTTGATTCTCAAGAGTAGCCGAAAATGATCATCTTACAGGTATTATGCTTTTCCAGGTATGATTTGAGGATGTGGTTGTGGATTTCTCATTGGAGGAATGGCAGCTACTTAATCCTATTCAAAAGAACCTATACAGAGATGTGATGTTGGAGAACTAAGCAGTCTAATTTTCTTGGGTTACCAAATTATCAACCTGATGAGATTTTCAAGGAGGAACAAGAGGACTCATGGAAAATAGATAAAGGACACCTGGGACAAAACATTTCAGAAGAAGTCTAGGTAAATGATAATTGCAAAATGTGGCAGGAAGATAATCAGGAGAAGCTTAAAATTATGGAGAGAGACCATGAATATGTTCTGGGGAAAATATTTAATTCAAGCATAAACCTTGTTAATTTAGAAATGAGACCCCATAAATGTGGCACAGGTGAAAATTGTTTGAAACGTATTTTTGATTTTTTTATTCCAAAAACTAACTGGGGGAAAAAGAAACTTGATGAGCTTAATAAGTAGTTGATATTCTTCATCAAATCAGACAGAACCTATGGTGGGATAAAATACTGTGGTTGCAATAAATGTAGAAAGGGCAACAATAATGGCTAATTGCAAATCATTTAATACGTACAGGAGTCTATTTATGCACGGAGTGTTCAGAAGTTTTAATAAGTCACAGCTTATTGTACATAAGAGAACTCATACAGGAGAGAAACCCTATCAATGCAGTGAATGTGGGAAATCTTTCTCACAAAAATCACTGCTCACTATTCATCAAAGGGCTCATTCAGGAGAAAAACCATATGGGTGTAGTGAGTGTCAAAAACCTTTTAGCAGAAAGCCACTGCTCATTTTACATCAGAGAACTCATACTGGAGAGAAGCCCTATTGATGTAGCGAATGCGGAAAAGCTTTTAGCAGGAAGTCACAGCTTAAAAGACATCATATAACTCATACAATAGAGAAACCCTATGGTTGCAGTGACTGTGGGAAAGCTTTCTCCCAGAAATTAAAGCTCATTACGCATCAGAGAACACATACAGGAGAGAAACCTTATAAATGTAGTGATTGTGGAAAAGCTTTCTTTTGGAGGTCGCAGCTTATTACTCTTTAGGACTCCTACAGCAAAGAAACTTTATGCATGTTGTGAGTGTAAAAAAGCCTTCAGCAGGAACTCACTCCTGATTAGATATCAGCAGATTGATATAGGAGAGAAACCCCAAGAATGCAATGAATGTGGCGAAGCCTTCATTAGAAAACCACAGCTTCTTAATTATCAGATAACTTATACAGGAGAGAAGAACTACCAATGTAGTGATTGTGAAGAAGCCTTCAAAAAGTCAGAGCTAATAAGACATCAAAAAATTCATCTAGGAGAGAAACCCTACAGATGTATTGAATGTGGAAAAACATTCTTTGGAAAGTCACAGCTCATAATACACCAGAGAACACACACTGGGGAGAAACCTTATGACTGCAGTGAATGCAGGAAAACTTTCAGTGAAAAGTCAAGTCTTAATCATCATGAGAGAACATATACTGGAAAGAAACCCTTTGAATGTACTGAATGCAGAAAAGCTTTTGCCTGGAAACCACAGCTCCTTAGGCATCAGAGAATTCACACAGGGGAGAAATCCCATGAATGTAGTGAATGTGGAAAAGCATTTGTTCAGAAAGTGCAACTCAGGGACGTGTGTGCGTGTGTGCGTGTGTGCCGAAGATCCCGAGAGGAGAATGGAGAAGGGATTGTGGTGTGGCCATCCACCCTGAGGGGTGATTTCTCACTTTCTCTCTCTCTCTCTGTCTCTCTCTCTCTCTCTCTCTCTCTCTCTCTGTCTGGCAAGCGCATGTGCCTTATAGCAATACCTCTAAAAAAAAAGTACAACTTATTAAACATCAGAGAAATCATACAGGAGAGAAAACCTATAGATGCAGTGACTGTGCCAAAGCTTTCTTTGAGAAGGCACAGCTCATTGTACATCAGAGAATTCATACAGGAGAGCGACCCTATAATGTAGTGAATGTGGGAAGTCTTTCACTAGAAAATCACACCTAATGAGGCATCAAAGAATCCATACAGAAGATAAATATTATGGATGCAGTGAATGTGGGACCACCTTCAATAGGAAGTCACAGCTTTTGATGCATCAAAGAAATCATGTAATATAGAAACCATATAGGTTCGGTGAATGTGGAAAGTCCATGGTTCGATTCCAGACCTTGTAACACTTCTGAGGGCACACAAAGGAGAGAAGATCTGCTGAAGCAGTGACTACTGAACAGCCGTAACTGGGGAATCAGGAGTCACTTAACAATTCAGAAAGGAGAGAAGTTTTTAAAAGTGGACAATGTAGAAAGGCTTTGTTCTGAGACAGCTCATTACGCATTAGATGACTCATCGAGACACAGCTTATTAAAGATCAATATTAAGGAGACTTAAATAGGTTAAAAATACATTGTTTTAACATGTGAGTGGAAGAGTTCTTTCAGAAAGGACTACTCACTGTGAACTAAAAAATGCTTACAGGAAGAAAATGCAAAATATAAGATATTAGAGATTTCATACTGTAGAAGTCCTACTAATTTGAAGAATTTAATAAGCATGATCCTATTGAGAATCCTGTGAAAAAGTTGGTGTTCATTATATATAAATTACTATAAAAACTGGTCAAGTTTAGGTGGTAGGTACATTTACTTAAGTGTGAAGACTTTCCTCTTTGGTGAATTAAAGTGTCCCATCCTAAGTAACTAGAAACTATACAGTTAAAAAAATTATTTATTTTTGTTATTATTATTATTTAATTTCCTATAGGATTTGTACACTCACCAGAGAGAGACAGAGGGAAGGAGGGAAAGTAAGAAAGCAAGTCACCAGGACTGGGATTTGAACCATGGTCGGCCATGTGGGAGTCCAGAGCCCTAACCCTAACCTGCTGGTCCCTACCTGAGCATTGTTGTTTTTCATCTTGTTGAGCCCAAGGGAAGACTTAGGAAACCTAAGGAACCCTGAGAAGGAGAAAGCTGACCCACTGGATTCAGAATCAGTGGTCCAGAGGTAAGCATCACTTTTGAAAAAGAAACCTTAGGGGCCAGCAGTTGGTGTGCTGGTTGAGGGCGCTGGACTCCTACATGGCTGACTGTGGTTCAAGTCCCGGTCCTGGCGGCTTGCTATCTTACTTTCCTTCCCTCTCTCTCTCTGTTTCTGTCTGGTCAAAATAGAATCAATTAAGTAAAATAAAAAAAGTAAGCCTTAAAACCACAGGGAAGAATGGAGAAAATGTTCAGAGAGCCCCTGTCATGGGCCAGGTTCATCAATACTGGGTCCCCTCCATACTTTATTGATGAGGAGCCTGAGTATCACAAAGGCCAGGTGATGTACTCAGTGGCTGAGGCCATCAGCTGCAGTGGGAAGTATCCAGCTGACTGCATCCTGGGTTCTTCTCCCTGAGGTCTATTCCCTTTTGTGTCAGTTAACAGTTTTTGAGAGTGTACTTCAGTTGTCCTTCCTTTCCTTCCCGGGCTTTCTAGGATCTTGTGTTACTTTCATCATGGATTGCCAATTGTATTACACGCATCGAGGAGAGTGGTTTACTTGGTCTTTTCTGCCTGTGGTGCATTCCTCGGCATTGCCTAGGACGCAGACTAGGTGGTAGGTAACTGCAGAGGAAGTTCCAGCACAGTTCCCGCTGTGCCGTGTGCACGGTCCTGACGGCTTCTGTTCTGTTCCATCTTACTGTTTCCTTTCGTTAGGGCAGGATGGCTGTGATTAGCTTCGCTGGCTCCTGGTCCTAGTTTGACACCACGTTTCTGAGCACGGTGTGTAGCTGGAGGATGCATGAGCGGAATTCACTAGCTGTCTCCCCGTGCATTCTGCTACCCCTGCCGGGCTCCCACGTGGCTCCTGTGTAGCTGGCCACCAACTTTCTTCGGTGGGGGAACGTGTCTAAAAAAACTTTCCGGCATTGATTTTAGAAATTGGAAATATAGCTTCCAATGCAAACGTTTATTTAAACACTTAAATATAAGATCCATAACTCTGCTGCTGTCTTTTTTCCTATGATGTTGATTATTTTATATTTCTTCAGTTTGCCTTATTCCAGGTTTTTCCCCCAAAGATACTGTATTTAGATACTACTTTCTTTTTTCTTTTTTTCCCCCTAGGTTTTTGCTGTAGGGAGCGTGCACTTGTCAGAGACAATGAGAGGGAAAGTGAGAAATCATCTTCTCCGGCAGGGATAGCCATGCCGCAACCCCTTCTCCATTCTCCTCTGAGAGTTTGGTCATATGTACACATGTGCTTGGCATGATTTTCAAGCCACCAGGTCTGGGACTCAAACCACAATTAGCCATGGTGGGATACTACTGCCTTAACCTCATGCTACCTGCTGGCTCCATAGTTACTTCTTTCTGAAGTTCTAAAACCAAAGCAAAAAATTTGCCATTCATTTGTCTTAGAATTCTAGCTCTTTCGGGACCAGCAGGTGGCATAATGGTTACATCACTGGACTCCCATGTACTCATGGCTCGAGTTCTGGACAAAGCAGCTTAAATCTCATGCTGGGAACAAGTGTGTACGTGCCCAAAATCCCGAGAGAAGAAAGGAGGGGAAAGGATTGTGGCATGGCCATCCCCCTTGGGGGTGGGGAATTTCTTGCTTTCTGTCTTCACCTCTCAGGTGAGCATACACTCTCTATAGCAAAAATCTCTCTTAAAAAAAGATTCTAGCTCTTCTGTATTTAAGTAGTACAGGGTAGTTTATTAAGGATAAAAATTGAAAAATGGTAACATTGATGGAAAGGTATCTGATTTTTAATCTACTTGTCTCTAATTTTACTTCTTAAAAGCAATACAAAAGCAGACAAATACGCCATCCCTTCTGTGTCATGCGTGCCGCCAGGGTAGTGTGACAGTGCTTGATGTGTTTCTGTGCTGAGCTGTGCGGTTTGTCTCTTTCCTGCTGAGTCACAACATTGTGGTGAACGGAAAAAAGTGCATCAGCTTTGCCTCCTTTAATTTCCTTGGATTGTTGGATAACCCCAGTGTTAAGGTGAGTAGCATGTAAGGCTACAGTGAACAGAAGATGTTAATGTGTTACAAGCCTGGGTGTGAGGGGGCCAGCAGTTAGTGTAATGGCTATGTCGCTGGACTCCCACGTAGTCGACCGCAGTTCGAGCCCTGGACCCGGTGGCTTAAACTCACACTGGGCGCATGTGCGTGCGTGCCCAACATCCCGAGAGGAGAATGGAGGAGAAGGGATTGTGGTGTGGCCATCCCACCCGGGGGGTGATTTCTCGCTTTCTGATTCGCTGTCTGTCTCTGTCTGTCTGGCGAGCCCACACACCCTATAGCAAACAAAAAAAAAAAAAAAAAAAAAAAAAGGCCTGGGCATGAGGTGCAAACAAAGACAGGCTCTGAGAAAAGAAATTGTGCAAGTCTCCAGGTCTTTTTCTCCAGCAGAGATGTAACCTGGACTTAGACTGGTGGAGACAAGGATGTCCAGTGTGGCTTAGTGTTGGGTGACAGCCAGAGAGAAAGCCAGGTCAGGAAGTAGTACACGTGTCAGGTGTTTGCTCCATCCCCTCTTAGGCTATGGCAAGCCAGCATTTCTCAGGAAAACCATGGGCCCACAAATGCAGAAAGTGTAAAGCTTTGAGTTAGCCAGGGTTGGGGATCAAGCCGATGTGACTGGTCCACATTTAAATCACATACCTTGTTTCCTACCCTATTCAAATTGTCATAATTCTAAAGAAGAAAAGTGGAGGAAGGAGAAAGAAGCGTTGTGGATTAAAGAGCAGGAAGTGCTGGTTTTGCATGTTAAAGTGTAATTTGTTTTACTTCTGCAAAGGCAGCAGCCTTAGCATCTCTGAAGAAGTATGGCATGGGGACTTGCAGATCCAGGGGATTTTATGACACGTTTGGTAAGTTTTTGTTGCATTCTTTATCACACTGCTGCTCTTAATAGTTATGATTCTATTTTTATTACAAAACTCCTTGACAGACCTACTTCTGGTGTCATGCTGGTGTGCACCATTTCTTGCCTAACCTCTGAGAGCATTTTGCCATTGGGAAGCATTGGCTGAATGTGCACTGTGCAGTCCAGGCCACAGTGCCCTTCTTGGGGGTCAGTGGCATTGCACAGCACTTTTGGGGAGAACAGAATCCAGGCCACGCCTACCTCCAAGGGACTGGGAAACAGTCCTAGTGGGACAGCCGCGTCCTGGGAAGAAGGGAGAGCAAATTTAGAGAGGGAGGAAGAGATAAACTAGGTTTTTTGTGGAGTGTAGATGAAGTATCATTGGCTTCTTTCTGTGTGAATAACCCAAGAACAGGCTGACTAGAAATACTCAGGTGAGTGTCTGATTTTTAAGTACTAACAATTTCTTGATTCAGAGTCTTTGAAGACAGTCCTGGCATTTGTGGTTGTTTTTATTAACTTTATTATCCTTTGCTTCTGCAAGTGTCAGTAAATAATTATTCAAATGAATATGTTGCTGGAAATAATGTTCTCACAGTATGTCAGTGTGGGGAAGGTAGAACAAGGTGAACCTCCTGTCTCCTATCGTCATTTCCATTTCTGGACCTCGTGGGGGGCAGGGCTACGTTTACTTTAGTCATGAAAGCATGTCTATGTGCTTACAAGGGTGAAACGGAGCAGCACTCTGAATTGAGCCTCGGAACCCACAGTCCCCTGCCGCATCACTCAGCTCGCCCAGTCTTGGGCATGTCTAGTGTGTTTCCAGACTGACCTGGGAGTCCGAGCTGCTGTCCGCGGATGGCTTCCGGTGCTGTGGTTCCGATTGTTTCTGACTACACCACCAGGCGGCTCCTTTCCCATATATGTGTGTTTAGTTTAAGTTAAGAAGGGAGCACCTTTCTGTATTCCTTTAGCTGACTTGGTGGTTATGTTACTTGTATTGGAAACAGATAAGAGTTAATGTCTGGAAGAGATCTCAGAAATGTTGTATTCCCTCATCCCAGTTATTCAGAAGAGGAAGAGAAAGCCAGGAGAGGCTAGATGACTTCTTCACAGTCACACAGCTTTCCAGTTGCTGAAAATGAGAACCCACCCATCCTGACGCCCGGTCTTGGTGGCAGGTTTAGAAACACGAGCTCAGCTCAATCTCTCACTCTCCTTTAGTTGCCTGCAGCTGGGCAGTATTGGCTTGGTCTTGGTTAGGAGGGAATTATGTTCTTGACAAGCACTGGAAAACTATCAAGGCATTTTTTTAGGAGGCTGTTGGTTGTAATTTGATCAAGGCTTTTCTTTCTGTGACTGCTTGCTGGGATCAAGAGGTGGCTTTGATAAAAGCCTGTTTTTTGTTTTTGTTTTCATTAATTTTTGCTATAGGACCCATGTGCTCTTCAGAGGGAGACAGAGGGAAAGAAAAGAAGCAGAAACTTTTCTTTCTAATAGATTTTATTTCCATTTTGGCCCAGGTCCCTCCCTGGAAGTTAATGTGGTTGCACAGATGAGAGATGTATTGCTAAACCAAATTATGAAATAATGTTTCAAATATTTAAGACCAGTCTCCCCAAAGTGGTGACATATCCTGTTAACATAGCTCTGTCATCTTTCCATTTGGGTCACCTGTATCATTGCAGCTGAATGCTTTCACACCAGGGTCTTTTTGATTAATGGCTTTTAAATCATTTCCCTGATTGGGTGATTGAGTACATGAGCTAGACCTCAAAGCATCAGTTATGACTTCTAACCTCTGGCCCTGTCCTCCTTGCTGCCATTTCATACCCCCACCACCAGCAAAAAAGAAAAGTCACTATCATTAGTTTCTTGTTAACTCTTCCAGACTTTTTTCATCACATCCAAACCTCTTCTTACACATGTTTCCTCCCCACCTTACAATAGCTGTAGCATTCTGTACACTGGTTCTCAACCTTGCTATTGAAGAGAGAGGGAGAGTTTGTTAAAGAGAGGCAGAGGGAAAGTGAGTAAACACTTCTTATGGGGAATGGTCACACCTCAGTCCCTTCTCTATTTCTCCCTCCTTTGGGAATGTTGGGCGCACAAGCATATGCCGTGGGTCCAGGACTAAAAAACCTCGCAGTTGGGCATGTGGGATCCAGCTGCCTCAACCACCAGAAGCTGGCCCAGGGAGCATGTTTTAAATTTAAATTGGATTGGGCCTGTCAGATGTCTAAATAGGCCAGTGGAGGCGGTATAGGGAACACACGTTTTGTGTCAGTCCTCTACAAGCTACTTTATTGGTCACTGAGTCATGCTCAGGCTAAAATGGTAGGTAAGGGTCACGCAGACCTCAGTCTCTGGAGGGAGCTTGCAGGTTAGTCTGCAGTGGCCTGATTTCCACCAGGCACCCAGCCCATGCTGAGTAGAATGCATTATATGTAAACTCATTTTCTTCCCCTCAACACTTGTGTTCACTTGTCACTTCTTTTCCTTTCTGTATTTATTTATAGCCCTTATTTGTACAGTTTTGGTTTTCCAACCAGATTTTTTTCTGTTTTTTCCTTATTTTGGAAGTAGTCATTTCAGTTATAGTGGTTATATTAAATTACCTTGAAATATTAGCATAGATAAAACCGAAGAAGCTACTTAAGGTCTCTAAGACTAAATTTTAAATCTATAAGATATCTGTATGGTTTAATTATTCTAAATACCATGGGTACTCTTGGCCTTTGTGTTGAGCAATAAAGCAGGCATGAGGACCCCCTTTTCTCTTACTAGTTATTTAGTTCCAAGCTTAGGATCTCTTGCATGGGCTGCCAAAAGTTGCTTTTAATTGTTTTCTTGTTTCCTCCCTTAGAGTATCACCTACAAGTGTCTCTCAGTATTTTCAAACCCCATTGTCTGTTTTATTTCATTCTGAACTTTTCACATGTCACTTACTGTGAATTTCCTTGTTAAGACATGTTCTTGTTTTTACTATTTTATGTAGCATATAGAAGTTAGATGATTAATACAGAAAAAGGAAATGGAGCAGCAGTTGATTCCAGTACATCTAGCCATTAGGCAGAGTGTGCTCCCACCTCCAGAGACCTGGAAGGAGAAGCGAGCAAGTTCTTAGACGCCTCTTAAGGACTATAGGGTCTAATATTGCTTCCTGCCTACTTGAGAGTACTTTGGAATGGAGCAGGTGTTTTTACCAGGTCGTGAAGCCCTCCTCCCCATTAAGGCTGTGGAATCCTAGTGCGTTTATGATAGTGTCTGTGGTGAAACTTTTTGTTTGTTTCTTTTGTTTGTTTTTTGTTTGTTTGTTTTTGGTTATTGGTTTTTGCCTTTGGACATCTGTGCTTGCCAGAGACAGAGAATGGGAGCAAGAAAGAGAAAACAGAAAATCACCCCTCGGGTGGGAGGGCCATGCTGTAACCCCTTTTCTGTTCTTCTCTCAGTTTAGAGCATGTACATACATGTACTCAGTGTGATTCTCAAACTGCCAGATCCATGACTCGAACCCTGCTTGACTTTGTGGAAGTTCAGCACCTTAACTATCACGCCATTTGCCTGCTCCAGTTCCTTTTCTAATATTTCAATCTTACCTATGTGTGATTTACTCTTGTTGCTCAGGTATCTCTATGTGTAATACATGGTGGCTCTTTGTTCTTAAACTAAGTAGATGAGAAGATGGCTGTGTGCAGGGCTTCATGGTGAGAGGTGATAGGCTTTTTTGTGTTCTAAAGCCAATAGTAAGCACTCCTTGACTTGTGTGGTTTTTAAAATAAAGTATTTTCTTTCTTTGTTTGAGAGCAGTCACTTTGATCTAGGACTGCATGGTTTAACAGGAAGAAAATGTATTCATTAAATTCCTATATCTGTCACTTTTTCCTACTAGCGATGGGATCTTGGTTTTCTTGGTATATACTGAGAAAAGCCCTTGCTTGCACCTCTTAGGACATTTTGGTAAAATCATATAGGATCCTGTGTGTGAGATATTGTGAAGACACTCAGCACTGCACTGTGTCCTTTTTCTTTTTTTAAGAATAATTAATTTTATTGATTGATTGGTTGACTTTAATTTGCTATAGGGAATTTGTGTTCATTGGAGAGGGGGGAAGTGAAAAAGCAAACCTCCAGGACACAAACCACGGTCGGCCATGTGGGAGCCCAATACCTTAACCAGTAGGCCATCTGTATTTAAGTTCTAATGAGTACATAAGTGCTATTATTTGTGCTTTGAAGAAATATCAGCCATGTGTCTAAGGACTTTTTTTCTTTTTTTAAGAACAAGATATTTACAGCAATATGAAGCTGTTAAAAGAAAATGTGGTCAGTTAATTATTTCTTAACTGTCCTAAAGTTGACTATTTCATGGTCTTGCCTCGGGAAACAGCCAAGGCCATAATCTATCCTCCTTGTAAGAAGGTGAACAGGTAGGTGAACAAGATAGTCTTAGGGCCAGCAGATGGCGTAACGATTGTGTGCCTAGACTCCCACGTAGTTGACCACAGTTAGAGTCTTTGACCTGGCGTTTTAAAACTCATACCAAGCGCATGTGCGTGCATGCCCAAAATCCTGGGAGGGGATTGCAAAAGGGATTGTGGCATGGCCATCCCTACTGGTGGGTGATTTTTCAATTTCTGACTCTGTCTCTCTGTATCTCTCTGGTGAGTGCATGTACCCTATAGCAAAAATCTAAAAAAAAAAAAAAAAAAAAAAAAAAAAAAAGAAGATAGTCTTTATTTGAAATTCAGATAACTCAACTAGGAGATAAGTTAAGGTGTAGCTGGGTTTTCCCTTTTATTCTATGAATACTGGTTTCATTGAGCAAACTCTTTTTTTTTTTTTACACTTGTAAATAAACAATTTTATTGTTCATCTTCACATATGTGAGAGACATCACTACAGCATCCATAACTCTTGAGTTACAAAGTTATAAAACAAGACTTTAGAACGTGAAATTAATATTCTGATAAGGTGCTTAACTTCTAAACAAGGACAAATTAACATTTTTAGAAACTTAATTATTAAGCATCTAATGCAAGATTTATCCAAAAGTAAATATAACATGACATTTCCCTAATACAATTAAATAACCTATAATTAATTATCTGAGAACTGAGGTTCAAGACCACAGAGCTTGAATTCTTTTAAATATAAATAAAATAAATCCATTAGCATAGTAAGTTTTTGCTATAGGCCTATCATCAAGCTATGTCATGAAGAACTCATTAGGACAACAGAGGTTAGCAACAATCAATACCTCTCCTTTATTTATGTCAATTACTGATACCAGTTTAGATGTAAGTAAGAGTTCACGGCTCGGCTTTTTAACTTTGAAGCTGGGCTAATGTGCAGCATAAAAATTAAGAATTTGATTACAAAACATTTTCACATTGAAATCAACCTGAATGACAAGTAAAAATGTAAGGGAACAACATGATGTTCCTTCAAATCTAACTTACAAAGTTTTCATGAATGATTATTAGTCTCTGTTACAAAACTGGCAAGGACTCTCAAAATTTTTAATTATGCAAACAGAAAGAGCCGAGTTAACTCAATTTTCCTTCCTTTCCTCCTTTCTTTATTCTCTATTTCAAAATGTTTTCTGTACTTTCTCTGAAATGGGTATTCCTTCTACACTAACTCTCACATTCCACATATAATAAGAAATTTGCACGATCACATTCATCTCAGCAGGACTGTGTGTAATGAAAGATTGACATTGTAATGAATTTTCCAGAAACATTTTATTACCCAAGTCCCTGATTTGTCGCATTCTGAGAATACCATACAATGGTGAAAATACAAAATATTGTTATATCTGGGATGTTGAATATAATAATACACAATAAAAAAGTCATTTAAAATTTGGTTGATATAGTGACAATAACGGCAAAGACTTAACCGTTCCATGATCACAGAAAATCAGGTGTAATCCATTGACATATCAATCAATTTAAGAGACCTTTGATTTAATACAATATTAATGGAGGCACCAAAACAATGCACTGTTATTAAATCAGGCCTAAAATAACCCTGAAAAACTCAATACAATATCAATTAAATTGGGACTATTTTTTAAAGCACACATAGAGAAAAGCTAAAGATACTCATTTTTAAAATCTTCTTTATTAGGCTACTAATAAAGAAAACTAAAATAATATAAAAAGGATATATTAAAACTACATTAAGGCTCAGATTTTAAAACAAGAGAACCAAAGAAATCCAGTTATGGCTATTACTGTGTTCTTATCATCTTACAGTGCCTAAGAAGTTAAGCCCTTAGAAAATGGAAAAGCATGCAGTTTATTATGTACAGGTATTGTAGGAATCTGAAGGTGGCCAAGGCAAAATCTAGCAATTGCAACCTTCACTTTTAAATTCCTCTGTTAGGTGGTTTAAAGATAGACCCTTAATAGTTTTTTAAACTCTTTTCTTTTTTGTAGTTATTAAAATATACATCCTAGCAAAAAGGTATGGCTCATTGATCAATTCATAAAACACATAGTCTAACACCACCGGTTGGTACAATATAAAAGAAACTTCTTCCAAAAGAAGCTTTATTAGATGTCAAAAAAAACCCTGTTTTAACTCACAAATGAAAAGTATTTGTGTAAGGGTCTTTCTGTAAGTGAGTTAATGGTGATCCAGCTGGAAGCATATACCCTGGGATGCCTGTCTCCAATCCTCCAAGTTTTGGAGACAAAGGCTTTAATGCCAGTCTATTAAAGACAAAAGCTAATGAAGTCTGTAGTTTATCCGTATGCCTTGGGGAAGGCAGAATTAAAAATATATCATCAAATAGCTTTCTATTCCCATATATGATCAAAAGGGCAATTTCAATTACGTAGACACTATAGCTCCATGATCATTCCAGTGGGAACCTTGAAAAAAAATCAAATGCTACCATTTCATACCTGCTCCAGCATTGGAGCTGTTTCACTGTAGTCTTCCTTTTTTTCAGCACCATCCACCCCAACAGCTTTGGATGCCAACAAACCAGTAATCTTGTTAAGTCGAGCTCTCTTTGCCTGAAATGAGTTGCCTTGATTATTTTTCCTCTTGTTTGATAATGTGCTCTCTGGCTGTGGAAAGACCATCTTTGGAACGTTCTCTACATGAAGTCCAAATGTTTCACTAGATGTCGGCAGATCTTTCTTCTCAGCTTCTGGTGTGACTATACAAGTTGAAGTTTCTTCCTTCTTTGAAGGTACTTTAAACCACTTTCTCTCATCTTTATCTTTATTGCTGTTAGCGCTGGTTCGAGGTTTATTCCCTGCTTTATTCTTGGCTGCAGCTGCAGCAGCTGCTTTGACTAACGCAATCCAATCCTCACTTCTCATAGACTGGTTACATGATCCAGCTGGGTCGATAGGACAACACCAGCTTAGTGGATGCTGGGATTTCACCTGCCCCTTAGCATCCTCAGGCATGACTTTAATGTGCATTCTTTTTAAACAACGAATTACTCCATCATAAAACTGAACTGTGAAAGTTCCTTCTTTGTTAATTGCTTCAATCTTGGCAGGGTAGCAGCGACAGTCCGTCCACCAAGCCAGAACTTCTTCTCCAGCTTTAGAGTCAAAGAAATCTTCCTCATCTTTGAGCCCTTCTTTTCGTAGTGCAGGTCTCTCAAGGGGTCGCAATCTATTGCTATCCCAATAAATCCACTCATCATAGCGATGACTCCAACGCTCAAAATGGACCAACATCTTGCCCTCCTCATAGTCAATTTTTTCAATTCCTGATGGATACCATTTTTGTAAGTAGTCCAATGCCTCCAAACGAGCACCAATCTCAAAAGTGATTCCAGGACGGTTTGGGGGCTTTTTACTCATCTTGAGATCTATTCTTCAGGATTCTCTTTTCACGACTCGGCCTCCTCTCCGCACAGCAGCCGGGCCTTCCGGGGTCGAGCCGGGGCACGAGCAGGACCGCCGACCCGGGCCTCCGCCTCCGCCTGGGCAGCGGTCGCGGAGGGAGCAGCAGCGGAGCGAGCCTCAGCGCCGCGCCGAGTCAGCCCGAGGTTGTACGGAGCTGAGCTGGTCAGAGCCCTCAAGCCCGCTCGGGCTCCGCTGCCTTCGCCTCTGCCTCCGCCCCGGCCAGCCCTGACGCGACGCCGGGCTCGGCGACGTCAGCCGCCTATTGAGCAAACTCTTACATAACATGTTGCTTATTTCACGCCGGGTAGTATTCTGGGTGGCGATCAGTAATAGCATGTGTGGTCTTCCTGCCAGCCTCTTGAGGAAGAAGGCATGGCTATTAGTCTTGTTTGACAGATGAAGGCCCACATAGACTCAAAGCAGCTTCTGGCTTGTCCAGATATATCCCCAGAGATGGGGAGCCCAGATGACCACCCCCTGGTTTTGGTTTGAGGGCTGTGATGACATGGTAGCCAGGCTCCATCTCAGGTCCTGGTGCTAGGCAAGTATGAGCAGTTGCCGCAGGTGCCAAGATGTGTGGGGCGTCTGCGGAACCTCCCTCCTTGGCCTCTTCTCCACCACCTTGGCTCCCAGCAGTAATTTAGTAAGAGTAGTGCTTCAGTTCTGTTTCATGCACATCCGTCACCCCTTAGATGGTAACGCATACAGAAGACATGGCATTGGTAGGTGAGGAACTTTGCCTTCTGCTTGCCACCTTCCCCTCCATCACAGTCACATCAGGAGAAACAAGTTCTGCAGATACTTGTGTTTACCTGTCACAAAACTTGCTTAGCAAGGCTGACATCAGCCAGAACCCAACATCTAGATAAAAGGGAAAGGCCAGTCCTTTTGAAAATTTTGGGACCACTAGGCAAGAACCAGTAAGTCATGTTTCTATTTTTAGTGTCGTCTTTTCACTTAACAGCAGCTATGTGTGTAGGGTTGTCAGAAAAGTCAAGCATTTTTGCATAGAAAAACAGCAAAATACTTCGTGACTTTTCCAACAATCCAATAACAGTTCTGTGACATCTTTTAAGAAGCTTAAATAATGGGACCAGCAGGTAGCATGATGTTTAAGGCATTGGACTCCCACATGACTGACCTCAGTTTGAGTCCCAGACCTGGCTGCTTGAAAAATCACACTGGTTACATGTGAGTGTGTGTCCAAAATCCCGGGAGAAGAATGGAGAGGGGATTGCAGTGTGGCCATCTCCCCAGGGATAACTTCTCACTTTTCCTCTCTCTGTTTCCCTTAAGTGAGCACACACACCATATACAAAAACCTTAAAAAAAAGAAAAAAAAGCAACAGCGTAAATAAGCAGGGGGCCCTGCCAGGCCATTGCTCGAGAGTGCCCAGTTCCCTGCCAATGCCCGTGCTGCAGTGTTCCCTTGGGCACACTGCACTCCCACCTCTCTCCCACACACAGAGCTCCCAGGCCGGTGGCCTGACTTCCTACTTCCTGTGTGCCACTCTGAGTTCTTCTTGCACAGAGCATGTGGTGGAACTCTGCATGCTGCTATCCAGGCTTGAGTCCTTCTGCAGTCAGCAGAGCAAAAGACACATAAAGAATCCTTTCTCTCCTTGATAATACCTCATTTTGAGACCACTTCAAAGTTTTAAGGTTTAAAACCAGCCAATGGCCCTTTGTTCCAGGGCGTGAAGCCTCGTGGCATGGCCTGCGGGAGTGAAAGGGTATAAGGAACCATGATTTAAGATGAAAATGAAAACATGTCAGCTTGAAATTAAGGGGGAACATAGAGAGGCAAGACATTGCTGGGACACAGAAATGGATTATTATCTGATGATAATGTGCTTTGTATCCTCACCTGGATTGGTGTGAAGTATATTCATGTTGGGTAAATTCAACTTACAAGCTACGTGATACATAATATAGTGATTAAATGTATAAAATAAATTAAAATTTTTAAAAATTATAACTTACACCCAGTTTTGCATCAGCATAGTTAAGCTACTTTTATGGAAGGATGACTTTTCTTTTTGTACTACACATTTGAATTCCCAAGTACACTTGTAGGAAATTTAGACAGAAACCTAGGCCTGTGGAGTGACAGCAGGTGCTACAGCTGAGCACTGACCCAGATTGTCCGTGGGAGGCACTGGAGTTCACAAGACATGGCAGGCCACTGTCTCAACAAAGAATATCCAGGTTTCTTTTTACTAAAATGCAAAAGGCAATACAGATGGAGTATCCCTAATCCAGGCGAAAGTGTTTTGGGTTTTGGATTTTTCAGATTTCAGAGTATATTGGGTTGTCAGAAACGTCATGACGCATTTCTGCATAGAAAAATATGGTCATGATTTTTCCAGCAACCCAATACCTAAGGAGATCCGTGGGGGATAGGACCCAGGTCTAAACAAAATTCATTTGTGTTTCCTGTACACCTTATATACACAGCCTGAAGGCACTTTTATATTTGTTATAGTGCAGTACTATACTCTGTCCTGTCAGATGACTTCAGGTGTGGAATTTTCCACTTGTGGCATCATGTGGCACTCAACATTCTGGATTTTATGGTGTTTTGATTTTTAGATTAGCGATGCTCAGATCATAATAAATTGCTGTCAGATATTAGAAAACCTCAGTGTTTCTGGATGAGGGAAGTTAAAGCTGGTAAAGCCAGTGGGTCTTGAGTCCTTATGGTTGGATGATATTAAAGAAAAACCCAGAGTTGGACCTGTCCCTGTTGTAGCACTTCTCAGAAAGCCAAGTAGCCGATTCCATCTTGGATTTTTGTTTTTGTGTTGTGTTGTGTTTTGTTACAGAATGTGTGTGTTTTCCAGAAAGGGAAAGTGAGAAATCACTCCCCAGGGGGATGGCCACACCATGACCCTTTTCCTCCATTCCCCACTCAGGATTTTAGACAAGCATGCACACGTGCTTGGTGTGATTTTCAAGTTGCCAGGTCTAGGACTTGATCCACAGATGCCCATGAGGGAATCCAGCACTTTAACCACTACGCCACCTGCTGGCCATCCACTTTGTTTTGTTTTTTTGTTTGTTTGTTTGTTTTAGTTTTTTGTTTTTTTATAGAGAGGTTTTTGCTATAGGGCACATGCATTTGCTGCAGAGACAGAAAGAGAGAAATCACCCCCCAGAAGGGATGGCCACTCCACAATCTTTTCTTCGTTTTCCTCTCCAGTTTTTGGGCACACATGCACCCCACTTGGCATGAGTTTTAAGCCTCTGGGTGCAAGACTCAAACGATGGTCAACTATGTGGGAGTCCAGCTACGTAACCATTATGCAATCTGCAGGTCCCCCACCTTATGTTTAAAAGGGCTTGTATAATTTATCATTGAAGGACAGTTGCAATTTAGCCAGAAGCTCAAGGTTTTAATAATTAAACTGCTTGTGTTCTTGTCTTTATTCTTTAGTGGTAGAAAAAGAATTATAAGATGGTGTAACCTATATGTGTTTTATGTTAACAGATGTTCAGTTGGATCTGGAAGATTGCTTGGCCCAGTTTATGAAGACAGAAGAAGCCATTGTATACTCGTACGGCTTTGCCACCATAGCCAGCACCATTGCTGCCTACTCTAAGAGAGGGGACATTGTCTTTGTGTAAGGACCTCTGCCTACTTTCTAGTCACACTTCCTTTGGTAATAACATTGATTGTCCTAGAAAATTCCTTTATTAGAATTTCCTGCCCAAAATAATTATTTTGTTTTTTTGTTGTTGCTTCTCTAGAAATGCAGTCACCCCAGCCAAATAATTCTACAGAGTTTGAGAGACCTTCGCTTGAAGGGTGCTTGAAAGTGTGGGCAGTCGGGACCAGCAGTTGGCGTAATGGCTATGTTGCTGGACTCCCATGTAGTCAACTGCGGTTTGAGTCCCGGATCCAGTGGCTTAAACTCAGACCAGGCATGTGTACGTGCGTGCCCAAGATCCTGAGAGGAGAGTGGAGAAGAGATTGCGGCATGGCCATCCCCCCGGCGGGTGATTTCTCGCTTTCTGTCTCTCTGTCTGTCTCTGTCTTTCCAGCAAGCGCACTTGCCCTATGGCAAAAATCTCTCCAAAAACAAACTGTGAGCCGTCACTTAACTGCCTTTATGGTTGTAGTGTGGTTTCCAGGGGAGGCGAGCCATCTGCCTTTCCACTGCCACTCTGAGGCCACGTGGCATCCCTGTGAGTCTCTTGTCACAGACCATGTGGCCAGCCATACTGCCTGGCCATGCAGCTCCACCCCATCATCACCTTCCCTGCATACTGCTGCTCTGCTGACATGGTATCGCAGCTTCGGAAGAGCACAGAGCTGTACTGGGAGCCCCACCTCTCCCTGACTGCTTGCGAGTAGATCCGCACACCTGCTTGTTTTACCCCGAATGTACCGTGCTGCTGTTCACGTGAAGAAGTGCAAATCTGATTATTGCTTACTTCATTTAATACATATAAGAGTGTCCACTCTTCTGGAAATAAAGATCAACTTCTTATCATGGTCTTGTGAGTTCTGAACCACCTTTTCAGGCTCGCTCTGTGTGACCTTTCCCCTCCATTCCCTCCCCACTCACACTGCCTGCCAGGGTTGCTCTGCTTCTGAGGCCTCCCTTACACATACACACCATTCTGCTCACTTACCCCTGACTTGCTGGATTCTCCTTTTGTTTGTTTCTGATTCTTGCTAGGGCCATTTGCCTAGGATCGCATTTACCATTTAGTAGTGCTCAAGAAATACCAATTGAGTGAATATTTGAATGACAGCTGGAGCTCCCAGGCACTGAACCTTAGACCTGCCCACTGTAGCCCTGTGCTGTCCTGTAACCACTCACTCACCTTTGGAGCTGCTGCTGTGCAGTGGCAGAACCCTCCCTTACACTTACAGCATAGCCAGCTGTCCCCAGGGTCCCAGGGCACATGGGTCCTTTCCTCACCATCTCCTGGCAACCTGGAGCAATCCAGCAGACGGCCCCGTCCTCAGTTCTTCTGTGTGCACGTGTGACCATTAAAATACATATTCATATTAATTTTGCACGTAGTTTTAAAAATCAACAGGAAAAAAACTCATAATAAACTTCAGAGCTGTTGCTGCCTTTTTTTTTTTTTTTTAAGAATTATTTAACATTACTTACTCATTTATTTTAAGGTTGACTGGGGGTGGGGGTGCCGTGGAGAGGAAAGAGAAGTGACCAGGTTTGGGACTCGAATCGTGGTCAGCCATGTGGGAGTCCACCGCCCTTAACCACCATGCCACCTGCTGGCCCCAGCCATTGGTTTTTAAACAGCATTTCTAGAGTGTTACTCCAGGCAGTGTTGCAATGGCAATGTTTTCCAGTATCTCTTTACAAAACATCCACTATAAATTCCATTTTGAGTTTAAATGTAGAAAGTTATGGTTACAGGTGAACTAGTATGCTGCCTTTGTCAGTTAATAAATATTTCATTGTCCTTTGGGTTTTAACTGCGAAAGAACCTAACATAAATTCACTTCCACGTGTTATACTCTGTGTCTTAAACTTTAGTTTCTCAGCTGACTCTGTAGTGCAGTCGTTAAGTGCCGTGCATAGAAAGCCAGATCCCATTTGGCCAACCATGGTTCAAATCCTGGCCCAGCAGCTTGGAAAATGCCATATGTTTTCATGCTGCCAGGGCCGGGACTGGAATTTGGTTGGCCACGTGGGATTTAGCTTACATTACACAATGCTTGTAGGGCCTGCCTGAGGGACAGTACCTTACAGTTTATTTTCTTGGTCTGGTTTTGGTATTGGCGTAATACTTCACAAAATTAATTGAAAACTATTTTGTTTTCCGGAGCTGATTGTGTAGGGTTGTTTTTAATTCTTTAAATATTTGTAGAATTCTCTAATGAAGCCATCTATACCTGAAGTTTTTTTTTTGTTTTGTTTTTTTTTTGTTTTTTTGTTTTTTTTTTTTTTTTTAACTGCTATATTGCGTGTGTTTTTGCCAGAAGGAGACATTACAATCCTTTCTCCTCCATCATCCTCTCAGGAGTTGGGGCACGCTTGCACATGCAGCAGGCATATTTCTCTCTCTTTTTTTTTTGAGATTTTTTTGCCATAGGGCGTGTGCGCTCTCCAGACAGAGAGACAGAGATAGAAAGCAAGAAATCAACCCCAGGAGGGATGGCCACACCACAATCCCTTCTCCATTCTCCTCTCGGGATCTTGGGCACGTACACACATACGCCAAGCGTGAGTTTTAAGCCACCAGGTTTGGGATGTGAACCGCGGTTGACTACATGGGAGTCCAGTGACATAGCCATTTCGCTAACTGCTTGTCCCCAGCAGGTGTATTTCTCAAGCTGCTGGACTGTGTCTAGGACCCTGACTGCACTTGGTCCTGTGGGATCCAGCTACTCCAACCACCTGCCACTGGCTGGCCCGAGAGGTTCTCATTTGAAAGTATTCTAGTTATGAAGTCAATGTCCTTATACTTATGGGCTACTCAGATTATCCGTGTCATATTGGGTGAGTGAAAGTAGACAGTCTGTGTTTTAAAGGGATTGACCCATTTCTTCTCAAATGTCGAATGTATATGCGAGGTGCTATTTCTGGTGTTCCCGTATCTATCGACTACCGGGTCTGTAATGATAGCTCCTGTTTCATTCCTGGTATTAGTGGTTTGTGTCTTTTCTTTTTTTTCTTTGTCAGTTTTGTGAGAGGTTTGTCAGCGTTACTGGTCTTTTCAAAGAATCAAGTGTTTGATTGTTTTTCTATGTTGTATTTCTGTTGTCAGTTCTGTTGACTAAGTGATTTCCTTCCTTCTGTTCATTTTTGGTTTATTTTGTTCTTTTTCTGGATTTTGAGGTGGGAGCTTAGATTATTAGTTGGAGACCTTTTTTCTTTGCAAGTTAATCTATTTAATGAATTTCTCTCAGGACTGCTTTATTCACAGATTTTCGTGTTTTATTTTTTATTTACAATATAGTTCATTGTATCTTTTTAAAAATTGGCCTTTGGACTTTCTCCTGATTATTAGAAAGTGTATCATTAGAGGATTTTAAGTCACTGCAGTTTGTGTTAAGGCTTATGATATATTCCTTGCAGTGTATCTGTGGGCACTCAGGAGGAATGTGTCCTGCTCTTGGGCAGTGGATGTTCTTGTAAAGGTCAGTTAGAGCTTGCTGGCCAGTGTTCTGTTGAGCTCTTGTATAATGCATCCTTGTCAAGTTTCCAAATGGTTGTTCTCTGTCATTTTTGAAAGGGTAGTGAAGTCATTTAAGTGTAATTGTGGATTTATTCATTTGTCCTTTCTGTTTTATCAATTTTTGATCACACATTTAGCAGCTCTGTTGTTTATGCATATTTGGGATTATTCAATTTTCTCAGTGAGATGACCCTTTTAACATTATCTAATATCCTGGTAGTATTTCTGGTAATTTTCTTCATTCCAAAGTCTTATACTTTGTCAGCTATTCTCATTATACTTACTTTATATGTTTGTGTGTGTATATAAGCATGATGTGTGTGTTTTTCTTGCTACCTGTGTCATAGTATTTGAAGTCAGTTTTTTGTAGACAGCATGCAGTTGGGTCATGCATGAGCCACTGTACCTGCCTTTGAATTGTGTGTTTTATTTTGTGTTTAATGTAATTACTGATATGTTATGGTCTAAATCTGCCATTTTATTTTTTGTTTCTGGTTCTCTCTACTTTTTGTTTCTCTATTTTCTTTACCCTGCCCCCCCCCCCTTTTTTTTTTGCTATAGGGCGCGTGTGCTCGCCAGAGAGACAGAAAGCGAGAAATCGCCCCCCAGGGGGGTGGCCACTCCGCGATCTCTTCTCCTCCATTCTCCTCTCAGGATCTTGGGTAAGCACGCACACGCACCCGGCGTGAGTTTAAGCCGTCAGGTCTGGGACTCAAACCATGGTCAACTACATGGGAGTCCAACGACATAGCCATTGCACTAACTGCTGGTCCTCTACCCTGCCTTTTTGTAGGTTAACTGAACATATTTTAGAATTACTTTTTTTATTTATGTTTTTTGAATATTTCTCTTTGTAAACCTTTTTTAGTCATTGTTCTAAGTGTTCTATGTATATTATTAGTGGTGGTGTCATTTTCCCAAAGTATAGAACCTTTATCTTCCTATACATCCCTTTAGTCTCATTTGTATTATAATTGTTTAATTATTTCCTGCACATACATCGAGAACCATGTTGTAAATTTTGTTTAATGGGCCTTTGTTTTTTGTTGTTATCTGTTTCTTTTTGTCATTTTCTATCATTCCTGCTAATAGCAAATTCTTAATTTCCCTTCAGCTGGGAATGTCTTTACTTCTGCTTCATCCCTGAAGGATAGATCGTGCTAGTTACAAGATTCTTGATTGACATTTCCTTCCTTTCAGCATTTGAGATATGCTTGACTCTTTTCTGGGGAAATCTGCTGTCACTCCAATTGTTTTCCCCTATATGTAAGGTGCAACTTCTTTTCTGGCTGCTCCAAGGATTTCTCCTTGTCCTTCGTGTGCAGAAGTTTGATGTCTTGCATCGTAGCATCTATTTGCTGAGGACTGCGCAGCTGCCTCAGTCAGTAGGTTCAGAAGCCTCTTGCCAAGTTGGGGGCGTTTTCAGCCGTGATTTCTTCTGAGCGCTTTTACTGTCGCCCCCTTCAGCTTCTCCTCCTGGAACTCCCATGAGGAGTTAGATCCTGCATCTTATTTTCTCCCCGCCTGTGCTCTGTGTGCACAGTGAGTGGTCTCTGTCATTTGCTCTTGCCTCCCCCTCTCTGTTCTGCTGCTGAGCCTGCTCATATATTCAGTTACTCGGTCATTGTCTCTCCAGAGGATTCTTCCTTGCATCTTGTATTCCTCCCCGAGGCTCTCTGATACTTTACTTGTTTGGAACATGTTTGTAATTATCCATCAAAGCATTTCTATCATGACTGTTCTAAAATTGTCCTGACGTGACTTGGATGTCTCTGTCATCTTCGTATTGGTATGAGCTTTTTTTCCCTTCTGTTTGATACATTCTGATTCTTGGTAGAGTGATAGTTGACTGCAACTTAGATATTTTCTTCCTACGCTGTTATCGCCTCTACCTTGTTAAACTGTCTGTGGTAATTGGCTCTCTCTGGCACTGCTTGGGGAGACTGCTGCCTCGGCACTGCCGGAGGGAAGACCAGTGCAGGGTCCCTCCCACCCCGGCCTCTATTATACCCAGTGTGGGGGTTTCCTCGTCGCTGCTGGCTGATGGTTCTAGTCCTGACTTTGAGGCCTCTTCTGATGGTGTCCAGGTAGAGATGCGGGTGGCCCCCCATTATTGCCAGGTGTAAGCTCAGGCTCTCCAGCTGATCCCCACTGACACACAGTGGGGAGCAGGGGTCCATTTGTATCAGCAGGCAAGAACCAAGTCTCAGCTCCCTCCTCAGCTTTCACTGTCACCACCTTGGAAGGGGTGTCAGGATGCCCTATTACAGCCTCTCTGCTGGTGTGGATTGGGCTGGAGCCACCTTTTTCCTGTGGTACTCAGTGACAATGGAATTTATCCAGAGGTTTCTGTCTCCCTTGGTTGCCAGTATTGATTCTCTTGCCAGAGTAATGGCAGAGTAATGTGTCAGTCAGACCAGGGTGCCACTGATGGTCAGGTGTGCCAATATTTTGGTATTTCTTAGAAAGAAAAAAGTACATGCATAAACTGATATGCCATCCACAGCAAGATGCTCCCTGCTTTCAGAGGCTGAAACATGGCCAGCCTGTGCTTCTCTGAGGCGTTAAATGTGGCAGTTGTGCAGAAAGAACCTGCAGAGTGAAGGGTAGAAATGTTCAACTGTATTTTATTTATTTGCCATGTTCAGATTAACAACTGGAGATGGGTCAGTTTACAAAAGCAAGCCCTCTTTTTCTGAGGATGTCGACAAGGCCCTTTGAACCCCAGTCTAATGGGTCTCTCTTCCTCTCAGGGATAGAGCAGCTTGCTTTGCTATTCAGAAAGGATGACAGGCATCATGCAGTGACATGAAGATATTTCATCATAATGATATGGCTGAGCGGGAGCGACTGCTAAAAGAACAAGAGATCAAAGATCTAAAGGTACAAATTTTTTTTCTCTTCTTTTTGGAGAGGCTTTTTGTTTTTGCTATACGGTGTGTGCATGTGCTTGCCAGAGAGACAGAAAGCGGAAAATCACCTCCCAGGGGGGATGGCCATGCCGCAATCCCTTCTCCTCCATTCATCTCTCTGGATCTTGGGCACACACACACACACACATGACCGGCATGAGTCCAAGCCACCGGGTCCAGGACTCGAACCACCATCGACTACATGGGAGTCCAGTGACATAGTGTCATGTGGGAGTTCAGTGCCTTACGCATCATGCCACCTGCTGGCCCCCCCAAGGAGGTTTGAAAAACTGACAGATTTTTGCCTAAAGGAAATATTGGCAACTGTTAGAAAAAGGAAAAGGAAGGGGCCGGCAGGTGGCGTGGTGGTTAAGGTGCTGGACCTCCAACAAGACCGACCGGTTCAACCCTTAGACCTGGCAGTTCCTCTCTCTCTGTGTATCTCTCTGGCCAAATTTAATAATAAACAAATAAATATATAATAAATAATTCTTTATGAAAAGAAAACGACTGAATAGAAATGAAGGGAGCTTTGAGAGTAAACTGCAAGAGGCCTTAGATTTTAAAGGTCATGTGAGGCAGCGTATGCAAGTGTGTTTAAATTTTATGTGCAGATTTTGAAAGTTTTTGATTTTTTTGTCTTGTGTTCTGCTTACTCTTAGGCACCTGCCTACCATCTTATTTTGGAAGGAATCCTAATACTCTGGATAATCAGACTTCTTTTTCCTAAAACTTAGAAATTACAAGAACGATCTGATCTTACACTCAAGGTAAGAAATTAAATCACTAATTTACAGTTCAGGGTATTGTGACTGTGGTTGCTACATCTCAGAAGGATTTATAGAGGCTCAAGTACACATAGTAAAATGTGTTCTGGGATACATCAGGAAACTGAGGGGAATGAAATAGTAGGGTAGGTGAAGTGTGGGGAAAGCTAGGGATAGAGTCGTTCCCAAGGGAAACCACTCTGCGGTCCCATGCACGTTGCTTAGAATAAACAGTCCAACAGGTAGTTGATCAGGGGAAAGCTCTGGCAACTGCCAGACTTTGAGGTCTCCTCTCTGGTCTCTTGAGTTGCTCAGGAAAAGCACAACTTGCTACCCACAAAACTACATATGAAAGAATTTCAGCTTGTGCTAAGAAAAGAAAGGAGCGGCATAGGTGTACAGAACTCACAAGGGACTCTGTTTCCTTCTGGCTGCAGCAGTCAGATGCACTCTTTCTAGCAGTATCTTCACTGTGACGTTTCCTTGTAATTCAGATCCTGCCAGCGTCGTCATAACGTCACTAACACTGTGTTGTATTTTAACTCATTTTCTCCGGTAGGAAAAGGAGGAGTTGATTGAAGAATGGCAACCAGAACCTCTTGTTCCTCTAGTCTCAAAAGACCATCCTGCTCTCAATTACAACATTATTTCAGGGTAAGTCGGTTTTGCTACTTGAGGACTTGCATTGGGTTTCCTGGGGGCATATTTGCCAAAGTATGTAGTGACTTATACAGTATTTTCTTTTTTAACTGCAGTAAAATATTCACAGATTTCTGCCATATGATAATTGCTTTAAGTCCTCAGTTTGGACACTAATAATTTTCCCATTTTTCTAAAAAAAGAAAAAACCAATCTTTTCTCAGACTACTGGATGTACATGATAATATTTTAAATGGTCAAACACAGTTAAAATGAAAAGTTGGCAGATTTCTGCTTTTTATGGTTTTAGATCTGTTGTAAGCTACTGTCATAACTAGATAGTATAGAAGTGTGCTTACACTACTGTTTCTTGAAGGGCAGGGGATACACATGCACCTGTCATGAATTTCAAGGCTCCAGATTCAGGATTTGAACTGTGGTGGGCCCTGTGGGAGTCAAGCGCCTTAACCGCCAAGCCACCTGCTGATCCTTCACTACTGTTTTTTAATTCATCAGCTATGGACACTGTTAACCCACAACATGAACTGTAGAAATTGAGTTCACTTATATCCCTTTCCTCTTTGTTTGCAATGTTTGATCTGTTGAGTTGCCAGGAAAGCCATGACTTGTTTTGCATAGGAAAACAGAAAGATCCATCATGACTTTCCTGACAACCTTTCTTTAGTTCTTCTGTTGGTTATCTTTGCTTTTTTATAGACATTTTTATAATTAAGAGATACTTAAAATATATAGAAAATATAAGACACCATAGCTCTAACCCTAACCTGCTGACCCCTACCTGAGCATTCTTGTTTTTTTGTCTTGTTGACCCCTCCGTAATCAGGGAAGACTTAGGAAACCTAAGGACACCTGAGAAGGAGAAAGCTGACCCACTGGATTCAGAATCAGTGGTCCAGGAGGTAAACATCACTAGATTTGGAGAGGTTTTGTTTTTTGTTTTTTGTTGTTTTTTTTTTTTCCTATAGGATGCATGCACTCACCAGACAGACAGAGACAGACAGAGACAGAAAGCGAGAAATCACCCCCCGGGGGGGATGGCCACACTGCAATCCCTTCTCCTCCATTCTCCTTTCGGGATCTTGGGCATGCGCGCACATGCGCCCGGTGTGAGTTTTAAGCCACTGGGTCCAGGACGCGAACCGTGGTTGACTATATGAGAGTCCAGTGACATACCATTTACGCTAACTGCTGATCCCCTTTTTCTTTTTTCTTTTTTTTGCTATAGGGCACCTGCAATCGCCAGACAGACAAAGGGAGACAGAGAGACAGAAAGCGAGAAATCACCCCCCGGGGGGTTGGCCACACCGCAATAATCCCTTATCCTCCATTCTCCTTTCGGGATCTTGGGCACACACTCACACGTGCGCGGCGCATCACTAGATTGGAAAAAGAAGACTTACGGGCACCTGAGCAGCTGGAATAGCAGAGACCAGTAAACCTGAAGTCTGAAGATATGGTAGCTAAAAGACCCCAGAATTCCTGTGCAGGCATTTGATTGCATTGTAACCTGTTCAGTGAAAACTTCACGGTTTCACTGACTCGGGCTTTTGGCTGTGGCAAGTTCTTCAGAGCAGGTTCCATCAATGGAGTTCTGGAGGGCTTGTAAGCAAAGAGAATGAGACCAGAACAGAGAGGAACTGCCACAGATAAAACCCAGGCTCTGCACTGTCAGACATTCTGTCTTTTACCATTTTGTGATGATCTGGGGTTTTCCAGTGACCAGATTTGGGAGTCTTGCAAATGTCTATATTCTTTTCAAAATGCTCAGTTACATGGATTTTTGCTAGAATGCAAATATAGACTAAAAGAAAAGTAGAAATAAGTGACTTCAAGATTAAACAAATTACAGAGATCAATGAAGCAAACGTTTTCTTCCTCAGTTATAGAAGAACTTAGATTAATACAAAAGGCAGGGGCCTGTTGCTAAAGAAGTAGATTTTAGCTGCCCTCACCACAGAAACATGACAAGAGAAGAGGGATGTGTTAATGTGCTTCCATGAAGCCATCATCCCGCTGTGTACTGAGGCCATCTGTCTCCTCGTGTATCCCATCCCATCAGTCAGTAAATGTCAAATATACACAGAAACATTTATTTGAAAAAAACACTAAACAAAAAACTAAGAAAAGATCCAAGTGAGGAGTAAACTGGCCTCTGTCACATGGGAGAGCAGATCCACACTCGGCCATCCGTGTCCCCACGGCCAGTTCTCCTTGACCCTGCTGTCCACCTAGTGAGGGGGCTCCAGCTGGCAGGACAGGGCATAACTGAAAGAGAGAGTGGCAGCTGTGAGTCCTCCTGGAGCCGCACCTGTGCCCTCCCTCCTAGCGTCCTGCTGCCCAGCTGTGACGAAGCCAAAGCGCCTTATGATGCCCAGGGAGCTATGGCCACAGGCTCTGTGATCTTGGCCCCAGGGAAAGGCTCGTCCTGCCCTGATCTGAGAACCGCCCCCGTCCTCACCTCCCATCCTTGCTGAGCTGCAGCATGGCCTGGAACCAGACCACAAATTGCTCCTTGGGCTCAATATGAAATTGGTTTGCAGCCAACTGGAGCAGCTGTATTTTATTCAGCTTTTCACATTCCTGGAGAGGAAAGGCAGGATGCTGACAGGGACTGCTCAGGGAAAGCTGAAGGGGCCTTCTGGAGAGGTCTAGGAGAGGGCAGGGGACTTGGCTCTGGGGTTTGTCTTCTGAGGGTTTCCCTTTCTCTCCAGGACTGTGTTAGCCTCTACTTGCCATCAGAGTTGAACTCAAATACCCTCTCCTCCAGGAAGTTACCCTTAGTTCCTGTCCTGTACCCCACTGTGGGACAGGCTTTCTTCTCCTCTGTGTACAATACTCAAAATATCTAAGCTGCAAGGTGGGGAGCCAGGAACTGTCCTGCCCAGGGCCCTCTGTCCTGCCCAGGATTCTCTGCCCATCCTTCCTCACAGTGAGGCCCACAGCGGCTTACTTTCTCCTTCTTCTGGAGGTTGACATTTCCCTGCAAGGCAGATGACCACTGCATTAGGAAGACCCCAGTCCAGGCCTAGCCCTAACCCCTCCCCCTCTATGGGTCTCAGAGCCATAGGGTTTGCACAGAACTAGGTATGGACCAGGGTCAGGGTCCGGAGATGAGGGGACCTGGGTGCTGAGGCTCTGGGATCTTCAGTCCTCACCATCTTTGAGGGTTTCATGGTGGACTGGGGCCTTCAGTGGAGGTTGGTGCTTGACAGCTGCAAAGCTGCCTGACTTTGAGGGGTCCAGCTATACTCACCTCCCATGGCACCCACTCCGGGAGCTGTCCTTCCCAGCACAGCCTCAGCCTCCCACAGTTCAGCAACAGGTTGTCCTGCCACTCTGCCCTCAGGGAGCCTGGGATGGGAATGACCATTAGGCTCCCTTAGTGCCAGGTAAGATGCCTGTGTTGGGTTGCTCTTGGGGTAGCCGGGTGACCATCCTGAGGGAGGTTTGCTAAGGCCTAAGAGCTCTTGGCCATCTGATGCCCAGCATCAGGGCCCTGGTCACCACCACCCCTGAGGGTCACTCACATCCACATAGTCGCATGTTGCTGCATCCAGATGTGCCATCTCTATGAGGATTTTGGCCAGGTATGGGACGACCGGCTATGTCATTGGAAGGTAGTGGTGATGAGCCCCTGCTTCCATGGCCCACCCAAGGGCTGTCCCACAAAACCTCCTCAATCTCGGCCTTCTGAGCACCTCTTCATGGACCCCTGGGAGATTCTCCACTCCCTCCCCTGATTGTTCTCTTCCCACGCACTGGGCTGATCTCCAAGGATAGCAGTCACGTGAGTGACCTCCATGGTGGAATTGTAGCATATATGTCACGGTTGTCAGGTGCTTCTCGGCCCCATCCCATCACACCTGACTGGTACTCGGGTCTCTCTAGGGAAGGCATTTCTGGTGTGGCCACAGCAGGGCAGAGCTGGGGCAGAAAAGCCCATTCTGTCTTGTTTTTCAGGCCACCAGCTGGAGAAGGAGACCCTAACTGTCTGACTTTCTGGAGACCCCGCTCAGCCCAGGCACACTCACCACCACCTTCTGCCGCTGCCTCATCTGGGCTCCCTGGCAGCCCATCCTCAAAGGAGAAGAGTTGGGGGTCTCCACCTGCCAGGATCAGGAACAAGGGTAGGTTGATGGCCTTCTCCTCACCCTGTGAGAGCCCAGGATCACTGACCTCAGACCCTGGTCATCCAGCTGGTTTTTTTGGGTCAGCGCTCACGGCCCTTGCCATGGGCTCTGGCTCAATCTCTAGCCCAGATCCAACTCTCACTGGGGTGTCCTCTGAGCCTATAACCTGCTCTCTCCTGGTTTCTGTTTCCCCATCTGGAAAGGGAAGTGGACTGCCCTCTGTCAGGAGCTCTGACACCTTCTGTTCACGTCTTCACCTCTGTTCTCAGCCTTGCTCATGTGAGGCAGTCCCAGGCACATAGGCCCATTTCCCTTCTATCCCTTGAGTCTCACTGTCCTGCTTGAAGCCTGTATGCCAGGGTCATCCTGCTCCCTTTCCAGAGTAGATACCAGAACCTGAAAGGGGCACTGGTGACTCAGGTCCCCACAGGATGGGCTGGCTTCTGTCTCCGACAGCTAATGCCTTGCCCAGCTGCCTTCACCTGGAACCAGAGCACTTTAACTGACCCGGACCCAGCGTCTGGTCTCTGCTGTGACCAGGGGTGCGGGCAGGCACAACTGAATTGACAGAAGGACATGATCCTTCTGGAGGTGTAATTGAGAGACTTAAGTCTTTCTGTGACCCTTCAACCAGACTGGAGGCCTTGCCCAATGCTGTCCTCCCCGTCTCCAAGCTGCCAAGGAGCTCCCTGCACAGTAGACTCTAATCACCCGTGTGTGGCCTTTTGAGGTGCCATCTGTGACATACAAGTGGGGTTCTGAAGGTGCTCGGTGTGTCTCTGCTGCCCTATGATGTAAATGGCTCTGAGATCTGCTCTAGAAGGATCCAGGAGCTCATGTCAGAGCCCTGAGATCTTGTTGATAAGCTGCCTGGGGCCAAGTATGAGGACCTGGGCCTAAGTGGTGTGTGTGCAAGGAGGTCGAGCAGGGAGTAACCCCAATACGGGCATCTGTCCCCATGTCCCCAGTGTGACTCTGAGAGGTGTGCTGCATAGTGGACCACCTGTCTTTGGGACCTTCCCAAGTGCTGGCCTGTGGTGCAGGCTGGCAGCCTTCCCAGGTGCTGTGACAGAGTCAGCAGCAAGTGCAGCAGCCTGGCTCCGAGGACAGGTGGGCTGCTTCACGAGGGGAACGGTGCGCTGCCCAGTCCTCTGCCCACAGCCTGGAGGATGCTACCCATCAGCAGGATGCATTGCCCAGAGACCTGCTGGCCTGGTGGGGGGTCCACCCCTTCGACTGGTGCAGCCACCATACACACACTCCTGCACCAGTGCCTCCTGCACTCACACCTGCCACCCGCCAGTGAGAAAACACGACTCTTCCTGTTTTCTAGACATAGCATGGCAGAAAATATTCTAGTAAATGCTCCCACATCTGCCACACCCCTTTCCTAAGTGGCAGCGTTTCTGGCCCCTATCACTAGGCCCCCTGTCTCCCAGCTTCCCCTTTACCTCAATGACTGGATCCTGGTAGAGCGCCTGCTTCTTGGCACGGAGTTCGCAGTATGTTTGGTAGGATTTCCTGCCAAGTAAATGAAACAGCAGAGAAATTTGGGAATAAGAACAGGCTTGTCAGTTTGAATTACATGTATTAAAAATCCCAAGGACCGGGACCAGCAGTTACTGTAATGGCTATGTTGCTGCACTTCATGTAGTCGACCGCGGTTCACGTCCCGGGCCCCGTAGCTTAAAACTCACGCCGGGTGCGTGTTTGTGCATGCCCAATATCCCGAGAGGAGAACGGAGGAGAAGGGATTGCGGCATGGCCATCCCCTCTGGGGGATGATTTCTTGCTTTCTGTCTCTTTGTCTCTCTCTGTCTGTATGGCGAGCGCACGCACCCTATAGCAAACCCCCCGCCCCCAAAATAAAAATTCCAAGGACCTAAATTGCTAGGTTATTTCCCACTGGGTTTATCTGACCCTGGAGGTGACATTGGACTGGAAAGGGCAGCTGTCAGCTTGTCAGGTGGGCCCGTCCCCATCTTGACTGAGTGGATGTTCTCACAGTGTTGGTTGCACGTGGTCGGAGTCCCTTGCCATGTAACCAATACCTGGAGACCTTGACCCATTTGGCAACACTCTGTGCCTGGCACTGTGGGAAACCGAGACTTGAGCAGAACTCCTGAGGCTCTAAGGAGGCTGAGAGAACACACCCCAGCACTCCACTCCTGCCTTCTACATCCTGTCCCGTCCCCAATCTCAGGGTCATTAAGAGGGCAAGACCCAGACTTCTGTAAGAACCAGGGTCACTTGGTGCTCTAGTAGAGGAAGCCTACCCACCTGGAAACTTCTCCCCACGTCCTTTCAAGTCTAAGAATTGGGGTGCTCTCCAGAGCATGGAGGATGGCATGAAGCGAGGATAAGTTGTTCAGCGCTTCGCACTCCTAGGGAGGGAAGAGAATGACCTGTGAGGGAAAGAATCAGCCTCATCTGTCTTCGCATCAGCCTCTCAGGGGACATCTCTCTCCTGCATGAGACGTGCCCAGGGAGATAGAGGAAGGCACCCCTGGGACTTCTGAGCTATACCCCCAGAGGGAGGATTTCAGCTAATGACAAAAAGGATCCCAGGAAGGAAACACCCATTCACTTTGGGGCACAGGGTCAAGGTCAGGCTTGGCCTGAACGAAGAACCAAGGGAGTGTGCCGGGGCCTCGGGCCTTTGACCCCCCCCTGTTCCAACCTGAGAGCTGACCAAGAAGAGACGAGTCCATGTGTCCAGAGGGAATCGCCTGGGCTCACAGCTTACCTTGGCCACCCTGACACAGTGCTCCAGCACCCTGGCCCTGTCTGGGGCCTTCCTGTGGTGATCTCCCAGGCATGTTCCTACCACAACAGTGACCACTCTCCCATAGTGTGCGAGGCTGGCACGGATGGTGAGTGCCATGCTCTCCTTCCCCCATTTGAGTCTCTGGGTCCAAACGGAGCCCCGGAAGTTCAAGGGGGCTATCTTTTTTAGAAGTTCCTGGGCGGAAAGAGAGAGTCTTGTGAGGATTTCCCAGCACAGCTGAGAGTCTGCAGTAGCGAGGAGGAAGAGGCAGGGGAAAGTTGTGTGAGCTGGAGCTCAGGGAACTTGGATGTGGCTCAAGACTTGAGGAAATCCCTGGGGTATAAGCCCTCTGATCTCTGCAGATGCCCACCTCATGGTGACAGGAATTCAGCACTGATCGGAATGAAAGTGACCTTGTCAACTAGCCTGGCCTCACCACCTCCCACACGAGGAGGACGCTTAAATATGCATGTCCCAAGGTGGTATCATCAGCCTGCCTTCATCGGCCCTGTGGGCCTGTTCACCATGAGATGCACATGTCTTGTGACACATGCGACTGGAGCGTTTTTGTGGGTGTGTGCTAGTTCACAGGGGAAGCTTAATTGGGATTGAGGCTGGGGAGGCCACCTTGGAAAACGTGTTAGTGCCAAAGTGACCTGAGTGCACTTCTGTGACCACTCCAAAACATGACAGCCACACCACGCTCTATCTGCACCCTCTTATGCACTCTCACAGTCACTAAGTGTCGCTAGATTGTTAGCATCACTCTATACCATCCACACATCGACCGAGAAGAGGTGGAAGTTGTCTCTGTTGCAACATTGTTCATGTCAATGTCTACGAAGGTGATCCGTTCAGCTCATGCAGGTCTAAGCACCAGGGGACCACCTCTGCTGAGGCTGCAATGCAGTGGAGGGTAGGGTCATGGTTACTGTGCCTTCCACGAGTTCCTTTGCTTGTTCTAATCTTTTGGTCGCACTTTCAAGCCGACCAGAGCACCAGCAGATAGCATGGTGTTTGAAGCCCAGGATTCCCACCTAGCTTATTCTCCAATTTGAGTCCAGGTCCCAGTGGCTTGAAAAACATAGTAGCACATGGGCATATATGCACAACATCTGAAGAGGGCAATGGAGGAGAAGGCATTGTGTCATGCCCATCACCCCATGGGGAGATTTCTCACTTTCTCTCTCTCTCTCTCTCTTTCTCTCTCTCTCTCTCTCTCTCTCTGTTTCTGTTTCTGTTTCTGTTTCTGTTTCTGTTTCTCTGTTGAGAACATGGGCCTTAAGGCAAACATTCATGAAAAATAAAAAGAGAAAAAACCCAGTGGAACTTGATCCTAGGGCTTCCACATTACCGATACTTTCACACCCCAGTGCTCCAGCTAGGAAGTCACTTAGTGTCACTTCTCCGAACCACAGAACCAGGGTTCAAAAATGAATTTGGCATGACCACACAAAGTACAGCTGCGGGTTGACTCCCACAAGACTGGTGGGACATGGAGGTGGCATTGGACCCAGAACGTCAGAGTCTGGGCAGGGAAAGGCTGGTCTGAGAAGCCAGAACAGTGGCCTGCCCGGCCCACCCCGCAGTGCCCAGTGGCTCACCACATCCATACGTGTCAGCTGATGGGCCACCAGCTTGGGCGAGAAAGACAGGACGGATTTTAGCTCAGGTGACACGGGCTCCAGAGCGGGCCCTGCAGCTGCCAGTGGTGCTGGTGCTGGCTCCTGTTCTGGGCCTGGGACAAGAGCTGGGTTAGGAGGAAGGTTTACCAGCATCAGTCGCTGTCCAGACAGACTGGGTCTTGGCAGACAGAGAGAGTCTCATAGAATTTAGGGGTTCCACACGAAAACACTACCCTCAGACACTCCTTCAGACCATAGTTCATCTTACCATGCGCTTCTTCATTGCTGGGCTCTGGGCATGGCAGCTGAGCTAGAGTGACGTGCAGGTGGTGTTCCTGCCCTGCTTCAGACAGGGTGATCTGCACATCAGCCATCTGCAGTTTTAAGGTGAGGATGTTCAAGAGACCATCAGATTCCAACGTGATGGTGGACCAGTTGACCGTGTTGGGAGCCATTGTGCTAGGGCTGAGCCTGTGGAAAGCAGAGTCAGAAGCTGGCCCCTCCATTCACACTGCCCTCCCAGTTACCAGTGCGTGGTTCTGGGCCCATGGGCCTTCTTGCACCTGTCCAGAGGACAGAGCAGCCCCACACCCCAACCCTCATGATTGTCCTGACAATGACAGACTTGGAAATTGGAAATAGCTGGTGCCAACACTCGTCAGCCTCAGCTTCACGCTGACATCGCCACAAGGGCCAGGGGGCACCCCATGACCCCTGCACACGCAGGATTGGCAGCCTCGTGAGCTGCCTGCCCCTGGGGACTCTAGTCACAGCACCCATGGTGCTGGTTCAGAAGGGGATGTGGAATGGAGGGGATCTGGGACCCGGAGCGCAGCCGTGCCGGAGATGGGATTGTCAGAGGCCGGCTCTGGGCTCAGATTCCCCACCCCTACCCGTGGACCTGCACTCCCCTCCATGGCTGCCCTTGACTCCATTCCTCTGGCAGAGCTAGCCTCCGGTTCTCAGCCCTGTCATTGAAATCACTAGGATGATGAAATTCAGGCTTCTGTCGGCCATCTCCACAGGCAGAGTCTGCAGTGTCCCCAACCTTTAGGGACAAGCGTTTCTCCTTTTGGCATCGCATTCCCCCACTTTGATGGGGTCTTGAGTTTCTCCACCCCAAGTGGAATACGGGAAGTGCACGTGGACAAGCAGGATGCCACGATGGCAGCAAACCTGACACTCAAGAGGTCCCGGCCTGATTGGAGTCAGACTCCCTGGCTAGAATTGGGCCCCTAGTATCTTGGTGTCCGTCATTCACTGAGTCATGCCCAGGGTATAGAAAAATGATGCCCAAAGTGAGTGCTTAAGACAGATGTGCAGGGCGAATGGATTTCCACTGGAATGTCCCCGTTATCTGAGTGAGCCTGGGCCTCAATCCTAGCTCGCATGGACCCTTGTTGGGTCTATACCAAATCCAGGACGAGCTAGAGCAATCTGAAACGTGTTTTAAAAAAGGAAGAACAGGTTTGCTTCCCATTTGCTTTTCGGAGCTACAGGAACACAGGCTTCTGAGACCTGAGACTGGAGCTCCTTCAGTCACGTGGAGGGAAGAACAGTCTGTGTGAGCACCAGAGCGTCTCCACTCTCCTCATCAGAGTCCGAGCTCAGGCGCCCCCTTGTCGGGGCTTTTCTTTTTTTTTCCCTTCTCGTTTTTACTTGCTATGGTGTGAGTGTGCTCACCAGAGAGACAGACACAGAGAAAGCATCCATCCATGGGTTGCGGTCACACTGTGACAGATCTTTTCTTTCCATTGCTTTATCCTATTGGCCTTTAAGCTGAGACTTACACACACACACACACACACACACCAGCACACCCATTGTGTTCTTCTAAATGCGTGGGCCCTTATTCCCAGTGCAGTAGGTCACGTGGTATCTGGCTCCAGTACCCCATGTGTAAGCACTGTGCAATGAGGACCGGCCGACCATATTTTGTACCACTTAGTGCATACAAAATCCCTAGGAGGGCGCTCCTCTGCCAAGCCCATTCTAGGGGCCAGGTCTGGGGAAGCGTTCACTCTCCCAGGCACAGCTGGTAGTTGACAGAGTCAGCAACGTGGCCCGAAGCAGACGCGTGCTCACCCACTGAAGGTCTGGACCAGGAAGTGGGGGACGCTTGTGAAGTCCCAGGTGTAACCCAGGAACTTGGCAAAATAAGATATGGACAAGAACTGGATGGTGGGTGCCACGAAGTCCATCCGAGTGTGCCTTGTGCCTGCCTGGAGTGTCTGCAGAGTGCAGGCCTCCCGCAGGCCAGACAGGGACTTCTTTGCATTTTGAGGGAAAGGAGGGACTCGGGTCAGTGACGGCAGCAGGAAGCCTCGAAAACTTGGGTGTGTGTAGACCAGGAACCCGCACTGCTGGGATCTGTGCATTGGGTGGGTCCGAGTGTCCTTGGTGAAGAAGCAGAAACTCGAGAGGAGATATTTCGGTGAGGGAGAGGGGATGACTGAACAATTAGCGTCTTCAATGTTTCCTCTGGTGTATGGTGAGCTGTGGAGAAACAGCCCTTGACACTGATTCCTGGCCCTGAGAATCACGAGGAAAAGAATATGCCGAGAGCCGTCCAGCCTGCGGCCCTGTGCCATGGCAGCCCGAGCAAACAGGTGGGCCTGCAGGAGATGGGGGTGGGAATGCAGCAAACCGCGGTCACGTCTCATTCCAGCAGCAGCTACGCGCTGAGCCACTGCGGGAGGAACCTGTCATTTAGAATGTGAGGCAGACGCGTGAGGGCACAGCTCTGACCTGGTGAGGCTCTGCGGGGTAATTTGAGATGACAATTCCCAAGTGAACCTATAGATAGGCTCCTGCTGGCTCCCCGTTTTGTGTGAAAAGCCTTCCCGTAAGACTGTCGGTTACTCAGTCTTGGAGGAGGTGTGGGAGGGATCAGGAACTGGCTGCTGCTCCGTTGCTCAGGACAGCAGGTCCGACAGGGGCATGCAACAGCAGGGGTATGCAAGCATGCGTCATCCTCGTGGGACATGAGAGCGTGACGCGTTTCCTCTGGTATTCCTGTGAGTGTGTGATCAGGGACTTGACGGGTAACTAAGCTTGTCCGAGGTCAGATTCCTGTGGGGAAGCGACCATGTGTGGCCCATGTGGGAGAGCCCTAGGACAGCCCCAGGGCATCCTTATGTTCAGGTCTGGACTCGGGATTAGCCCTGGTCAACTCGGGTTTGTTTCTGTGGACGCTTTCTGCACCCGCTTTCACCCCGACCGGCTGTGATTGTGGTCGTCGCCATGGTGAAATTGTCCCCTGCCTAGAGGGGAGGCGTAGTTGGACACGTCGAACACTTCTTCCATCTCCTCTGCAGAGCTCTGCAAAGAGAGTGCCTGGCAGCGGGCCGGCAGGGGTCAGGAGTCTTTCTGGTGGTCCCCAGAGGGGACGTGCCCAGGAACAGTTTTACCCCCAGATCAGGTGTGCAGTGGGAGCATCTGCACAGACCTCCTCTGTGGGAGTAAACCAGGTCACAGCCCCAGGTCTTGGGAGGAACATGTGGATAGTCCAAATTGGTCTTAACCGTCACTCTGCTGTCCTGCCAGCCATGACGTCAGGTATCGGCAGGGCAGACCTCACCCCGCTCCAGTATCTACGGACCTGGTACTGCTGCAGACCAGCCCCCCGTGTCCCTTCTCCCACCGTCCCCACGTACACACGTGAGGCTGGGGACTGGCCGCGGGGCTGCCCGGATGAGCCTCAGTGAGGGCTGGCCTAGATGGGCCTGCCCTGGGCTGCCCTGCGTTACCCGTGAGTGAGCCCAGCCAGATGGCCAGAGGCATCCGATGGCTGGGCTCATCCAATCTCTGAATCTCCGGAGAAGACTCTTCCTCTTGCTTCCCCTGGGGGGAGAGCGTGGGTGCACCGAAGAGCAACAAGAAAATATCTTGCCCTCTTGAGCGCTTCCCATCAACGGAACTGGCTAGGGCTAGCCGTTGGGTGCCCGGTTACCACAGTTCTAAGTTCTGTCGGGCCTGTCGCCGAGGAAGTGAGGTCACTTCGTTAGGACTCCAGGATCTGGGTCTGTCCCTCCGATAATACCTCCCCAGGGGCCGCTCTGGGCTTTTCATTGCTTCCACTCCTCCATACGAACCCCATCACCGCACAGTCATGCCGCTCGGCCCCTGCATGGGAACACGGCCCCAGTTTGAGGAGTCAGAGCTGGCTGCAGAACCATGTTTTCCAGTGATTTCCATGTCCCTAGGTAAGCCATTATGTCTTTCAGGGCCTCCCCAGTCTCCCCACGTGCACAGTGGGCATCTTGCTAGCCACCGCTCTCTGGGAAGCTCATGGGTGAAAGTGAGACTAAACTTAGGAAGTTCATAGTTGGGTGTCATGTGTAGACAGTGCAGCAACTTAAGAGATGACAGAATTGCAGAGAGAGGTGGGAGGCAGCCTAAACTGTGGCTGCCAAGGGGACTGGGGCCTAAGAGGGTCATCTGGGAAAGTGGCTTTCCTCCTGGACCTGATTTTCTGCTCTGCACAAGCAAGAGTTTAAAGTTAAAGGGAACTTGGACAATGTTATCCCTGAGAAAAATCCTTCTAATGTCTTCTCGATTAGGTTTATAGTCTGAAAATGGGACTCAGCTGTCCCGTAGGGGGTGCCACCTTCGTAGTGGCTGACCACACTCGCTTCTGACCAGTGGATGACAACAAGAATGATATGCTATCGCTTCTTTGTTCAGGAAAACAAGCGATTTAGTCTTTATAAACTTGTGCGCAACAGAAATCTCCTCCTCGCGTTCCTGGAGGCTGGAAGCCTGATGTTTGGGTGCCGGCATGGTCAGGTTTTGGCCTGGCTCCCCCTAGGGTTTGAGACCTCAGGCTTCAGGGTGGCTCCTGCCGTGGTGCAGAGAGGGGGAGAGTGTGCTCCAAGTCTCTATTAAAGGGCCAGTAACCCTACTCGGTGGCACGCACTCTCATGACTTACCACCTTCCAAACGCCCCATCACCTCACACTGTCGCATTGGGGGTTTGGATTCCCATGGATGGAATCTAGGGTGACAGGATAGGCAGTCTGTGAGAACTCCCACGATTGGAGTAGGCAGAGCTGGCATTTGGCTCTTGGCGTCTTCTCTGTTCCCACCCTCGGACTCAGTCTCTCCCTCTTTCCCGTTTCTCGAGTTCGTGAAGCGCGCATTAATGCTATGAGCACCTGTGGGACATGGAAGTGGCATTGGACCCAGATCGTCAGAGCCTGGGCAGGGAAAGGCTGGTCTGAGAAGCCAGAACAGTGGCCTGCCCGGCCCACCCCGCAGTGCCCAGTGGCTCACCACATCCATGCGTGTCAGCTGTCGTGCCATCATGTTGTGCGAGAAAGACAGGATAGTTTTTACCTCAGGTGATGCGGGCTCCAGAGCGGGCCCTGCAGCTGCCAGTGGTGCTGGGGCTGGCTCAAGTTCTGGGCCTGAGGCAAGAGCTGGGTTAGGAGGAAGGTTTACCAACATCAGTCGCTGTCCAGACAGACGGGGTCTTGGCAGACAGAGAGAGTGTCATAGAATTGAGGGGATTCCACACCCAAACACAAACACTACCCTCAGACCCTCCTTCAGACCATAGTTCACCTTACCATGCATTTCTCCATTGCTGGGCTTTGGGCACGGCAGCAGAGCCAGAGTGACGTGCAGGTGGTGTTCCTGCCCTGCTTCGAGCAGGGTGATCTGCACATCGGCCACCTTCACTTTTTTTGTTTTTTTTTTTTTTTACATAAGGTAAACTTTTTTTTTCTTTTATTTTTCTTTCTCAGATTAATTTCACACTTTACATAGAGTCCCCATTATGATGTATACAAAATACATATACATATATAGTTTTCAACAGAGAACTCTACATTTTTGGTGTTAAATTGTTCTTCCCTTTGCCCCCCATGCCCACTCTCTACCACCCACTCCCCACCACCTACTCCCCTCCCTTACAGCCTCTGGTATCTACAATTTATCCTTTCCGCTATCATATCTTCAGATTTTTCTCCTTCTGCCAGAGTGCTGATATATTTTTTTTCATTGTGCATCTTTACAGTGTACAGCATGGTTTTTCCCAGCATGAGTACCGTGCACATTAGTCAAGACAATGATATCACCATGTACATCATCATCAACAGACCACTCCTCATCTTTGTGTCTACTAAGTGTGATGTTTGTTCCCTGAATCCCTCCCCTCCGCCCTCCATTACTCATTCCCATTACCTCTCCCATATGTCTCCAGTATCTGCAGTTGCCATCCCCGCCACTATACCCTCCAGTTCCTTCACTTTTTTTTTTCCCAATTATCAGCTCATAAAGTTTTTTACAATAGGGAACATAGATTCTACTCAGGGTTGGGTTAAGGGTGGGTCTCATGCACTTCCGCAGTTGTAAGTGAGTCTTCATGGGATACAGTTTCAGGGGAATGGTTTTGGTAAGCAGAGATGGTCATCAGCCGATGTGTCACAGCATCCATCCTGTGATTACCGGGAGTGGTGTTGTGGGGATCTGCAGCGTGAGCCATCCTCAGGTATCTGGCTTCCTTAAGAACGGTAGAATAGTTCTTGTTTTTCCCTGAGGTAATGCAGGGCTGGTAACCATCATCTTCTCACTGTCCATAGAGAAAATCCTCCTGTACAATCAGGTTCTCAGCCCTAGTTTTCAGCCTCAGTTTGCCGCCCGCGGCCGGTGGCCATGCTCTGGCCCGGAGGCCACGCGCAGGCCCGGCGGCCATGCCCGGACCTGGAGGCCACGCTCTGGGCTGGGGACACGCGCTGTGCCAGCGACCACGCGCCGGGCTGGCGACCATGTGCAGGCGCAGGCCCGATGGCCACACCCAGGCCCGGCAGCCACATCCAGGCCCGGCGGCCACGCGCAGGCCCGGAGGCCACACGCAGGCCCGGTGGCCACTCACAGGCGCGGGCCCAGCGGCCACGCGCAGGCCCGGCGGCCACGCTCAGGCCCGGCGGCCATGTGCAGACCAGAGGCCACGTGCAGGCCCGGCGGTCACGCGCTGGCCCTACGGCCACGCGCAGGTCCGGTGGCCACGCGCAGGGGCAGATCTGGCGATCACGCACAGGCCCGGCGGCCACTCGCAGGCGCATGCCCGGGGGCCACGCCCAGACCCAGCCACCACGCGCAGGCCCGGCAGCCACGTTCAGGCTCAGGCCCAGCGGCCAGGCATAAGCCCGGTGGCTACACGCAGGCCCGGCGGCCATGCACAGGCTCAAGCCCGGCGGCCACGCGCATGCCCGGTGGCCACGCGCAGGCTCAGGCTCGGCGGCCATGCGCCAGCCCCAAGTGCGCGAACACGCGTGGGATCCAGGGTCACCCCCCCGCTCGCCCATCTGACCCGAGAAAGGAAAGACGGCGAGCTTGGCTGGTCCGCGCCACCGGCCCACGTTGGAGCCGAGCGCGGGACACACCCAACGCCGGAGAGGCGGTGGGGGCGGGTGGTCCGAGCCACAGCATGCGAGGCAGAGCCCCCCGGCCGCGCAGACCCGGCCTCCGCGCGCGAGGCGGAGCCCCTGGGCCATGCTGCCGCCGCCACCAGCCCTGAGGCGCGCGGGGCGGGGCAAGGCCACCTTCACTTTTAAGGTGAGGATGTTCAAGGGGCCATCAGAATCCACCGAGATGTTGGGCCAGTTGACCGTGGAGGGAGCCATTGCGCTAGGGCTGAGCGTCTAGAAAGCAGAGTCAGAAGCTGGCCCATCCATTCGCACTGTCCTCCCAGTTACCAGTGCATGGTTCTGGGCCCCTGGGCCTTCTTCCGCCTGTGCAGAGGACAGACCACCTTCACACCCCAACCCTCATGATTGTCCTGGCGATGACAGACTTGGAAATTAGAAATAGCTGGAGCCAACACTCGTCAGCCTCAGCTTCATACTGACATCGCCACAAGGGCCAGGGGGCACCCTGCGGCCCCTGCACACTCAGGACTGGCAACCTTGTGATCTGCCTGCTCCTGGGGACTCTAGTCATGGCACCCATGGTGCTGGGTCAGAAGGAGATGTGGAATGGAGGGGATCTGGGACCCAGAGTGCAGCCATGCAGGAGATGGGATTGTCAGAGGCCAGCTCTGGGCTCAGATTCCCCTCCCCTCCTAGGGGAGCCGTGCTCCCCTCCATGGCTGCCGTTGACTCCATTCCTCTGGCAGAGCTAGCCTCCGGTTCTCAGCCCTGTCATTGGAATCACTAGGACGGTGAAATTCAGGCTTCTGTCAGCCTCTCCCCAGGCAGAGTCTACAGTGTCCCCAACCTTTAGGGACAAGCGTTTCTCCTTTTGGCATCACATTCCCCCACTTTGACGGGGTCCTGAGTTTCTCCACCCCGAGTGGAATACGGGAAGTGCACGTGGACAAGCAGGATGCCATGATGGCAGCAAACCTGACACTCAAGAGGTCCCGGCCTGATTCAAGTCAGACTCCCTGGCTAGAATTGGGCCCCTAGTATCTTGGTGTCCGTCATTCACTGAGTCATGCCCAGGGTATAGAAAAATGATGCCCAAAGTGAGTGCTTAAGACAGATGTGCAGGGCGAATGGATTTCCACTGGAATGTCCCCGTTATCTGAGTGAGCCTGGACCTCAATCCTAGCTTGCATGGACCCTTGTTGGGTCTATACCAAATCCAGGACCAGCTAGAGCGATCTGAAATGTGCTTTAGAAAAGGAAGTACAGGTTTTCTTCCCATTTGCTTTTCGGAGCTACAGGAACACAGGCTTCTGAGACCTGAGACTGGAGCTCCTTCAGTCACGTGGAGGGAAGAACAGTCTGTGTGAGCACCAGAGCATCTCCACTTTCCTCATCACAGTCCGAGCTCAGGCGCCCCCTTGTCGGGGCTTTTCTTTTTTTTCCCTTCTCGTTTTTACTTGCTACGGTGTGAGTGTGCTCACCAGAGAGACAGACACAGAGAAAGCATCCGTCCATGGGTTGCGGTCACACCGTGACAGATCTTTTCTTTCCATTGCTTTATCCTATTGGCCTTTAAGCTGAGACTTACACACACACACACACACACACCAGCACACCCAGTGTGTTCTTCTAAATGCGTGGGCCCTTATTCCCAGTGCAGTAGGTCACGTGGTATCTGGCTCCAGTACCCCATGTGTAAGCACTGTGCAACGAGGACCGGCCGACCATATTTTGTACCACTTAGTGCATACAAAATCCCTAGGAGGGCGCTCCTCTGCCAAGCCCATTCTAGGGGCCAGACCTGAGGAAGCATTCACTCTCCCCGGCACAGCTGGTAGTTGGCAGAGTCAGCAACGTGGCCCAAAGCAGATGCGTGCTCACCCACTGAAGGTCCGGTCCAGGAACTGGGGGACGCTTGTGAAGTCCCACGTGTAAGCCAGGAACTTGGCAAAATAAGAGATGGAGGAGAACTGGAAGGTGGGTGCCACGAAGTCCATCCGAGTGTGCCTTGTGCCTGCCTGGAGTGTCCGCAGAGAGCAGGCCTCCCGCAGGCCAGACATGGACTTGTTTCCATTCTGAGGGATAGGAGGGTCTCGGGTCAGTGACAGCAGCAGGAAGCCTTGAAACCTTGGGTGTGTGTAGACCAGGAACCTGCCCTCCTGGGATGTGTGCATTGCGTGGGTCCGAGTGTCCTTTGTGAAGAAGCAGAAACTCGAGAGGAGATATTTCGGTGAGGGAGAGGGGATGACTGAACAATTAGCGTCTTCAATGTTTCCTCAGGTGTATGGTGAGCTGTGGAGAAACAGCCCTTGACACTGATTCCTGGCCCTGAGAATCACGAGGAAAAGAATATGCTGAGAGCCGTCCAGCCTGCGGCCCCGTGCCATGGCAGCCTGAGCGAACAGGTGGGCCTGCAGGAGATGGGGGTGGGAATGCAGCAATCCGCGGTCACATCTCATTCCAGCGGCAGCTATGCGCTGAGCTACTGCGGGAGGAACCTGTCGTTTAGAATGTGAGGCAGTCGCGTGAGGGCACAGCTCTGACCTGGTGAGGCTCTGTGGGGTCATTTAAGATGACAGGTTCCAAGTGAACCTATAGATAGGCTCTGGCCGGCTCCCCGTTTTGTGTGAAAGCCTTCCCGTAAGACTGTCGGTTACTCAGTCTTGGAGGAGGTATGGGAGGGACCGAAAACTGGCTGCTGCACCATTGCTCAGGACAGCAGGTCCGACGGCAGCAACAGCATGGGCATGCGAGCAGGCGTCGTCCTCATGGGACATGAGAGCGTGACGCAGGCATTTCCTCTGGTATTCCTGTGAGTGTGTGATCGGGGACTTGACGGGTAACTAAGTTTGTCCGAGGTCAGATTCCTGTGGGGAAGCGACCATGTGTGGCCCATGTGGGAGAGCCCTAGGACAGCCCCAGGGCATCCTTATGTTCGGGTCTGGATTCGGGATTAGCCCTGGTCAACTCGGGTTTGTTTCTGTGGACGCTTTCTGTGCCCGCTCTCACCTCTGACCGGCCGTGGTTGTGGTGATCGCCATGGTGAAATTGTCCCCTGCCTAGAGGGAAGGCGTAGTTAGACACGTCAAACACTTCTTCCATCTCCTCTGCAGAGTTCTGCAAAGAGAGTGCCCGGCAGCGGGCCGGCAGGGGTCAGGAGTCTTTCTGGGGGTCCCCAGAGGGGACGTGCCCAGGAACAGTTTTATCCCCAGATCAGGTGTGCAGTAGGAGCATCTGCACAGACCTCCTCTGTGGGAGTAAACCAGGTCACAGCCCGAGATCTTGGGAGGAACATGTGGGTAGTCCAAATTGGTCTTAACCGTCACTCTGCTGTCCTGCCAGCCATGACGTCAGGTATCGGCAGGGCAGACCTCACCCCGCTCCAGTATCTACGGACCTGGTACTGCTGCGGACCAGCCCCCCGTGTCCCTTCTCCCACCATCCCCACGTACACATGTGAGACTGAGGACTGGCTGCGGGGCTGCCCGGACGAGCCTCGGCGAGGGCTGGCCTAGATGGGCCTGCCCTGGGCGGCCCTGCCTTACCCGTGAGTGAGCCTGGCCGGATGGCCAGAGACATCCAAAGGCTGGTCTCATCCAATCTCTGAGTCTCCGGAGAAGACTCTTCCTCTTGCTTCCCCTGGGGGGAGAGCATGGGCGCACCGAAGAGCAGCAAGAAAACATCTTGCCCTCTCGAGCACTTCCCACCAACTGAACTGGCTGGGGCTAGCCGTTGGGTGCTCGGTTACCAGAGTTCTAAGTTCTGTGGGGCCTGTCGCCGAGGAAGTGAGGTCACTTTGTTAGGACTCCAGGACCTGGGTCTGTCCCTTTGATAATACTTCCCCAGGGGCTGCTCTGGGCTTTTGACTGATCCCCCTCCCCCATATGAACCCCATAACCGCACAGTCATGCCGCTTGGCCCCTGCATGGGAACACGGCCCCAGTTTGAGAAGTCAGAGCTGACTGCAGAACCATGTTTTCCAGTGATTTCCATGTCTTTTACATGCACCCAGAGTGAGTTTTAAGCCAGTGAGTCCAGGACTTGAAACACGGTTGACCATGTGGGGAGTCCAGTGACATAACCATTCCACTATATGCTGGTCCTGAAACAATGCCAGTTTTAGAGAGCATAACCACTAGGATTTACTTCATTGAGGTGAGATTCACATTCCACAGCATCAGTTGTTGTGAGGTGTGTGTCAGTGGGATTTGGTACATTCACCATATTGCACAGCCAACACCTCCACTAGTTCCTAACCTTCACTCCAAAGTAGACCCCCTTCTCAGAATCCAGCTCTCCCCTCCTCTTCTTCCTGTTTTCCCTCTCCCTAGCTCCTGGCAATTACCAGTCTCTCTGTGGACTTAGCAATTCTGGATCGTTCCTATAAATGGTATCATATACTATGTGACCTTTTACATCTGGCCTTACGCAGTATAAGGTTTTTCAAGCTCATCAACATCTTACCATGTATCAATACTTCATTCTTTATTGCTAAGTAATATTCCATTCTGTGGATATACCACTTGTTGTTTATCTGTTCACTCAGTGATGGCTTATTTGGTGGGTGTTTTTTCTCATTTTAGCTGTCCTGAATAGTGCCGCTTTGAATGTTTGTGTTCAAATATTTATTCGAATCGCTGTTTTAATTACTTTATGTATATAACTAACCGTGAATTGCTCAGTTATGGGGTGTCTAGGTTTAATTTCTTGAGGAGCTGCAGTACTGTTTTCTACCATTTTACATTTCCATCAGCTATACACAAGGGTTCCAGTTTCTGCACATTGTCACCAACATTTGTTATATTTCCTCAGGGTTTTTTAATGTGTTTTAGACATCCTAGTGAGTGTGAAAGTGATATTTCAGTGGTTTTGATTTGCATCTCCCATGTGACTAAGGATGTTGATCTTCTTTCCATGTGCTTATGGCCCTTTGTATATCTTGGAGAAATGTTTATTCAAGTGCTTTGCCCATTTTTAATTAATTGGTTTGCCCTTTGGTGTTCAGTTATAAATGTTCTTTATATTTAAGATTCTGGAATCTTATCAGATATATGATTTACAGATACTTCCTCCCATTATGTGAGGTTTCATTTCACTTCTTTGATAGTATCCTTTGATTCACAAACATTTTTAATTTTGATAAAGTTCACTCTATTTGTCTATACCTTTGTGTCATACCTAAAAATCTTTGTTAAATCCTACGGTATAATGATTTACTGTTTTGTTTACTTCTAAGAGTTTTCGATTTTCACTCTTACATTAGATTTGTGATTTTTTGAGTTAATTTTATATGTAAGTTGAGGCATAATGGTTCAGCTTCATTCTTTTGTGCATGGTTATCTAAATTGTCTCAGCATCATTTGTTAAAGGGACTACTGTTGGTCTTGGCACCCTTGTCATAAATCGGTTAACCTCCCCCCACCCCCGCCGCCCGCAAAATAAAGAAAAAAAAATCATTTGAGCGTAGGTGTATGGCTTTATTTCAGGACTCTATTCAATTCCACTTTTCTCTCTGTTTGTCCTTAATGGCAGTACCACACTGTCTGGGGGTGATTTTGTGATTTCTGTCTCTCTGCCTCTCTTTGTCTCACTGGCAAGTGCACACACCCTATATCAAAAGTCTCTCAAAAAATAATAAAATAAAGAACTGTGGCAACTGGGGCTGGCAGGTGACAGTTCGAGTCCCAAACCTCACAGCTTGCTCTTTCTCTCTCTCTCTCTCTCTTTCTCTGGTTAAATGAAAACATAATAATAATAAATTAAATTAAATAATTCTTTAAAATAAAAACTAAGGAATTGTGGCAGCTGATTCCATAAAACTCTTAACTTATCAGTTGGTAAATGGAGGTGGTAGACTAGTTATGCAGTGAAGTGTTATATTAGTTGTTTCCCACCAGTAAAAGTTAAATTAACTGAAGGATTGATAGCCGATGTTGTTTTTGTTTTGTTTTGTTTTTTAAAGAATTATTTTTATTTAACTTTATTTATACTACTTATTTATGTTTTAATTTGACCAGGTAGGGATAGAGTGAGAGAGAGAGAGCAAGCCAGCCACCAGGTCCGGGACTCAAACAGCAGTCGACCATGTGGGAGTCCAGTGGCCTTAACCATCACGCTACCTGCTGGCCCCTTTAGTTGATATTGTTTTAAATATTGGGAATCTGTGTCAGATTTTATTTTTTAATGTAATTATTCCTAATGAAGTTTTTCTCTCTTTTTTTTTTAAGAATAATTTAATTTTGTTTCTATATTGTTTGTTTTAAATTTGACCAAAGAGGGACAGAGTGAGAGGAGGGGTAGAAAGCAAGAAAGCAAGCCGCCAGGTCCAGGACTCCAACCAGGTCCACCATATGGGAATTCAGCGCCCTTAACCACCATGCCGCCTGCCAGCCCCAAAGTTTTTCTTTTTTTAATAAAGAATTATTTTATTACTACTATTATTTTAATTTGCTATAAGGCATGTACACTCACCAGAGAGAGACAGAGAAGGAAAGTGAAAAAGCGATTCTCCCAGTAGGGGACTCAAACCATGGTCGGTCATGTGGGAGTTCAGTGTCTTATGCACCATGCCACCTGCTGCCCCAGGAGGTTTTAAAAACAGGATTTTTTTTTTGCTTGAAGGAGATATTGGCAACAGTTAGAAATAGGAAAAGGAAGGGACTGGCAGGTGGCCTGGCTGGACCTCCCACAAGGCCGACCGTTCAACCCCTGGACCTGGTGGCTTTCCTTCTCACTCCCTCTCTCTCTGTGTTTCTCTCTGGCCAAATTTAATAGTAAATAAATAAATATAATGAATAATTCTTTATAAAAAGGAAACGAATGAATAGAAACAGGGAGTTTTGAGACTAATCTGCAAGAGGCCTTACTTGTTAAAGGTCATGTGAGGCAGTCTATGCAAGTGTGTTTAAATTTTATGTGCAGGTTTTGAAAGTTTTTTTTGTTTTATTTTCTGCTTTCTCTTAGGTACCGCCTACTATCTTATTTTGGAAGGAGTCCTAATACTCTGGATAATCTGACTTCTTTTCTCTAGAACTTATGAATTATAAGAACGATCTGATCTTACACTCAAGGTAAGAAATTAAATCACCAATTTATTGTTCAGTGTACTGTGACTGTAGTTGCTATGTCTCAGAAGGATTTGTAGAGGCCCAAGTACACACGTTAAAATGTGTTCTGGTGGGGGGGGAACCAGCAGTTAGCGTATTGGCTGTGTCGCTGGACTCCCATGTAGTTGACCGCGGTTCGTGTCCCGGACCTGGTGGCTTAAAACTCTCGCCGGGCACGTGCGCGTGCGTGCATGCCCAAGAACCCAAGAGGAGAATGGAGGAGAAGGGATCACGGCATGGCCATCCCCCCTGAGGGGTTATTTCTCACTTTCTGTCTCTCTGTCGCTCTCTGTCAGTTTGGCAAGCGCACGCGCCCTATAGCAAAAACCTCTCCAAAAACAAAATGTGTTCTGGGATATAAGGAAACTGAGGGGAATGAAATAGCAGGGTAGGCAAAGTGTGGCAAAAGCTAGGGATAGAGTTGTTCCCAGAGGAGGACCACTCTGCGGTCCCATGCACGTCGCTTAGAGTAAACAGTCCGACAGGTAGGTGATCCGAGGAAAGCTCTGGCAACTGCCAGACTTTGAAGGTCTTCACTCTGGTCTCTTCAGTAGGTCAGGAAAAGCACAACTTACTTCTGAAGATGGAAGACAAATTTTCCCTTGTTATTCATAAAGAAGATTCAGATTGGAAAGAGTCCTGTCTGCCCACACCCCAAACCATGTTTTGATGTGTTGTGTAGACTGAGGGAAAAATTCTGGATATAAAAGTAAATTTTTCTCCAATTGTCAGATTACCCACAAAACCACATATGAAAGAATTTCAGCTTGTGCTGTGAAAAGAAAGGAGCGGCATAGGTGCGCAGAACTCAGGAAGGGCTCTGTTTCCTTCTGGCCACAGCAGTCAGGTGCACTGTTTCTAGCAGGGTCTTCAGTGTGACTTTTCCTTGTCATTCAGATCCTGCCAGAGTCGTCATAAGGTCACTAACAGTGTGTTATATTTTAACTCATTTTCTCCTGTCTCCTGTAGGAAAAGGAGGAGTTGATTGAAGAATGGCAGCCAGAACCTCTTGTTCCTCCTCTCTCAAAAGATCATCCTGCTCTCAATTACAACATGATTTCTGGGTAAGTTGGTTTTGCTACCTGAGGACTTGCATTGGGTTTCCTGGGAGCATATATGCCAACGTATATAGTGGTTTATACAGTATTTTCTTTTTTAACTGCAGTAAAATATTCACAAATTTCTGCCATATAATTGCTTTAGTTTCCAATATAAAAACCTCTGTTAAGGATATTAGGAGCATTTTTTTTAAGTTCTCAGTTTGGACACTAATAATTTTCCCATTTTTCTTAAAAGCAAAACAAAAGAAAAGGAAACAAAAAAACTCCAAGATTTTTCATACTAAAGGATGTACATGGTAATGTTTTAAATGGTCAAACACAGTTAAAATGAAAAGTGGCAGATTTCCACTTTATGTGGTTTTAGATCTGTTGTAGGCTACTGTCATAACTAGATACTATAGAAGTGTGCTTACACTACTGTTTCTAGGGGGGAGGGCGTACACATACACCTGTCATGAATTCCAAGGCTCCAGATTCAGGATTTGAACTGTAGAGGGCCCTGTGGGAGTGGAGCACATTAACCACCAAGCCACCTGCTGGCCCTTCACACTGTTAACTCACAACATGAACTGTGAGACTTGAGCTCACTTAGATCCCTTTCCTCTTTGTTTCTAATGTTTGATCTGTTGAGTTGCCAGAAAAGTCATGACTCATTTTTGCATAGAAAAACAGAAAGATACATCATGACTTTCCTGACAACCTTTCTTTAGTTCTTCTGTTGGTTATCTTTGCTTTATTATATGCATTTTTATAATTAAGAGATATTTAAAATATATGGAAAATATCAGACACCTTGTCCAGTACCCATAATTAAAAAGTGTTAACACTTTGCTGTCTTTGGTTTAGGTCTGTTTTTTAAAAAGAAATACAAGAAATACAGCTTAAGAAATTTCTTCCCATCTATAATTTACTCTTGCCTCCTATACAACAGACCTACTGTTTTAAAGTTGGCAAACAATGTCTTTATGTTTATAATTTTAACACATACACCTTTGGCCAAGAAAATATTTAGTATTCTGTTTGAAAATATGCAAGGTAGTGTGTCCTGAGTGTGTTCTTCCACTTCAGAGCTGATCTAGGAGAGGCTTTTATTCTCACATCTGTAGTTTCTTTTTTTTTCCTCCTTTTCTTTGAGAGAGAGTTTTCTATAGGGCACGTGAGCTTGTCAGAGAGACAGAGACAGAGAGACAGAAAGCAAGAAATCATCCCCCAGGGGGAATGGTCACGCTGCAATCCCTTCTCCATCCTCCTCTCAGGATTTGGGGCATGCATGCGCACATACCAGCATGAGGTTTTTTAAGCTTCCAGGTCTGGTACTCAAACTGCAGATGACTACATGGGAGTCCCGTGACAGAACTATCACGTCACCTGCTGGTCTCTCACATCGGTAGTTTCTTTAGTTTTAAAAAGTTTAACATATTCTGAAAGCAAACTTTCTGATTTTTCATCTTGTACTTTTGTCTTAAGAAATCTCCTACCCGAAGGTCTAACTTGCCTGTTTTTATGGTCAGTGGTCTCAGTTTACTAGTTGGACAATCCATTCTTTACCTGCTGACTGGAAATTCCCTTTGGTATACTGGCTTTCCTTCTAAAGGGTCTGACTTTTACCTCTGTTCTTTTAGTATATCCATCTCTCGGTATCACTGCTTTATAATAGCCCTGACAAGAGTGAGTCCATCTACCTCTCTGTTCTAAATTGACTCTCTTATTCACCATGAGTTTATATTTTGCTGACCAAACTCGGTACAAAAATGTGAGTTTTTATTGAAAATACATTGAGTTTATGGATTAATTTGGAGAGAGTTGGTACCTTGTTGATACTGAATCTTACCACCCCTGTACATAATATATCACTTGTGTTCTTGGGTCTTATTCCCTACAGTGAAGTTTTATCATTACCTACACAAAGACTTATCTGTTTTTCCCTACTTTTGATTTTGAAATATTTCTAGACTCATGGGCAGATGTTCAAAATAATACAGAAATATGCCTTGTACCCCTCACTCTATTTTCCCCAGTGGTAATGTCTTGAGTAACTCCAGGACTGTATTACACTCAGGAAATTGCATTCCATTTCTTTTAATAGGTTCATCTCTGGGTACCGAAGAGTTTTTGTTCTGTCATGAGGTGTTTTTTTCCCTTCCTGTTCTTGTCCTCATGTCCTGGCTAGGACACCTTCCATTCCAATGTCGAAGAGGGGGAGGATGGTGGCCTTCATGTACCTGACGGCTTTTAAGCAGCAGCCTATGTTGAATGATAGGCATTCTTCTCTTTGTAGTTTGCAAAAGAAATATTGATAGTTTTAACAATCACAGTACTGGGGCTAGGAGGTGGCATTGTGATTAAAGGTGCTGGATTCCCACATGGCTGACTGCAGCTCGGGTCCCAGACTTGGCAGCTTGCTTTCTTGCTGTCCCTTTTTCTCTGTCTCTGTCTCTGTCTCTCTTTGGTCAAATTAAAAAAAATATCAAAAGGAATTAAATAAATAATTTTTTAAGAAACCTTTAAAAAAATAAGTAAAACTAGAAATCAGAGTACAAGTGCTCATCCTTATCATGAGATTACATCATTGTAAACCCATCATAAGTTGAAAATTCTGGAAGTCAGAGATGCATCTAATACACCCAACCTGCTTAATGTCATAGCTTAGCTTACCATACCCTACCTTACACATGCTCCTAACACCTAGGCTTGCCAACGGTGGGGCAGAATAATCTAACCAAATCCTGTCTTCTCAAGTGTGTTGAATATCGCATGTAAGCTGTTGAATACTGAAAATGAAAAAACGGGAGAACTGGTGGTATGGGTATTCGAGGTGTGATTTCTACTGAATTCGCATTGATCTTGGACCCTAGTAATGTCAAAAAATCCTAAGTCAAACCATGTCAAGTTTGGGACGCTCTGTGTTACCTTTTATAAAATACATTTTGTGTGTTTGTTGAGATGATGATGACTGTTCTCCTTTAATCAATCCCTGTATTAAGTTTTATTGATAAAACTTTACTGGGTCTGGGACTCTTAACTGTGGTCAGCATATGGGAATCCAGTGGCATAACCAGTACGCTATGTGCAGGCCACAACCAGGACATTTTTTAAAAGAATCACTTATTTTATTTTATTTTTTATTATTATGATTTAATTTCCTATAGGACTTGTGCGCTCACCAGTGAGAGACAGATAGAGGGAGGGAAAGTAGGAAACCAAGCCACAAAGCCTGGGATTTGAACCTTGGTTGACCATGTGGTAGTCCAGAGCTCTAACCCTAACCTGCTGGCCCCTACCTGAGCATTCTTGTTTTTTCACCTTGTTGACCCCTCCGTAATCAGGGAAGACTTAGGAAACCTAAGGAACCCTGAGAAGGAGAAAGCTGACCCACTGGATTCAGAATCAGTGGTCCAGAAGGTTTGAAAAAGAAGCCTTAGGGGCACTTGAGCAGCTGGAGGAGCGGGAACCAATAAACCTCAAGTCTGAAGATATGGTAGCTAAAAGACCCCAGAATTCCTGTGCAGGCATTTGATTCCATTGTAACCTGTTCAGTGAAAACTTCACGGTGTCACAGGCTGGGCCTTTTGGCTGTGGTAAGTTCTTCAGAGCAGGGCTCCATCAATGGAGTTCTGGAGGGCTTGTAAGCAAAGAGAATAGACCAGAACAGAGAGGAACTGCCACAGATAAAACCCAGGCTCTGCACTGTCAGGCATTCTGTCTTTTACCATTTTGTGATGATTTGGGGCTTTCCCGTCACCAGATTTGGGAGTCTTGCAAATGTCTATATTCTTTTTAAAATGCTCAGTTACATGGATTTTTGATAGAATGCAAATAATAGACTAAAAAAAAAAGATATAAGTGACTTCAAGATTTAAACAAATTTTAGAGATCAAGGAAGCAAACGTTTTCTTCCTCAGTTATAAAAGAACTTAGATTAATACAAAGGGAAGGGGCCTGTTGCTAAAGAAGTAGATTTCAGCTGCCCTTGCCATGGAAACATGACAAGAGAAGAGGAATGTGTTAATGTGCTTCCATGAAGCCATCATCCCGCTGTGTACCTGAGGCCATCTGTCTATTGGTGTATCCCATGCCATCAGTCAATAAATGTCAAATATGCACAGAAACATTTATTTGAAGAAAACACTAAACAAAAAACTAATACAAGAGCAGAGTGACCAGTAAACTGGCCTCTGTCACATGGGAGAGCAGACCCACCCTCGGCCATCCGTGTCCCCATGGCCAGTTCTTCATGACCCTGCCATCCACCTAGTGAGGGGGCTCCAGCTGGCAGGACAAGGTGTAACTGAAAGAGAGAGTGGCAGCTGTGAGTCCTCCTGGAGCCGCACCTGTGCCCTCCCTCCTCGCGTCCTGCTGCCCAGCTGTGACCAAGCCCAAGTGCCTTATGATGCCCAGGGAGCGATGGCCACAGGCTCTGTGATCTTGGCCCCAGGAAAAGGCTCATCCTGCCCTGATCTGAGAACCGCCCCCGTCCTCACCTCTCATCCTTACTGAGCTGCAGCATGGCCTGGAACCAGACCACAAATTGCTCCTCAGGCTCAATATGAAATTGGTTTGCAGCCAACTGGAGCAGCTGTATTTTACTCAACTTTTCACATTCCTGGAGAGGAAAGGCAGGATGCTGACAGGGACTGCTCAGGGAAAGCTGAAGGGGCCTTCTGGAGAGGTCTAGGAGAGGGCAGGGGACTTGGCTCTGGGGTTTGTCTTCTGAGGTTTTCCCTTTCTCTCCAGGACTGTGTTAGCCTCTACTTGCCATCAGAGTTGAACTCAAATACCCTCTCCTCCAGGAAGTTACCCTGGATTCCTGTCCTGTTTGTACCCCACTGTGGGACAGGCTTTCTCCTCCTCTGTGTACCATACTCTCTCAACATATCTAAGCTGCAAGGTGGGGAGCCAGAAAGTGCCCTCCCCAGGGCCCTCTGACTTGCTCTGTCAATCCTTCCTCACAGTGAGGCCCACGGCGGCTTACCTTCTTCTCCTTCTGGAGGTTGACATTTCCCTGCAAGGTAGATGACCACTGCATCAGGAAGACCCCAGTCCAGGCCTAGCCCTAACCCCTCCCCCTCTATGGGTCTCAGAGCCATAGGGTTCGCACAGAACTAGGTATGGACCAGGATCAGGATCTGGAGATGAGGGGATCTGGGTGCTGAGGCTCTGGGATCTTCAGTCCTCACCATCTTTGAGGGTTTGATGGTAGACTGGGTCCTTCAGTGGAGCTTGGTGTTTAACAGCTGCAAAGCTGCCTGGCTTTGAGGGATCCAACTATACTCGCCTCCCATGGCACCCAGTCCGGGAGCTGTCCTTCCCAGCACAGCCTCAGGCTCCCACAGTTGAGCAGCAGGTGGTCCTGCCACTTTGTCCCCAGAGAGCCTGGAATGGGACTGACCATTAGGCTCCCTCAGTGCCAGGTAAGATGCATGTGATGGGTTGCTCTTGGGGTAGCCGGGTGGCCATCCTGAGGGAAGTTTGCTAAGGCCTAAGAGCTCTTGGCCATCTGATGCCCTGCGGCAGGGCCCCGGTCACCATCACCCCTGAGGGTCACTCACATCCAGAGTTGCATGTCGCAGCATCCAGAAGTGCCATCTCTATGAGGATTTTGGCCAGGTAGGGGACGACCGGCTATGTCATTGGAAGGTATGGTGATGAGCCCCTGCTTCCATGGCCCACCCAAGGGCTGTCCCACAAAACCTCCTCAAGCTCGGCCTTCTGAGCACCTCTTCAAGGGCCCCTGGGAGATTCTCCACTCCCTCCCCTGATTGTTCTTGTCCCACGCACTGGGCTGATCTCCAAGGATAGCAGTCACGTGAGTGACCTCCATGGTGGAATTGTAGCATATATGTCACGGTTGTCAGGTGGTTCCTGGCCCCATCCCATCACACCCGACTGGTCCTTGGGTCTGTCTAGGGAAGGTGTTTTTGGTGTGGCCACAGCAGGGCAGAGCTGGGGCACGAAAGACCATTCTGTCTTGTTTTGCAGGCCGCCAACTGGATAAGGAGACCCTAACTTTCTGACTTTCTGAAGACCCCGTTCACCCTAGGCACAGTCACCACCACCTTCTGCCACTGCCCCATCTAGGCTCTCTTTGGGCCCATCCCTAGCAGAGTAGGTTTGGGGGTCTTTACCTGCCAGGATCAGGAAGAAGGGTAGGTTGATGGCCTTCTCCTCACCCTGTGAGAGCCCAGTCTCACTGACCTCAGACCCTGGGCATCTGGCTGGCTTCTTTGGGTCAGCGCTCATGGCACTTGCCGTGGGCTCTGGCTCAATCTCTAGCCCAGATCCAACACTCACAGGGGTGTCCTCTGAGCCTATAACCTGCTCTCCTGGTTTCTGTTTCCCCATCTGGGAAGGGAAGGGGACTGCCCTCTGTCAGGAGCTCTGACACCTTCTGTTCACGTCTTCACATCCGCTCTCAGCCTTGCTCATGTGAGGTAGTCCCAGGTGCATAGGCCCACTTCCCTTCCATCCCTTGAGTCTCACTGTCCTGCTTGAAGCCTGTATGCCAGGGTCATCCTGTTCTCTTTCCAGAGTAGATACCAGAGCCTGCAAGGGGCACTGATGACTGAGATCCCCACAGGATGGGCTGGCTTCTGTCTCCGACAGCTGATGCTCTCTCCAGCTGCCTTGACCTGGAACCAGAGCACTTTAACTGGCCCGGGCCCCGCATCCAGTCTCTGCTGTGACCAGGGTTGCGGCCAGGCCAGCTGAATTGACACACGGACATAATGCTTCTGGAGGTGTAACTGAGAGACTTTAGTCTTTCTGTGACCTCCAACCCGACTGGAGGCCTTGCCCAATGCTGTCCTTCCCATCTCCGATCTGCCAAGGAGCTCCCTGCACAGCAGACTCTAATTGCCCATGTGTGGCCTTTTGAGGTGCCATCTGTGATGTACAAGTGGGGTTCTCAGGGTGCTTGGTGATGAAATTCAGGCTTCTGTCGGCCTCTGCCTCGACAGAGTCTAGAGTGTCCCCAACCTTTAGGAACAAGCGTTTCTCCTTTTGGCATCACATTCCCCCACTTTGTTTGGGTCCTCAGTTTTGGCACCCCGAGTGCAATATGGAAAGTGCATGTGTACAAGCTGGAAGCCAAGATGGCAGCAAACATGACAGTCAAGAAGTCAGGGCCTGATTCGATGCCTTCTGTGGGAGTCAGACTCCCTGACTATAATTCGGTCCCTAGGGTCTTGGTCTCCATCATTCACTGAGTCATGCCCAGGGTATAGAAAATTGATGCCCAAAGTGAGTGCTTAAGACAGATGTGCAGGGCGAATGGATTTCTACTGGAACGTGCCCGTTATCTGAGTGAGCCTGGGCCTCAAGTCAAGTTCACATGGACCCTTGTTGTGTCTATACCAAATCCAAGATGAGCTAGGGGAATCGGAAATGTGCCTTAGAAAAGGAAGAACAGGTTTGCTTCTCATTTGCTTTTCAGAGCTACAGGAGCACAGGCCTCTGAGACCTGAGATCGGAGCTCCTTCAGTCACGTGGAGGGAAGAACAGTCCGTATGAGCACCAGAGCTTCTCTACTTTGCTCATCACTGTCTGAGCTCAGGCACAACCTTTTTCTCTTTCTCATTTTTAATTGCTATGATGTGAGTGTGCTTACCAGAGAGACAGACACAGAGAAAGCATCCGTCCATGGATTGCGGTCACACCACAGGTCTTTTCTTTCCATTGCTTTATCCTATTAACCTTTAGGCTGAGACATACACACACACATACCAGCACACCTGGTTTGTTCTCCTAAATGTCTGGGCCCTTATTCCCACTGCAGTAGGCCACATGGTATCTGGCTCCAGCACCCCATGTGTAAGCACTGTGCCACGAGTACCACCCACCATATTTATACCACTTAGTGCATACAAAATCCTTAGGATTGCGCTCCTCTGACAAGCCCATTCTTGGGGCCATATCTCAGGAAGCGTTCACTATCCCAAGCACAGCTGGTAGTTGGTAGAGTCAGCAATGTGGCCCGAAGCAGACACATGCTCACCCACTGAAGATCCGGTCAGGAACTGGGGGACGCTTGTGAAGTCCCACGTGTACCCTAGGGACTTGGCAAAGTAAGAGATGGAGGAGAACTGGAAGGTGGGAGCCATGAAGTTCTTCAGAGTGTGTCTTGTGCCTGCCTAGAGGGTTCACAGAGTGCAGGCATTCTGCAGGCCAGCCATGGGCTTCTTTCCATTCTGAGGGAAAGGAGGGACTCAGGTCAGTGACAGCAACAGGAACCCTTGAAACCTTGGGCATGTATAGACCAATGCTATGAGCGTCTGGAGTGGAGGCCACAGTGCAGAGAACTCCAGGAGTCCCAAAGGTACAGACAATGAAGAACCCAGGCTCCCACGTCACATTGAGTCCTGCCAGGACCAACATGAACGACGTGAGAAGCCCACCTTCCCTCAGTCAGGCTTTAGTTGAGACCATACTCACAGCCTTATGAGATTTTGGGACTGGGCCTAGTTTTCAGTGTCCACAAGCTGAGATACTAAGTTTTTGTAGTTTTAGCCTTTTAACTGTCGAAACTTCTTTGTCAGAGTGGAAAGAAAAGTATCGCTTTTTTGTGGAGTGTAGATGAAGCTTCATTGACTTCTTTCTGTGTGAATAACCTTACAGGATGACTAGAAATATTCAGGTGAGTGTCTGATTTTAAGTACTACCAGTTCCTTCATTCAGAATCTTCACAGACAGTCCTGATATTTGTGGTTGTTTTTGTTAACTTTATTATTTGCTTCTGCAAGTGTCGGTATATAATTATTCAAATAAATATGTTGTTGCAAATAATGTTCTCACAGTATGTCAGTGTGGGCAAAGTAGAACAAGGTGAACATCATGTCTCCTATCTTCATTTCCATTTCTGGACTTGTGTGGGGTGGGCTAAGTTTACTTAAGTCATGAAAGTGTGTCTCTGTGCTGACAAGGGTGAAGCAGAACAGCACTCTGAATCGAGCCTCAGAACCCTGCCATGTTGTTCAGCTCCCCTGGTCTTGGGCATATCTGGTTTGTTTACAGGCTGATCTGGGAGTCCTAGCTGCACTCCCTGGATGGCTTCCAGTGCTGTGGTACAGATTGTTTCTGACTACACCACCAGGTGGCGCCTTTCCTGTATTTGTGTGTTTTGTTTTTTTAAGTTAGGAAGGGAGCACCTTTTTGTATTCCTTAGCTGATTTGGTGGTTATGTTACTTGTATTGGAAACAGATAAGGAGTTAATGTCTGGAAGAGATCTCAGAAATGTTGTATTCCCTCATACCAGTTATTCAGAAGAGGAAGAGAAATCCAGGAGAGTCTAGGTGACTTCCCCACTGTCACACAGCTCTCCAGTTTCAAAAATGAGAACCAACCCCCCCCCCCATGACACCTGGTCTTGGCAGCAGGTAGAGAAATAGGAGCTCAGCTTGGTCTCTCACTCTCCTCTAGTCATCTGCAGCTGGGTGCTGTTGGCTTGGTCTTGGTTAGAAGGGAACTATGTCCTTGACAAGCACTGGAAAAGGCATTTTTTTAGGAGGCCGTTGGTTGTAATCTGATCAAGGCTTTTCATTCTGTGACTGCTGGGATCCAGAGGTGGCTTTGATAAGAGCCTGTTTTTGTTTTTGTTTTTTAGTAATTTTTGCTATAGGGCCTATGTTCTCCTCAGAGGGAGACAGAGAGGGGGAAATAAAGAAGCAAAAGCTTTTTTTTCTAATAGATTTTATTTGCATGTTTGGCCCAGGGTTTTATTCTCACATCTGTAGTTTCTTTTATTTTCCTTTTTTTTTCTCTTGAGAGAGATGTTGGCCTGGAATTTAATGTGGCTGGACAGATGAGAGATTTATTGCTAAACGAAATTATGAAATAATGTTTCAAATATTCAAGGCCAGTCTTCCCAAAGCGGTGACACATCCTGTTAAAATAGCTCTGGGCACACTGCACTCCCATCTCTCTCCCACAGAGCTCCCAGGCTTGTGGCCTGGTGTCCTACTTCCTATGTCCCATGCTGAGTTCTTCTTGCACAGAGCATGTGGTGGATCTCTGAGGGCTGCTATCCAGGCTTGGGTCATTCTGCAGTCAGCAGAGCAAAAGACACATTAAAGAATCCTTTCTCTCCATGGTAATACTTCATTTTGAGACCACTTCTAAGTTTTAAGGTTTAAAACCAGCCAGTGGCCTGCTTGTTCCAGGGCGTGAAGCCTTGTGGCTTGGCCTGCAGGAGTGAAAGGTTGTAAGGAACCAGGATCTAAGATGAAAATGAAAACATGTCAGCTTGAAACTAAGGGGGAAAATAGAGAGACAAGACATTGCTGGGACACAGAAATGAATTATTATCTGTTGATAATGTGCTTTGTATCCTCAACTGGACTGGTGTGAAGTATATTCATGTTGGGTAAATTCAACTTACAAGCTAAGTGGTATGTAGTGGTTAAATATATAAAATAAATTAAAATTTTTAAAAATTATAACTTACACCCATTTTTGCATCAGTATACTTAAGCTGCTTTTTATAAAAGGGTGACTTCTTTTTGTACTACACATTTGAATTCCCAAGTATACTTGTAGGAAATTTAGACAGAAACCTAGGCCTGTGGAGTGACAGCAGGTGCTACAACTGAGCACTGACTCGGATTGTTCACGGGAGGCACTGGAGTTCACAAGACATGGTAGGCCACTGTCTCAACAAAGAATATCCAGGTTTCTTTTCACCAAAACGCAAAAGGCAATACAGATGGAGTATCCCTAATCCAGCCAGAAGTGTTTTGGGTTTTGGGTTTTTTCGCATTTCAGAGTATATTGGGTCATCAGAAAAGTCATGACGCATTTCTGCAAAAAAAAATATGGTCATGATTTTTCCAGCAACCCAATACCTAAGGAGATCCGTGGAGGACAGGACTCAGGTCTAAACACAAAATTCATTTGTGTTTCCTGTATACCTCATAGACTGAAGGCACATTTTTTTTTTTTGGAGAGGTTTTTGCTATAGGACGCATGCGCTCGCCAGACAGAGAGAGACAGAGAGACAGAAAGCAGGAAATCACCCCCCCAGGTGCAATGGCCATGCCACAATCCCTTCTCCTCCATTCTCCTCTCGGGATCTTGTGCACGCTCGCACATGCGCCTGGTGTGAGTTTAAGCCACTGGGTCTGGGACTCGAACTGTGGTCAACTAACTACGTGGGAGTCCAGCAACATAGCCATTACGCTAACTGCTGGTCCCTGAAGGCACTTTTATATTTGTTATAGTGCAGTACTATACTCTGTCCTGTCAGATGACTTCAGGTGTGGAATTTTCCAGTTGTGGCATCATGTGGCAGTCAAAGTTCTGGATTTTATGGTGTTTCGATCTTTAGATTAACGATGCTCAGCTCATAATAAATTACTTTAAGATACAGGAAAACCTCAGTGTTTCTCGATGAGGGAAGTTAAAGCTGGTAAAGCCAGTGGGTCAGGAGTCCTTGTGGTTGAATGATATAAAAGGAAAACCCAGAGTTGGAGCTGCCCCTGTAGTATCGCTTCTCAGAAAGCCAAGTAGCCAATTCCATCTTGGATTTTTGTTTTTGTATTGTGTTGTGTTATAGAGTGTGTGTGCTTGCCAGAAAGGGAAAGTGAGAAATCACTCCCCAGAGGGACGGCCACACTGTGATCCTTTTCCTCCATTCTCCTCTCAGGATATTTGGCAAGCATGGTGTGATTTTCAAGCTGCCAGGCCCAGGACTTGAACCACGGATGGCCACATGGGAATCCAGCACTTTAACCACCATGCCACCTGCTGACCCTCCACCTTGTTTTTTTTTTTTTTTTTTTTTTTTTTTTTTTTTTTTTTTTTTTTTTTTTTTTTTTTTTTGTAGAGAGGTTTTTGCTATAGGGCACATGCACTTGCCTCAGAGACAGAAATAGAAAGACAGCAAGAAATCACCCCCCAGAAGGGATGGTCACACCACAATCTCTTCTCCATTTTCCTTTACAGATTTTGGACATACATGCACGCACACTTGGCATGAGTTTTAAGCCCCTGGGTGCGGTACTCAAATGATGGTCAACTACGTGGGAGTCCAGTGACGTAACCATTACGCCATCTGCTGGTCCCCCACCTTGTTTATAATAGGGCTTGTATAATTTGTCATTGAAAAACAGTCACAATTTGGCCAGAAGGTGAAAGTATTAATAGTTAAACTGCTTGTGTTCTTGTCTTTGTTCTTTAGTGGTAGAAAAAGAATTATAAGATGGTGTGACCTATACGTGTTTTATGTTAACAGATGTTCATTTGGATCTGGAAGATCACTTGTCCCAATTTATGAAGACAGTAGAAGCCATCATATACTCCTATGGCTTTGCCACCATAGCCTGCGACATTCCTGCCTACTCTAAGAGAGGGGACATTGTCTTTGTGTAAGGACCTCTGCCTACTTTTCTAGTCACACTTCCTTTGGGAAAAACATTGATTATCCTTGAAAATTCCTTTATTAGGATTACCTGCCCAAAATAATTAATTTAGATATTTGTTGTTGCTTCTATAGAAATATAGTCACCCCAGCCAAATAATTTTACAGAGTTTGAGAGACCTTCACTTGAAGGGTCCTTGAAAGTGTGGGCAGTTGGGACCAGCAGTTGGCCTAATGGCTATGTCACTGGACTCCCATGTAGTCAACCACAGTTTGAGGCCCGGACTCGGTGGCTTAAACTCACGCCAGGCACATGTACGTGCGTGCCCAAACCCCAAGAGGAGAATGGAGGAGAAGGGATTGCAGCATGGCCATCCCCCTGTCAGGTGATTTCTTGCTTTGTATCTCTCTCTCTCTGTCTTACTGGTGACCACACACATTCTATGTCAAAAATCTCTACAAAAAAAAAAAAAAAAAAAAGTGTGGGCAGTCACTTAACTGCCTTTATGGTTGTAGTGTGGGGTTCAGGGGAGGCAAGCCGCCTGCCTTTCCCCTGTCGCTCTGTGGCCACATGGCATTCCTGTGAGTCTCTTGTCACAGACCATGTGGCCAGCCAAACTACCTGGCCAGGCAACTTCACCCCATCATCACCTGCCCCACACGCTGCTGCTCAGCTGACATGGTATCACAGTTTCGGAAGAGCAGAGAGCTGGGCTGGGAGACCCACCTCCCCCTGACTGCCTGCAAGTAGATCCGCACACCTGTGTGATGCAGCCAGAATGCATCGTGCTGCTATTCACGGGAAGGGTGAGGCAAGGCAGCATAAGGGTTGATGTGGCCAGGCCACTGGTGACAGAAGCATTCACCACTCCAGCCCACACGACTGTCATCCACTGAGTGCAGCCCATGCCTCTGTCACCCACTGAGTGGACTGTTAAGTGGCTCTTAATTTTAGGTCTCGAATTTACTGTTGTTTCTTTTTTTCCTTTTCAAACCTATAGCCACAGTAATCTGTTCAAGAAGTACAAATCTGATTATTGCTTACTTCATTTAATACATATAAAAGTGTCCGCTGTTCCGGAAATAAAGACCAACTTTTTATCATGGTCTTGTGAGTTCTGAACTGCCTTTACAGGCTCTCTTTGTATGACCATTTCCCCTCTCCTCCTTTCCTCACTCACTCTGCCTGCCAGAGTTGCTCTGTTTCTGAGGCCTCCCTTACACACACACACACACACACACACACACACACACACACACACCCCGCTCTGCTCACTTACCCCTGACTTGCTGGATTCTCCTTTTGTTTCTGATTTGTGCTAGTGCCCTTTGCCTAGGATCACATTGACCATTTATTAGTGTTCGAGAAATACCAGTTGAGTTCTCAGGCACTGAACCTTAGACCTGCCCACAGCAGCCGTGTTGTCCTGTGACCACTCACCTTCGGAGCTGCTGCTTATGCAGTGGCAGAACCTTCCCTTATACTTACAGCATAGCCAGCTTTCCCAGAGTTCCAGGGCACACGGATCCTTTCCTCACCATCACCTGGTAGCCTGGAACAATCCAGCAGACAGCCTGGTCCTCAGTTCTGTGTGCGTGTGTGACCATAAAAATAGATATTCATATTAATTTTGCATATAGTTTTAAAAATCAACAGGAAAAAAACTCATCATAAACTTAGCCATTGCTTTTTTTTTTTTTAAGAATTATTTAACATCACTTATTTATTTATTTTAAGTTTGACTCGGGGTGGGGGTGCCAGGGAGAGGAAAGGCAAGCCACCAGGTTTGGGACTCGAATCACAGTCAGCCATATGGGAGTCCACCATCCTTAACCACCATGCCACCTGCTGGCCCCAGCCATTGATTTTTAAACACCATTTCTAGAGTTTTAATCAAAGCACTGTTGCAATGGCAATGTTTTCTGGTATCACTTTACAAAATATCCACTATAAATTTCTTTTTGAGTTTAAATGTAGAAAGTTATGGTTACAGGTGAACTTGTATGCTTCCTTTGTCAGAGAATAAATATTACATTGTCTTTTTGGTTTTAACTGCTGAGGAACCTAACTTAAATTCACTTCTATGTGTAATACTGTGTGTCTTACAACTTTAGTTTCTCGGCTGACTCCATCCAGATCCCACTTGGCCAACCATGGTTCAAATCCTGCCCCAGCAGCTTGGAAAATGCCCTGTGTTTTCATGCTGCCATGGCCGGGACTGGAATCTGCTTGGCCACGTGGGATTTATCTTCCATCGCATAACGCTAATAGGGTCTGCTTGAGGAATAGTATCTTTATTTTCTTGGTCTTGTTTTGGTATCGGCATAATACTTCACAAAATTAATTGAAAAATATTTTGTTTTCTGGAGCTGATTGTATAGGGTTGTTTTTAATTCTTTAAATGTTTGGTAGAATTCTCTAATGAAACCATCTAGACCTGAAGTTTTTTTTTTTTTTTTTTTTTTTTTTTTTTTTTTTTTTTTTTTTTTTTTTTTAACTGCAATATTGCATGTGTGCTTGCCAGAAGGAGACACTGCAGTCCTTTCTCAGGATTTGGGGCACGCTAGTACATGCAGCGGGCGTATTTCTCGAGCTGCTGTATCCAGGACCCTGACCTCAATTGGTCCTGTGGATCCGGCTGCTCCAACCACCTGCCATTGGCTGGCCTGAAAGGTTTCTTTTTTGAAAGTATTCTAGTTATGAAGTCAATGTCCTTATACTTACTGGGCTACTCAGATTATCCCTGTCATATTGGGTGAGTGAAAGTAGACAGTCTGTGTTTTAAAGGGATTGACCCATTTCTTCTCAACTGTCAAATGTATATGCGAGGTGCTATTTTTGGTATTCCCGTATCTGTCTAATGACTACCGGGTCTGTAATGATAGCTCCTGGTATTAGTGGTTTGTGTCTTTTTTTGTCTTTGTCAGTTTTGTTAGAAGTTTGTCAGTGTTACTGGTCTTTTCAAAGAATCAATTGTTTGTTTCATTGTTTTTCTCTGTTGTATTTCTGTTGTCAGTTCCGTTGACTAAATGATTTCCTACCTTCTGTTCATTTTTGGTTTATTTTGTTCTTTTTCTGGATTTTGAGGTGGGAGCTTAGATTATTAGTTGGAGATCTTTTCTTTTTTCCAATTAATCTGTTTAATGAATTTCTCTCAGGACTGCTTTATTCACAGATTTTGGTGCTTTATTTTTTTATTTACAATATAGTTTATTGTATCTTTCTAAAAGTTTGCCTTTGGACTTTCTCTGTGACTCCTGATTTTTAGAAAGTGTATCATTAGGTGATTTTAAGTCCCTGCAGTTTGTGTTAAAGCTTATGATGTATTCCTCGCAGTGTGTCCATGGGTACTCAGGAGGAATGTGTCCTGCTGTTGGGCACTGGGTGTTCTGTAAATGTAAGTTAGAGCTTGCTGGCCGGTGTGCTGTTGGGCTCTTCTATAATGCATCCTTGTCGAGTTTCCAAATGGTTGTTCTCTGTCATTTTTGAAAGGGTAGTGAAGTCATTTAAGTGTAATTGTGGATTTATCTGTTTGTCCTTTCAGTTTTATCAATTTTTGCTCACATTTTTAACAGCTCTGTTGTTTATTCATATTTGGGATTATTCAATTTTCTCAGTGAAATGACCTTTTTAGCATTATCTAATATCCTGGTAGTGTCTCTGAGAATTTTCTTCATTCCAAAGTCTTATACTTTATCAGCTATTCTCATTGACTTACTTTATATGTTTGTGTATGTATATAAGCATGATGTGTGTTTATTTTTCTGCTTCCTGTGTCATATTATTTGAAGTAAATTTTTTGTTGACAGCATGCAGTTGGGTTATGTATGAGCCACTGTACCTGTCTTTGAATTATGCATTTTATTTTGTGTTTAATGTAATTACTGATATCATATCGTCTAAATCTGCTGTTTTATTTTTTGTTTCTGGTTCTCTCTACTTTTTATTTCTCTATTTTCCTTACTCTGACTTTTTGTAGGTTAACAACATAGTTTAGTATTACTTTTTTTATTTATGTTTTTGAATATTTCTCTTTGTAAACCGTTTTTAGTCACTGTTCTAAGTGTTATATGTATATTATTAGTGGTGGTGTCATTTTACCAAAGTATAGAATCTTTATCTTTCTATACATCCCTTTAGTCTCATTTGTATTATAATTATTTAATTATTTCCTGCACATACATTGAGAACCACATTTTAAATTTTGTTTTATGGGCTTTTTTGTTGTGTTTGCTTGTTTTTTGTCATTTTCTTTCATTCCTGATAGTAGCAAATTCTTAGTTTTCCTTCAGCTGGGAATGTCTTTACTTCTGCTTCATCCCTGAAGGATAGATCGTGCTAGTTACAAGATTCTTGATTGACATTTCCTTCCTTTCAGCATTTGAGATATGCTTGACTCTTTTCTGGGGAAATCTGCTGTCACTCCAATTGTTTTCCCCTGTATGTAAGGTGCAATTTATTTTCTGACTGCTCCAAGGATTTCTCCTTGTCCTTCCTGTGCAGATGTATTGCATCATAGCATCTATTTGCTGAGGTTCATGCAGCTGCCTCAGTCATTAGGTTCGCAAGCTGCGTGCCAAGTTGGCCTTTTCAGCTGTGATTTCTTTTGAGCTCTTTTAGGGCTGCCCTCTTCGGCTTCTCCTCCTGGAACTCCCGCGAAGCCAGTGTTAGATCCTTCATCTTAGTTTCTCCCCACCTATGCTCTGTGTGCACAGTGAGTGATCTCTGTTGTTTGTTCTGCTTCCCTTCCCTCCATTCTGCTGTTTAGCCCACTCAGATATTCGGTTACTTGATCCTTGTCTCTACAGAGGATTCTTTTTTGCATCTTTTTTTTTTTTGGAGAGGTGTTTTGCTGTAGGGTGCATACGCTCTCCAGAAAGGGAGAGACAGAGAGAGAGAAAGCGAAAAATCACCCCCCGGGGGGATGGCCACGCCACAATCCCTTCTCCTCCATTCTCTCGGGATCTTGGGCACGCATGCACACGTGCCCAGCATGAGTTTAAGCCACCGGGTCTGGGACTCAAACCACTGTCACCTGCATTGGAGTCCAGTGACATAGCAATTACACTAACTGCTGGTCCCTTTGATTTGCATCTTGTTTTCCTCCCTGAGGCTCTCTGATACTTTACTTGTTTGGAACATGTTTGTAATTATTCATCAAAGCATTTCTATCATGACTGTTCTAAAATTGCCCTGAGGTGACTTTGATGTCTTTGTCTTCTTTGTATTGGTACTAGCTTTTTTTTCCTTGTTTGATACATTCTGATTCTTGGTATAGAGATGGTTGACTGCAACTTAGATATTTACTTCTTATGCTTTATCGCCTCTAACTTGTTAAACCATCTGTGGTAATTGGCTCTCTCTGGCACTGATCCAACCACAGGAGGGTTGTGGAAACTACTGCCTTGACACTGCTGGAGGGAAGAGCAGTGCAGGGTCCCTCCCACCCCGGCCTCCATTATACCCAACGTGGGGGTTTCCTCATCGCTGCTGGCTGATGGTTCTAGTCCTGACTTTCTTTTTTTGTGTGTGTGTGTGTGTGAAGGGTTTTTGTTTGTTTAATACATCTGAAAAGAATGCATATACAAAGAACTGAGACATGAGAAAGCATTGGTTCAACACTAACGGATCTATAAGAATTAGGATTGGAGGAAGGTGGAAAAGATTACCTAAACATTTTTAAAAATTGGAAACTGCAACCAAGATAAGCTAGTAAAATCCCTATTAACACTTATGAAGAGTCTTCTCAAGACTCCTTCCATGATTTTTAGTCAAATAGCCTCAACTGGCTGCTCTAGGGTTTCTCATATGCGAAACAGAAAGGGGATTCCTCTGACTGGTCCCCACATTGTTAAATGTTCTCCCCACCCCCACCCTACCCCCAGCTTCTTAATGAAGCAGGCTCCATCCTCATAACTTGAAAGAGGATGTGACTCAGTCCATAGACACCCGTCTTCTAGCACCACCCCTCAGAGTTCCTCTGTATACCAGGGCTTCTGCTGTGTTCTAGGAACACCAAATCATACACTAGTGAGCTACAAATCTAGGCTAAGCATATAGGACAATGACTGACAGGAAAAAAAAAAGTCTTTTAATTACGAACTCAATCCATTTGGTGTATTTCAAAAGGTGCAATACTTTTCTTAATTTATCAGTGAAAGAAGTTAGAAATTAATTAAATCAGCAAATGGCAAACGAATTTCCTTGAAAGTCACAGTCACGTATATAGTGCATCCTAGAAAAGAGGAGGGGCAAGACAGTTTCCACCCACTCTTGTGAGTTTCAGCAAACACTGGATCTACTCAAGGGCGGAGAGAAAAGGCAACTTTCAAAAAGGAGTATGTTATTGGGAACCAGCAGTTAGCGTAATGGCTATGTTGCTGGACTCCCACGTAGTCGACTGCGGTTTGCGTCCTGGACCCGGTAGCTTAGAACTCACGCCGGGCGCATGTGCGTGCGTGCCCAAGATCCCGAGAGGAGAATGGAGGAGAAGGGATTGCGGCGTGACCATCCCCCCTGGGGGGGTGATTTCTCGCTTTCTGTCTCTATGTCTCTCTCTGTCTGTCTGGCGAGTGCACGCGCCCTATAGCGAAAACCTCTCCAAAAATAAAAAAAAAGGAGTATGTTATTAAATGAGGCATTTTCTATACTCCTTCCTAAGAGCACCAGGTGGGGAACATGTTTTCTAAACTAGAACTAGGATGTGGAATGTGGAATCGATCCATCCTCCTCCCCTTAAGGGCTGTCCACTGGTTAATGAATTTAAAAAAAACAAGACTAAAAAACAAACCCCACACAAACTCCCCCCAAGAAATAAGGAAGAAGGGAAAAAAAAAAAAGAAAAAAAAAAGATGTCCCAGATTACTCTCCAGAGTGGAACCAGGGAGCAGCTTCAACAATTCAGATTAGTCTGTTACAGAGTCATCACAAGCATGCCTTGCTTTTAAACAAAACAAAAAATATTTTTGAAACAACAAAACAAAAACTAGTACTGATCACTTTTCTGACAATATACAATTACTCAAAATTAACTAGTATCAGAAGAGGGGGTCATACCTATGGCCTTGTCTCCCATGAGTGCATGTGGGTAGGTGCAGGGCATTTGTCATTATTGCAAAAATGACTTTTAATTTTTAATCTTTATTTTGATTTAAACATTGCTTTTAGTATGATGCCGACACCAGCTGTGCAGAAGGGCTCTGGGGAGATGCTCAAAGCAGCACACACCTGCGACTCTTCCTGGGTTCTGGAGGCTCCAGGGCAGCCAGTATTGCTTCATCAAATACATTCTTTAGGCCTTTCTGTGTGAGTGCAGAACACTCCACATACTTGACAGCCTTCAGGTCACGGGCCAGCTTTTCAGCAGTCTCTGGGGTGATAGGCTTCTGTTTGTTCTTGGCAAGTTTCTCAATAGTAGAGGGGTCATCTCTGAGATCAATTTGAGTCCCAACAAGCAAGAAAGGAGTCTTTGGACAGTGATGAGTAATCTCAGGCACATACTTTTCTTTCACATTTTCAAATGAGGATGGAGAGACCACTGAAAAGCAAACTAGAAATACATCTGTTTGTGGATAACTCAGCGGTCATAATCTGCCATAATCCTCTTGCCCTGCAGTATCAAAAAGCCCAAGAGTATATGGTTTTCCACCAATCATAACTGTGACTGCATAGTTGTCAAAAACAGTTGGTACATATTCAGATGGAAATTTGTTTGTTGTGTAGGATATCAGGAGACATGTTTTACCAACAGCACCATCACCCACAACGACACACTTAATTGTCTGCATTGCTGAAATACTTGTGTATCCACTTTAAGTATTTCCAATTTGATGCTGACCTCAGCTCCTCCACCCGGGCGTTGGCCTAGTCCTGACTTTCAAGTCCTCCTCTGATGGTGTCCAGGTGGAGATGCAGATGGGCCCCGTTATTGCCAGGTGTAAACTCAGGCTCTCCAGCTGATCCCCACTGACACACAGTGGGGAGCAGGGGTCCATTTGTATCAGCAGGCAAGAACCAAGTCTCGGCTCCCTCCTTGGCTTTCTATGTCACCACCTTAGAAGGGGTGTCAGGGTGCCCTGTTACAGCCTCTCTGCTGGTGTGGATTGGGCTGGAACCACCTTTTTCCTGTGGTACTCAGTGACAATGGAATTTATCCAGAGGTTTCTGTCTCCCTTGGTTGCCAGTATTGATTCTCTTGCCAGAGTAATGGCAGAGTAATGTATCGGTCAGACCAGGGTGCCACTGATGGTCAGGTGTGCCAATATTTTGGTATTTCTTAGAAAGAAAAAAGTACATGCATAAACTGATATGCCATCCACAGCAAGATGCTCCCTGCTTTCAGAGGCTGAAACATGGCCAGCCTGTGCTTCTCTGAGGGGTTAAATGTGGCAGTTGTGCAGAAAGAACCTGCAGAGTGAAGGGTAGAAATGTTCAAGTGTATTTTATTTATTTGCCATGTTCAGATTAACAACTGAAGATGGGTCAGTTTACAAAAGCAAGCCCTCTTTTTCTGAGGATGTCGACAAGGCCCTTTGAACCCCAGTCTAATGGGTCTCTCTTCCTCTCAGGGATAGAGCAGCTTGCTTTGCTATTCAGAAAGGATTACAGGCATCACGCAGTGACATGAAGATATTTCATCATAATGATATGGCTAACTGGGAGCGACTGCTAAAAGAACAAGAGCTCAAAGATCAAAAGGTATGGGACCAGGAACCAGCAGTTAGCGTAATGGGTATGTCGCTGGACTCCCACGTAGTCGACCGCAGTTCGCGTCCCGGATCCGGTGGTTTAGAACTCACGCCGGGTGCGTGTGCGTGCGTGCCCAAGATCCCGAGAGGAGAATGGAGGAGAAGGGATTGTGGCATGACCATCCCCCCTGGGGGGTGATTTCTCGGTTTCTGTCTCTATGTCTCTGTCTGTCTGGCGAGTGCATGCGCCCTATAGTGAAAACCTCTCAAAAAAAAAAATAGAAAAGGTATGGGACCAGCAGTTAGTGTAATGGCTATGTCACTGGATTCCCATGTAGTCAACCGTGGTTCGAGTCCCGGACCTGGTGGCTTAAACTCACGCTGGGCGCATGTGTGTGCGTGCCCAAGATCCCAAGAGGAGAATGAAGGAGAAGGGATTGCGGCATGGCCGTCCCCTCTGGGGGGTGATTTCTCGCTTTCTATCTCTCTGTCTCTGTCTGTCTGGCGAGTGCATGCGCCCAAAGCAAAAACCTCTCCCCCCCCCAAAAAAAAGATCAAAAGGTATGATTTTTTTGAAGAAAATTATACAGCACTTGTGTACTTTCCAACCAGCTAAATTATATATAAAATGGTAATTTGTCTTTGAAAACTGCCTGCAGATCACATTTGGATATTAAGTAAGGGTGTTCCTGCTTATTCAATGTGCTTTGTGCTAGAGAGCCAAATCTGATGATAGTTGCCTTGTCATTGCCATAATTACATTAATCATATTTGGAGAGAAGTAATCCAGGAAGTTTTTTAAGCAGGAGCGGGGGGAGGGGACAGTAAGAAACAGAAAGAGACAACATGCGTGGGAGGGGGGGATTTCTGTTCTCAGGCTACACAGTAGCACCAAAATACAGTGGGGCCTAGGTCAGAAAAAGAACCTCAGGAACTCAGCATAGCTATAGGCACATCAGGGTAAGCCATGAATTAGACAGCCTCTGGCCAAGGTTGCTGCTGAGCAAAGGTGCTGAAAGCCACGTGGCCAACTGTGCGTTCAGTCCCCAGCCCACCCAGCTGACTGAATCATGCTGGGCACGTGTGCTCCTGTCCAAGATACAGAGGCAGTAGAGGCCTGGGGACAGGGGTTCATGGCATGACAAGACCGTATGAGGGTGCTCCTGCCCCTTCCTGTCTCTCTTCCTCTGCCTATCTGTCTGTCTGTCTTATCTCTGTGGGCCCATGTTCGCTATCAGGAATAAAATAGAACAAACTTTTAACCATGAATAAATCATGTATCACATGCAGGAAAGAGTGGCAGCAGACTTCAGTTTAGTAATTGATGAACAACTTGAGGCCCTCCTCCCATTTCACCTCTGCCTGGAATGCTGGGCAGCTGCCGCCTGTGGGGACCACTGCCCAGTGGTCTCCATCCATGTGGATGGTTTCTCCTTCCAGAAACCTGCATAGCTCCTGGTGTTGGTGGTGGTTGAGAGTCTGCTCCAGGTGTCTGGTTAGAGGGGCACTGCCAAAGGGCGTTCCAAGCATCACCATTCGAGGAACCATTTGTTTCCCTTGGGCTGTGGTGCTCAGCAGGACATTGGGAGGTTACAACATCAGGGACCCAGCCACCACATCATGTCTCAGATGCCTCTTCGTGGTGGACTTCCTGGTGTTGCTCATAACTAGCTGCATCTGTAGTGAAAATAACTGATAAAAATGCTCTTTACATTTCTTAAGTTTGTGTTAATCTCCCTTTCCCTGGACTCATTGCTGTATGCCACATCTACTATGGGCCACTGTCTCACACTTACCTGGTGCAGAATCTGCAGGGAAAATCTAAACTCAAGAGTGTTCCACAGATTCGTTTCCTTATGCAGATTATAAAAAGTTGTCCCTTTTCCCGATTTGGTGGTACCATGGTAGCCAGCAGGTTGAAGAGCATGTGAGCCAGGTTGCTGTCGTTTATTTTGCCAAGTTATTTATACAGATTTGGAGAACATCACACTCAAGTTTCTATGTGTGTATTTTTTGCAAGTTTTATAACCCATAGAACTTTTGTTTTAAAGAAGTTTTTGCCTTATGGCATGCATGTTCGCCAGAGAGAGAGTCACAGTGAGTGGGAAAATGAGAAATCACTCCCTAGGGGGTTGGCCACAATGCAGTCCCTTTTTCCGGGATTTTCGGCACACACACACAGGCACCTGCACCTGTACCCAACGTGATTTTCAGGGTCCAGGAATCAAACATGATCGGCCATCTGAGAGTCCCGCAATGTAATCACTATGCAATCTGCTGGTCCCTTTGTGGAACTTTTTAAAATGAATAACAAGAAATTATCTTGAAATTCATCTCTACTATATAATTTTTACTTTTTTGCTCATTAATTTAAACCACATTTTCCTGACACACATAGACTTCCTCAATAACACTGCATTTTGGGGGGTTCTTTATGATAAAGGGTGCATGCCAAAGGGACACCTCTCAGCAGGGCACGGTTATATTGCAGTACTTTTTCCTCCCAGTTCTTCATTCCATCAGGGTTCATCGGGTTCTTCATCCCATCGTGGGAACACTTCCATATGCCAGTGTGTTTCAAAGCGACCAGGCTGGAACTCATACCCTGGTTAGCCATGTGGGGTCTGGCTTCCATATAACACTATACTACATGGTTGCCTCCTGCATTTTGGTTTTCAAAAGTACTCTTTATTTTCATATAATCCGCTAACTTTTTTAGTGTTTTCTACTTGATTACTTCTTTTTCCTCAAAAGTGAATTAAAATACTGTGATTCAGTCCAGGTTTGTTTCAAACTAATTTTGTCAGTTTCCCAAGTGTTGTGATTTGTAGAGATGCTTTCTCTTCCATTTTCCTGTAGGGTTTGTATGTCCCATATTAATGCTTCTTTAAACAGGAATGGGCAGTGTCTGGCAGGTGGCATGGTAGTTAAGTTCACTGGACTCCCACATAGAGAACTGCAGTTCGAGTCCTGGACCTGAAGGCTTGCTTTCTCACACCCCCTCTCCCTCTCTGTTCAAATGTTATAAATAAATAAATAAAGTTAAATAAAAATAATTAAAAAAATACAAAGCAGGAATAGGCAATAGATGTGGGTAGAAGGAAAACTCATGAACAAGTGAAGTACAGCCTGGCCCCACTAATGAGCAAAGAGCTTAAGCTAGGAGGTCTTGCCTGTCAAATTAGGGCATGTTATTCATAGTAATAATTAGTGTCACCACAGGTGTGGAGAGAAAGAATGCTCTCATAATACTGGGAAAAGCTTGTTGGCACCACCTTTCTAGAAGTTAAATGGGCAGGTATATTCAAGGATCTTTAAATATTCATGCCCTTTGACCTAATCTGGGGTGTTATCTTTAGAAAATAACCAGAAGTAGTATCAAAGATTGAAAGTTAGTCACAATGTGTAAAAAAGCAAAATGAGGGAAACTATCTAAATCCAACATTAGTGAAAAAGATATTAATGACTTGTAGTATACCTCTAAGGTACACTCTCCACTAAAATCTTATTTTAAATAATATTAAATGATGTGGAAATGCTTACAAAACATTTTTTAAATCAAGTCTTAAAGTAAAATCCTGACTTTGGACAAGGTAATCTATAAACACATGTAAATACTAAAAAGACAAAAATAATTACTGTATGTTATAACTAGCTGATTTTTAAATTAATTTATTTTTAACTTTTCCATTTCCCAGGATGACTGTATTGAATATTTTAAATGATAAGAAAAATACTGTGACAGCACTGTGGCCTAGGGGTTAAATGAGCTGCATCCTACATGGCCAACCATGTGGTTGAAGTCCTGGATCCTCTGACTTGAGAAACACACCACACACATGTGTTTGTGCCCAAAATCTCCACAAGATGGAGGAGAGAGGATTATGGTGTGACCACACCCCACTGGGATACTTTTGCCTTCTCCCTCTCCCTCCCTCTCCCTCCCTCTCTTTGTCTCTCTGTGTTGTATCTCTCTGGCAAGTGCATGTTTCCTCTGGCAGTAAATTTTAACAAGAAAGAAAGAAAAATACTTAATATTTTAAGAGGCAGGAAGAGACAGGATGTGTTGAGGTAAAGGTCACTCTGTTGTGACTCCTAGCAGATGTCACTAGGTCCGTGGCACTGAGTTTTTGAGTTGACAGAGTAAAAGTGGTTGAGCAGTATCAGTGAGGTATACTTTTTTATGAGGAGACTTCACAAAGTTTGTGGAAAAATGGAATTAAGGTACTTGTTTGGTGCATAAAGATTTTTAAATCCATGCGTAGTTTTTTGAAAACACGTGTTTTCTGTTAACTGTATGAAGACCCTCTCATATATTTAGACAATTTTTTTTTAAGCTGTGGGTTATTCATACCTCTTAAAGGTCAGGCAGATGCAATACAAGGCAATATGAAGTGATCCCCCATGGAAAGGTTCCCAATTTAAGTCTGGAGACCTCTGTGAATACACTGGGCATGCACTGACCATGAGCCAGGCCTGGCGGCTGGGCATGGATCACAGGGTCAGAACCCTTATTGAAGTGTTATTGCTCTCGCTCTCATTCTGTGTCTCTTGCTTATGTAAGAAATAAAGGAGCTTTAAAGCATGTTTGAATGCCCTTTAAAGCACTGTTCTGATATTTGAGTTCCTGGATTTTCATTGGAGTAAAAGCTTAGAGGCAAGAAACCTTCGAGTAGGAAATGAATCGTGGACTCTCTTTCTGTGTGTTTCTGTCCTTTCTCAGTCCAGCATACCACAAGCTTGTGTAGTTTCCTGCATTTGAGAGTTCATTAGTGATGTGCTGTAAATGGGGTGTGGGTGTAGGTATGTGTTGTTGGTAAAGGTCCCTCCCCATCACCTTGGAACCTCACTGGACAAGGTTTTAGTTGAGTTTTTCTTGACCGTTGGATGGGCTAGTGAGGAATAAGGAAGGAAAGGGGCTTTCTTTGTCTTTTCAGAGATGAGGGAGAGCAGGTCCATCTGTCCTACCTTGTTAATGGAGTGTGTCGGCCTGCACGAGAAGCACAGCAGTGTAGTGAGTCCCTGTGAGCCTCCCAAACATGGCTGTCAGCTGTGCCTTCTGCGCCTCCCCTGCTCTACAACCTCCTCCACAGTGATGAAGGAGGGTGGTTCTTTGAGGTAAAATTTATAGACTTCAAAATGTATAATCCTAGCCTTGCATTTTCAACCAGTGGCTTATAACCATGTCACCCAGGGGTCTCCGCTTCATCACCATCTCCCCAGAAAGCCTTCCCAGGCCCCTTTCAGCCATTCAGGGTTTGACAGTTTTGCCTGTTTTTAGAGCACCTAAATAGTTTGTGAGTGGATGAGCTCCCCTAGTTGATGCTGTGAATGGAAAACATGTGTCTGAGAAAAGAAAGCATTTAAATTCATTCAGACTATTTGAGTGTGTTTGTTTTAAACATGGTAGAGAATGTGTGTGCATGCAAGAGAGGAGGAGCAACCAGGAGAAGCACCCTCAGCAGGGGCTCACCATGCTGGGATTTCCTTGCCCCTGCCCTCCAGGTAGTCGGGATCGTGGGTGCTCAGGCTCCCAGCACATTTTCAGGCTGGCCTGGGAATCCAAACCTGTGGCATTCCGACGATTATTACCATGAATAAATCTCTTTAGGTAACGTGCTAGTGAGTGTGTAACAGATTTTGTATTTAGAGTTGTTAACATTAAGATGTCTGTTCTTTTTTCTTTGAAAGAATCCTCGCAAGGCTCATGTAACATGGCGTTTCATTGCAGTAGAAGGGTTATATATGAACACTGGAACTATTTGTCCTCTCCCAGAACTGGTAAGCAACACCCGTGCTCAGTCATTGTAGCTGTCGGGGTTTTGGGCAGATCGCCTTTGCTTGTGACTACTTTCCATTGATAATGTCCCCACTGCTTTGCTCTTGAGGCAGCATAATCCCATTTTGATTATAACAGGAAAGTAAATTAGCATCAGATGCCATTACTGGTGTTAAAAGAGTAATCAAGACTTAACTTTTAAAAACCAACTTTATTGAGGTGAAAATGACACATAACAAAAATACCTACCTCAGGTGCATAGTGCGATGAGTTTAGACAGACCTAAAACTCCATTATCACCACCAGCGTAAAGACACAGAACATTTTTCTCTCATGCCTCTTTGTGGTCAGCACCTAGTCCTTGTCCCAGACAGCCTGGGACAGTTGGTTCGTTTTCTTTCCATAGAGTAGTTTTACCTTTTATAGAATTTTCATGTAAATTAACTCATATAATGAGTATTTTGTAAAACTCAGCTTCTCATTGTAGAAACAATGCCTTTTTTATTTTGGGGTTTTTTTTTGGAAAGATTTTTGCTGTAGGGCATGTGTGCTCACCAGAGAGACAGACAGACAGAACAGGAGAAATTACCCCCCAGGGAGATGGCTATGCTACAATCCCTTCTCCATTTTCCTTTCAGGATTTTGGGCATGCATACACATGTACCTAGAGTGAGTTTTAAGCCACTGAGTCCAGGACTTGAAACACAGTTGACTGTGTGGGAGTCCAGTGACATAACCATTCCACTATCTGCTGGTCCTGAAACAATGCCATTTTTAGAGATCATAACCACTAGGATTTACTTCATTCACATTCCACAGCATCAGTTGTTGTGAGGTGTGTGTCAGTGGGATTTGGTACATTCACCATATTGCACAGCCAACACCTCCAGTAGTTCCTAAACGTTTACTCCAAAGTAGACCCTCTTCCCAGAAAGCAGCCCTCCCCTCCCCCTCTTCCCATTTCCCCTCTCTCTAGCTCCTGGCAACTACCAATCTCTCTGTGGACTTACCAATTCTGTATTGTTCCTATAAATGGTATCATATAATATGTGACCTTTTACATCTGGCCTTACTCAGTATAATGTTTTTCAAGCGCATTAACATCCTACCATGTATCAGTACTTCATTCTTTAATGCTAAGTAATATTCCATTCTGTGGATATACCATATGTTATTTATCTGTTCACTCAGCGATGGTTTGTTTGATGGGTTTGTTTCTTCTTTTCACTGTTATGAATAGTGCTGCTTTGAATGTGTTCAAATATTTATTTGAATCCCTGTTTTAATTACTTTAAGTATATACCTTACCGTGGTATTGCTCAGTTAAGGGATAACTGTAGGTTTAATTTACTGAGGAGCTGCAGTACTGTTTTCCACCATTTTACATTTCTATCAGCTATACACAAGGTTTCCAGTTTCTGCACATTGTCACCAACATTTGTTATATTTTCTCAGGGTTTTTTCATTTGTTTTAGCCATCCTAGTAAGTGTGAAAGTTATATTTCAGTGGTTTTGATTTTCATCTCCCATGTGACTAAGGATGTTGATCTTCTTTCCATGTGCTTATGGCCATTTGTATATCTTGGAGAAATGTTTATTCAAGTGCTTTGCCCATTTTTAATTAATTGGTTTGTCCTTTGGTGTTCAGTTATAAATGTTTTTTATATTTAAGATACTGGAATCTTATCAGATGTTCTATTTACAGATATTTCCTCTGATTATGTGAAGTTTGTTTCACTTCTTTGATAGTATCCTTTGATTCACAAACATTTTTAATTTTTGATAAAGTCCACTCTATTTGCTTGTACATTTGTGTCCAATCTAAAAATCCTTGCTAAATCCTAGGTTGTAATGATCTATTCTTTTGTTTACTTCTAAGAGTTTGCGATTTTCACTCTTACATTAGATCTATGTTTCATTTTGACTTAATTTTATATGTACATTGAGGCATAGGGGTTCAGCTTCATTCTTTTGTGTGTGGTTATCTAAATTGTACCAGCATCATTTGTTAAAGGGACTATTGTTGGTCTTGACACCCTTGTCATAAATCAGTTAACCTCCTCACTGCCACCCGCAAAAAAAAAAAAAAAAAAAAAAAAAAAAAAGAAAAAAAATCATTTGACTGTAGATGTATGGCTTTATTTCTGGACTCTATTCAATTCCATTTTTCTCTGTCTGTCCTTATGGCAGTACCACACTGTCTGGGAGGTGATTTTGTGATTTCTTTCTTTCTGCCTCTCTCTGTCTCACTGGCAAGTGCACACGCCCTATATCAAAAGTCTCTCAAAAAATAATAAAATAAAGAATTGTGGCAACTGGGGCTGGCAGGTGACAGTTCGAGTCCCAAACCTCACAGCTTGTTCTCTCTCTTTTTCTCTGGTTAAATTAAAACAATAATAATAATAATAATAATAATAATAATAATAAATTAAATTTAAAAATTCTTTAAAATAAAAAATAAGCAATTGTGGCAACTGATTTTTATAAAACTGTTAACTCATCCATGGATAGATAGATGGAGGTGGTAGACTAGTTAAGCGGTAAAGTGTTTCATTAGTCGTTTCCCACCAGTAAAAATTTAAATCACCTGAAGGATTAATAGTTGATATTGCTTTTATTTTGTTTTGTTTTGTTTTAAAGTAATATTTTTATTTAACTTTATTTATACTACTTATTTATGTTTTAATTTGACCAGGTAGGGATAGAGTGAGAGAGAGAGAGCAAGCCAGGCCAGGTCCTGGACTCAAACAGCAGTCGACCATGTGGGAGTCCAGTGGCCTTAACCATCATACTACCTGCTGTCCCCTTTAGTTAATATTGTTTTAAATATCGGGATTCTGTGTCAGATTTTATTTATTTTATTTTATTTTATTTTATTTTATTTTTTTAGAGGTTTTTGCTATAGGGCACGTGTGCTCGCCAGACAGACAGACAGAGACAGAGAGACAGAAAGTGAGAAATTACCCCCGGGGGATTGCCATGCTGCAATCCCTTCTCCTCCATTCTCCTCTAGGAATCTTGGGTACGTACGCATATGCACCCGGCGTGAGTTTTAAGCCACCGGGTCCAGGATGCGAACCGTGGTCAGCTTCATGGGAGTCCAGCGACGTAGCCATTACGCTAACTGCTGGTCCCCAGATTTTATTTTTTAATGTAATTATTCCTAAGGAAGTTTTCCTTTTTCTTCTTTTTTTAAGAATTATTTAACTTTATTTACTTATTATTTGTTTTAAATTTGACCAAAGAGGGACAGAGTGAGAGGAGGGGTAGGAAGCAAGAAAGTAAGCTGCCAGGTCCAGGACTCAAACCAGGTCGGCCATATGGGATTCAGCGCCCTTAACCACCATGCCACCTGCCAGCCCCAAAGTTGTTGTTTTTTTTTTTTTTTAAATAAAGAATTATTTTATTACTAATATTATTTTAATTTGCTATAAGGCATATGTACTCACCAGAGAGAGACAGAGAAGGAAAGTGAAAAAGCAAGCCTCCCAGTAGGAGGTTGGTCATGTGGGTGTTCAGTGTCTTATGCACCATGCCACCTTCTGACCCCCCAAGGAGGTTTTAAAGACTGAGAGTTTTGGGAACCAGCAGTTAGCGTAATGGCTATGTTGCTGGACTCACACATAGTCGACCGTGGTTCGTGTCCTGGACCCGGTGGCTTAAAACTCACGCTGGGCGCGTGTGCATGTGTGCCCAAGATCCTGAGAGGAGAATGGAGGAGAAGGGATTGCGGCTGACCATCCCCCCTGGGGGGTGATTTCTCGCTTTCTGTCTCTATGTCTTTCTCTGTCTGTCTGGCAAGCGCACGCGCCCTATAGCAAAAATCTCTCAAAAAAAAAAAAAAAAGACTGAGGGTTTTTTTTGCTTGAAGGAGATATTTGCAACTGTTAGAAATAGGAAAAAGAATGGGCTGGCAGGTGGCATGGTGGTTAAGGTGCTGGACCTCCTACAAGGCTGACCAGTTCAACCCCTGGACCTGGCAGCTTGCTTTCTCTCTCCCTCTCTCTCTGTGTATCTCTCTGGCCAAATTTAATAATAAAGAAATAAATATATACTGAATAATTCTTTATAAAAAGAAAACGAATGAATAGAAATGAAGGGAGCTTTGAGAGTAAACTGCAAGAGGCCTTAGTTGTTAAAGGTCATGCGAGGCAGTGTATGCAAGTGTGTTTAAATTTTATGTGCAGGTTTTGAAAGTTTTTGATTTTTTGTTTTGTTTTCTGCTTACTCTTAGGCACCCACCTACTATCTTATTTTACAAGAATGATCTGATCTTACACTCAATGTAAGAAATTAATCACCAATTTACTGTTCAGTGTATTGTGACTGTGGTTGCTACATCTGAGAAGGATTTATAGAGGCTCAAGTGCACATATTAAAATGTGTTCTGCGATATAAGGAAACTGAGAGGAATGAAATAGCAGGGTAGGCGAAGTGTGGGGAAAGCTAGGGAAAGAGTTGTTCCCAGAGGAAGACCACTCTGCAGTGCCATGCACATTGCTTAGAGTAAACAGTACAACAGGTAGGTGATGAGAGGAAAGCTCTGGCAACTGCCAGACTTTGAAGGTCTTCCCTCTAGTCTCTTCAGTTGCTTAGGAAAAGCACAACATACATCCGAAGATCAAAGGGAAATTATCCCTTGGTCTTCATAAAGAAGATTCAGATTGGAAAGAGTCCTGTCTGCCCACACCCCAAACCAAGTTTTGATGTGTTGTGTATGGTGAGGGAAAAATTCTGGACAGAAAAGTAAATTTTTTTCTAACTTTCAGATTACACACAAAAGTACGTATGAAAGAATTTCAGCCTGTGCTGAGAAAAGAAAGGAGCAGCATAGGTGCACAGAATCAGGAGGGGCTCTGTTTTCCTTCTGGCCATAGCAATCAGGTGCACTCTTTCTAGCAGGGTCTTCAGTGTGACTTTTCTTGTAATTCAGAGCCTGCTGGAATGTCCTAAGGTCACTAACACTGTGTTGTATTTTAACTCATTTTCTCCTGTAGGAAAAGGAGGAGTTGATTGAAGATTGGCAACCAGAACCTCTTGTTCCTCCTGTCTCAAGAGACCATCCTGCTCTCAATTACAACATTATTTCAGGGTAAGTTGGTTTTGCTACTTGAGGACTTGCACTGGGTTTCCTGGGGGCATATTTGCCAAAGGATATAGTGGTTTATAGAGTGTTTTCTTTTTTAACTGCAGTAAAATATTCACAAATTTCTGCCATATGATAATTGCTTTAGTTTCCAATATAAAACCCTCTGTTTGGGATATTAGGAGCATTTCTTTTTTAACTCCTTAGTTTGGACACTGATAATTTTTTTCATTTTTCTTAAAAAAATGAAAACAAACAGAAAAAAACTTCTTTTCAGACTAATGCATGTACATGGTAAAATTTTAAATGGTCAAACACAGTTAAAATAAAAAGTGTCATATTTCTGCTTTTTGTGGTTTTAGGTCTGTTGTAGGCTACTGTCATAACTAGATACCTTAGAAGTGTGCTTACACTACTGTTTCTTGGGGGGAAGAGGGCACACATGTACCTGTCATGAATTTCAAGACTCCAGATTCAGGATTTGAACTGTGGTGGGCCTGTGGACGTCAAGCGCCTTAACCACCAAGCCATCTACTGGCCCTTCACTACTTTTTTTAATTCACCAGCTATAGACATTGTTAACCCACAACATGAACTGTGGAACTTGAGCTCCCTTATATCCCTTTCCTCTGTTTCCAATGTTTGATCTATTGAGTTGCCAAGAAAGTCATGACTTATTTTTGTATAGGAAAACAGAAAGATACATCATGACTTTCCTGACAACCTTTCTTTAGTTCTTCTGTTGGTTATCTTTGGTTTATTATATGCATTTTTATAATTAAGAAGTACTTAAAATATGTAGAAAATATCAGACATCTTTGTCCAGTACCCAAAATTAAAAAGCATTAACACTGCTGTCTTTGCTTCAGGTCTGTTTTTAAAAAAGAAATATAAGAAATACAGCTTAAGAAATTTCTTCCCATCTGTAATTTACTCTTGCCTCCTATACAACAAACCTACTGTTTTAAAGTTGATAAACAATGTCTTAGCTTATGTTTATAATTTTAACACATATAGCTTTCACCAAGAAAATATTTAGTATTTTGTTTGAAAATACACAATGTAGTGTGTCCTGAGTGTGTTCTTCCATTTTATATCTGATCTAGGAGAGGCTTTTATTCTCACATCTTTAGTTTCTTTATCTTCCTTCTTTTTTTCTTTTGAGAGAGATGTTTCTATAGGGTGTGTGAATTTGTCAGAGAGACAGAGACAGAGAGACAGAAAGCAAGAAATCATCCCCCAGGGGGAATGGTCATGCTGCAATCCCTTCTCCTCCATTCTCCTCTCAGGATTTGGGACATGCATGCACACACACCAGCATGAGGTTTTTTAAGCTGCCGGGTCTGGTACTCAAACTGCAGATGACTACATGGGAGTCCTGTGACGGAACCATTATGCCATCTGCTGGTCTCACATCTGTAGTTTTCTTAGTCTTAAAAAGTTTGACATATTCTGAAATCAAACTTTCTAATCTCTTGTACTTTGGTCTTAAGAAATCTACTCCTACTCTAAAGGTCTAACTTGCCTGTTTTTATGGTCAGTGGTCTCAGTTTACTAGTTGGACAATCCATTCTTTACCTGCTGACTGGAAATTCCCTTTGATATACTGGCTTCCCTTGTAAAGGGTCTGACTGACTTTTACCTCTGTTCTTTTGGTATATTTGTCTCTTGGTATCACCACTTTATAATAGCCCTGACAAGAGTGAGTCCATCTACCTCCCTGTTCTAAATTGACTTTCTTATTCACCATGAGCTTACATTTGGCTGACCAAATTTGGCACAAAAATGTGTTTGAGATTTTATTGAAAATGCATTGAATTTATGTATTAATTTGGAGAGAATTGGTACCTTGTTGATACTGTATCTTACCACCCCTGAACATAATATATCACTTGTGTTTTTGGGTCTTATTCCCTACAGTGAAGTTTTAACATTTTCTACACAAAGACTTTCCTTACCTGTTTTTTCCTACTTTTAATTTTGAAATATTTCTAAACTCGTGGGCAAATGTATGAAATAATACAGAAATATGCCTTGTACCCTTCACTCTATTTACCCCAGTGGTAATGTCTTGAGTAACTCCAGGACAGTATTACACTCAGGAAATTCCATATCTTTTAATAAGTTCATCTCTGGGTACCAGAGAGTTTTTGTTCCTGTCATAAGGTGTTTTTTTTCCCTTCCTGTTCTTGTCCTCATGTCCTGGCTAGGGCACCTTCAGTTCCAATGTTGAACAGGAGGAGGATAGTGGCCTTCATGTATCTGAAAGCTTTTAAGTAGTATCCAGTGTTGAATTACAGGCATTCTTCTCTTTGTAGTTTGCCAAAGAAATATTGATAGTTTTAAAAGTCAAAGTACTGGGGCTGGGAGGTGGCAATGTGACTAAAGGTGCTGTATTCCACATGGTTGACTGCGGCTCAGGTCCCAGACCTGGCAGCTTGCTTTCTTGCTCTCTCTCTCTCTCTCTGGTCTAATTTTAAAAAAAATTATAACAAAAGGAATTAAATAATTTTTTAAGAAACCTTTAAAAAAAAGTAAAACTAAAAATCAGAGTACAAATGCTCAGCCTTATCATGAGATTACATCATGGTAAACCATCAAAAGTTGAAAACTCTGGAATTCAGATATGCATCTAATACCCCCAACCTGCTTAATGTCATAGCTTAGGCTACCATACCGTACCTTACACATGCTCCTAACACCTGGGCTAGCCAACGGTGGGGCAGAATAATCCAACCAAATCCTGTCTTCTCATGTGTGTCAAATATCGCGTGTAATCTGTTGAATACTGAAAATGAAAAACAGAAGAACTGGTGGTATGGATATTCAAGGTGTGATTTCTACTGAATTTGCATTGATATTGGACCCTAGTAAGGTCAAACATCCTAAGTCAAACCATGTCAAGTTTGGGATCCTCTGTCTTACATTTTATAAAATACATTTTCTGTGTTTGTTGAGATGATCATGACTTTTCTCCTGTAATCAATCCCTGTATTAAGTTTTACTGATAACTTTTTAAAAATTTTTATGAGAAAAACAGCAGTTTACCATTACACCCTTCCTTGCTCCAGATTCCTCACTCTATAGAAGGAATTGCTCTTTCTGGAAGCTATATTTGGTTATTTTACAAAAGCATCGGTCCCTTATTCATGGACCTGTTCTGTCTTCATATTTTGGACACTCTTTCCTCCTCAGCTTCCTGAGGTTTCCTCTCTCACAGGCTAGTCCTCCTGCATCTGTTTCACGTGCTGACTCTCTCACTCGGGCAGGGTTGCAGTTTTTTTCTTTTTTCTTTTCTTTTCTTTTGGAGAGGTTTTTGCTATAGGGTGCGTGCACTCACCAGACAGGCAGAGAGAGACAAAATCAGAAAGCGAGAAATCACCCCCCAGGGGGGATGGCCATGCTGCAATCCCTTCTCCTCCATTCTCTTCTCGGGATCTTGGGCACGCATGCACACACGCCCGGCATGAGTTTTAAGCCACCAGGTCCGGGACGCAAACTGTGATCGACTACATGGGAGTCCAGTGACATAGCCATTACGCTAACTGCTGGTCCCTGTTGCAGTTTTGACTGGGAAGGGTTTTCTTTTCTTCCCTTTGATTCTCTGAGCCTTGCTTGTTTAGATACCTTTCAGGATTGGTGAGGTTGTGTGCCCCAGGACCCCAGTGCCAAGTGACAGCTCACTGCTGCCTGTCTGGGCCTGGCTAGATGGTGCCCCTTGTCGACGGAAAAATAAGCAACTGTAAAAATTAATAATTAATACTCAATGGAGTTTATTTCCAAGCCAAATGTGAGTTACCTAAGCCCGGAGAAGAGACATACATGCCTTTCTCCAGGGTGATCATGTATAGGGGTTCCTTTTATTTGTTTTTGAGATTGACAGACAACATTTAGTGAAGAAATTTTCCATTGGTCTGGCCCAAAAAGGCGGGACATGTAGAAGCAGTGGCTTGTAGGTTATAGGTGGGTTCCACAATTCTTAGGTTGGTGATTGGAAGGGGAGATCTGTGCGTTGGGAAGGTATTAGTTAAAGAAAGGCTTAATCTACATCTCAAGGAAAAGGGAAGTTCTGTGTTTTGGGAAGAGATAAGCAAAAGAATATACTTTAATTGGTTGAAATATACATCTCAAAGATACTATGCTAGGGGCAGGAGGTAGGAAGAATCCTGTTAATAGAAAATAAATGGTCTGTTAATGTTTGTGTGCATGACTTCCCCAATCCCTTTTGAAAACATTTTGGAAAATAGGAAAAGTAGTCAGACTTTTCTGTCCTCAGTCCCCCTTGTTGGCCAAAAGTCATTCCTCTGAATGCATGCTTAGGCCACAAAAACAAAGGGTTTCATGGCACTAAGAGGGCTTATTTTGAGGAGTCAAGTCCCATGGTGTTAGGAAGACTAATTTTGATTATGTTAATTCTTCCAATCGAGGAACATGGGACATTTTTCCACTTTTGGGGTCAATTTCAATTTCTTTTTTTAGTTTCTCATAGTTTTCCTTATGAAGGTCTTTAACTTCTTTGGTTAGATTTATTCCTAGGTATCTTATACTTTGTGTGGCTATTGTAAATGGAATTATTTTTTTCAGTTCTGTCTGCTTATTGTCTGGATATAGACATTCTATAAATTTCTGTATGTTGATTTTTGTATCCTACAACTTCACTGTATTCATGTATTACTTCCAGGAATTTTTTCATGGATACCATTGGGTCTTCTATTTATATAATCATGTCATCTGCAAATAGTTTCACCTCTTCTTTACCAATTTGAATGCCTTTTATTTTATTTTTTGATAGCTGTGGCAAGGATTTCCAGTACTATATTGAAAAAGAGTGGAGTTAGTGGGTATCCTTGTCTTGTACCAGTATTTTTTTTTTTGAAGAGGTATTTGCTACAGCGCACGTGAGCTCACCAGACAGAGAGACAGAAAGCGAGAAATCACCCCCCAGAGGGGATAGCCACACCGCAGTCCCTTCTCCATTCTCCTCTTGGGATCTTGGGCACGCATGCACATGTGTCCGGCGTGAGTTTAAGCCACCGGGTCCGAGATTCGAACTGCGGTCGACTACATGGGAGTCCAGCAACATAGCCATTACACTAACTGCTAGTCCTTTGTACCAGTTTTTAGTGGAAAATCTTTCCACTTGTCTCCATTCAGGATGATGTTTGCTATGGGTTTTTCATAGACAGCTTTTATTTTGTTGAGAAATGACCCTTCTATGCTGATATTGCTGAGATTCTTGATTATGAAAGGATGTTGTATCTTATCAAATGCTTTTTCTGCATTAATTGATATGATCATATGGTTTTTATCTCTCTGTTAATAAGGTGTATTCCATTTATGGTTTTGTATATGTTGAACCAATCTTGCATTCCTAGAATAAATCCTACTTGAGCATGATCTATACTTTTTTTATAAGTTGTGGGATACAGTTTGCTAGTATCTTGTTGAGAATCTTGGCATCCATATTCATCAGAGACATTGATCTATAGTTTTCGTTCTTTGTCCTGTCCTTATCTGTTTCAAGGATAAGGGTGATGGAGGCATCATAGAATGAATTAGGGAGAGATTCACCATTTTAGGTCTTTAGAAATAACTTGAGCAGAATGGAGGTTAACTCTTCTCTAAAAGTTTTGTAGAATTCAGATGTCAAGCCACCAGGACCAGGGCTTTTTTTTTTGTTGGGAGGTTATTTATTACTGATTCCATTTCCTGGCTTGTATAGGCCTATTCAGAGTTTCTATATTCTCCTGGGTAAACCCTGGTGTATTATACGTGTCCAGGAATTTGTCCATCTCATCCAGATTGTCTTGTTTCTTGGCATATAGTTGTTCATAGTATCCTCTAATGATGTTTTGTATTTCTACTATGTCTGTTATTATATTGCCTGCTGCATTACAGATTTGATTTACCTGGTTTCTTTCTCTCTTCTTAATAAGTCTCACTAGTTTGTATCGATTTTGTTTCTCCTTTCAAACTACCAGCTTTTATTTTCATTTATTTTCTGCATAGTTCATTTATTTTCTATTTCATTTTTCTTTTTTATTGATTTTTAAAATTATTAGTCATACATTAAATCGCTATACATCACTTAGATTGTGAAGAGACTTTACCCAGAATGATATACACCTCAATCCATCCCAGTTAAGACTATTATATACATCCTTGTCAACAGATAAAAAAACCTTATCTAGGTCCCCAAAGTGTCTTACCTCTTCATTTTCTCTCCAAATTTTCTTTCCTACATTCTTCCCCTCCCACACTCTCTTTCTTCTTTGTCCATAATGTCTGTTAGAATTTTTAATTCTTTTATGTTCTCCAGTCTTGCAGCCTCTACCATAGAGTGTGGACGGTATATGTTAAGAGGAGACCTACAATGTCTCTCTCTCATAGCCTGACTTGCTTCACTCAACAACAAATCTTCCATATTCGTCCACTTTCTATCAAATTCCAGGACCTTGTTATTTTTTTATGACTGAGTAGTATTCCATAGAGTATATCTATATTATTTCTTTTCTCTTGGAGTTTTTGCAATTTCTTTGCTGTTGCTTTTCCAATTCTCTGAGGCACAATGTTAGGTGATCCATTTGCCTTCTTTCCATCTTCTTCCTATGTGCATTAATTGCTATGAACATCCCTCTTACGACTGCTTTTGCAGTGTCCCAAAGATTATGGAAACTTGTGTCCTCATTGTCATTAGCTTCCATGAATCATTTGATTCAGTCTGTAGTTCTTCAGTAGTTGTGTAGTTATTCATGCCGGGGACCAGCCTCGGCTGGGGTGGGTTGACTCGACGGAGGTGGCGAAGGAAAGGAAGACTGAGGTCTTGGTGCCTTTTCATGCACGTCCTCAGCCGAACACTTCCCAGAGATTGCTCTCTGAGGAGTGACAACTGTTAGGAATCATCGTGCCTTTTTATTGAAAATGTGATACATGCAAGTGAACGGGAGAGGGGCTACGTGTTCTAATTATCAATTCATAAAGTTTTAACAATAGAGATCAAAGGTTCTATTCAGGGTTTGATAAAGGGCAGGACTATTAATCATCGATACAATTCAACAATTATTTGATTGATGTAAGCAAGCTTTTGGGAACTTCTGTTCTGGGAGTGTAGTTTCGGAGAACAGATCCAGCAGGCAGAGTTAATTATCAGCCAGTACTTGGCGGCAGCAATCTTGCAGTTACTGGTTGTGATTCTAAAAAGGAAAATCTCAAGTACTGATATTAGTTCTTACAAATCTCAATAAAGAATGATATTTATATAATTTTATAGAGATCTAAAGTTTATTTAAAGGAATCCTAATATATTTACCTATCCTGAAAGGGTGAAGTTAGTGTTCACTTGATGAGGGCGGGGATACAGCCTTTTCAACTGGTGGTGAAGTGACTAATGAGTTAATGAAAAACTTTGTGGCACACCTAGGCATTGTATTGTGCTTGTGTTGCCACCATCATGTACCTTGTCAGAACATAAGCTACAGTGAGGCGGGGGTGTCCTGGGTCAGTTTCTGCGTAAGAGGTGATTCTTAAGTTTAAATGTGTTTTGAAAGGAAGGCCTTCCGGAGATCAAGAAGAACTTTAGCACACCCTTTATTGTGTCCAATGAAGCACTGTAATTAACAGTAAGTGATTAGAGTAAAGGGAGCGGTTGGGGGATTTTGGGGAAATCTTACTTCAAAGATGTATGAGAAAACTATATTAATTCTTTTATAGTAATATATCGGGGAGTCAGAGGGGGGTCACTTCCCAGCAAGGCTACTACAGTCCCGGAACGGATAGCAAACGGCCTTGCCAATATGCTAATTGATCCAAGCTTGTTCCAAGGTCGGGGGGCATACAGTAGTGGCCTTGCCAACATACTGAACCAACCGGAAGCGATGCTCAAAGGTCAAAGGGCTCAGACTGGTCCTGGAGCCCCACTGGGTTGGACTCCTCCACCAGATCCTGGACCTCCAATCCAGAAAACACTCTGTCAGCCAGGTGCACTATTCTTTTCTCCTTCTCCTCTTCTTTCATTTGTAAATTCCTCTCCTTTCACTATCTCATAGGAATGCCCTTAGACCTACAGACACCCCACTCCTATCTTCGCCCCCTGAGCTATGTACTGGGAGAAAGGACTGTCCCCTGAAGCCCCAGACCCAGGAACCCAAAGCCAGAAAACCCTCTGTCACCCAGGTACACTTTTTTTTTTCTCCTTCTCCTTTTCTTTCATTTGTAAACTCCTCTCTTCTCACTATCTCATAGGAAGGCCATTAGACCTACAGACACCAGACTCCCATCTTTCACCCCCTGGGCCTGGAACTGCAAGTCAGGACTGCCCCCTGAAGCCCCAGACCCAGGACCCTCGAGCCAGAAAACCCTCTGTCAGCCAGGTACATTTTTTTTTTCTCCTACTCCTCTTCTTTCATTTGTAAATTCCTCTCCTTTCACTATCTAATAGGAATGCCATTAGACCTAAAGACACCCCACTCCCATCTTCCCTCCCTGGGCCAGTAACTGCAAGAGAGGACTGCCCCCTGAAGCACCAGACCTAGGACTCCCAATGCAGAAAACCCTCTTTCAGCCAGGTACACTTTTTTCTTCTCCATCTCCTCTTCTTTTATTTGTAAATTCCTCTCTTCTCACTATCTCATAGGAAGGACATTATACCTACAGACACCCCACTTCTATCTTTAGCCCCCTGGGCCAGGAAATGCAAGGGAGGACTGCCCCCTGAAGCCCCAGACCCAGGACCCCCAAGCCAGAAAACCCTCAGTCAGCCAGGTACTCTTTTTTTTTTCTCCTTCTCCTCTTCTTTCATTTGTAAATTCTTCTCTTCTCACTATTTCATAGGATGGCCATTAGACCTACAGACACCCCACTCCCATCTTTCACCCCCTGGGCTAGGAACTGCCAGAGAGGACTGCCCGCTGAAGCTCCAGACCCAGGACCCCCAAGCCTGAAATCCCTCTGTCAGCCTGGACATCCATTAGACCTACAGACACCCCAGTCCCATCTTTTGCCCCCTGGGCCTGGAACTGCAAGTCAGGACTGCCCCCTGAAGCCCCAGACCCAGGACCCTCAAGCCAAAAAACCCTCTGTCAGCCAGGTACACTTTTTTTCTCCTTCTCCTCTTCTTTTATTTGTAAATTCCTCTCCTCAGTATCTCATAGGAAGGCCATTAGACCTACAGACACCAGACTCCCATCTTTCACCCACTGGGCCAGGAACTGCAAGGGAGGACTGCCCCCTGAAGCCCCAGACCCTGGACCCTCAAGCCAGAAAACCCTCTGTCAGCCAGGTACACTTTTTATTTTTCTCCTTCTCATGTTTTTTCATTTGTAAATTCCTCTCTTCTCACTATCTCATAGGAAAGCCATTAGACCTACAGACACCCCATTCCTATCTTTTGACCCCTGGTCCAGGAGCTTATAGGGAGGACTCCCCCCCCCCCCCCCCGGATCCCCTGACCCTAGACCCCCAAGCTAGAAAACACTCTGTCAGCCAGGTACACTTTTTTTTTTCTCCTTCTCCTCTTTTTTCATTTGTAAATTTCTCTCTTCTCTCTATCTCATAGGAATGCCATTAGACCTACAGACACCCCAGGTACACTTTTTTTTTTCTCCTTCTCCTCTTTTTTCATTTGTAAATTCCTCTCTTCTCTCTATCTCATAGGAATGCCATTAGACCTACAGACACCCCACTCCCATCTTTCGACCCCTGCTCCTGGAACTGCAAGGGAGGACTGCCCCCTTATGCCCCAGACCCAGGACCTCCAAGCCAGAAAACCCTCTGTCAGCCAGGTACACTTTTTTATTTCTCCTTCTCCTCTTCTTTGATTTGTAAATTCCTCCCTTCTCACTATCTCATAGGAAGGCCATTAGACCTACAGACACCCCACTCCCATCTTTTTCCCCCTTGTCCAGGAACTGCATGGGAGGACTGCCCCCTGAAGCCCCAGACCCAGGACGCCCAAGCCAGAAAATCCTCTGCCAGCCAGGTACACTGTTTTTTTTCTCCTTCTCCTCTTTCATTTTTTTTGGGGGGGGAGAAGTTTTTGCTATAGGGCGTGTGTGCTCCCCAGACAGTCAGAGAGAGACAGAGAGATAGCGAGAAATCACCCCCCAGGGGGGATGGCCACGCTGCAATCTCTTCTCCTCCATTCTCCTCCCGGGATCTTGGGCATGCACACACACGCGCCCGGCTTGAGTTTAAGCCACCAGGTCCGTGACTCAACTGCAGTCGACTACGTGGGAGTCCAGCGACATAGCCATTACGCTAACTGCTGGTCCCAAACAAACAAACAAACAAATAAACAACTTCTTAATCTGATGTAATCCTACTTGTCTATTTTGGGGATTATCAACTGTGTTTTGAGAGTCTTATTTAAGAAGTCCTTGCCTACCCCAATGTGACCCAGAGTTTCCCCAGTGTTTTCTAGGAGCAGTTTTATAGTTTGAGGTCTTAGGTTTAGATCTTTGATCCACCTTGAGTTGATTTTTGTCAAAGATGAGACATAGGGCTACATATTCACCTTTCTGCAGGTAGAAATCCAGTTTTTCCAGCACTATTTGCTGAAGAGGTTTTCCTTTTCCCACTGGATTGACTGGTAACCCTTGTCAAAAATCAGTTGATTGTATGTGTGGGTATTAAGTTCTGGGGAGTGTATTCTGTTCCATTGGTCCATTTGTCTCTTTCTGTGCCAGTACCATGCTGTTTTGATTTCCACAGCTTTGTAGTATATTTTTGGGTGGGGGAGTGAGATGCCACTCCCATCTTTCACCCCCTGGCGAGATCGTGTGCCACACTAGTGCACGGCATATGACTTTTTCTTTATTTCTTTGTTTCTTTTCTTTTTTTTATTATTTTCCTCCCAGTTATCTGGTCCTTATTCCCTTTGTCTCCACCATCCCTGGAAGTTTAGATAGGTCTAGAATTACAGTTTTGAAATATTCTAGTATTTTAAGACTCTCTGAGATCATCCCTTTTTCTGAACTACCTGTGAAGAAGGAAATGCTTTCTTTTGTACGGCTGAAGGGAATACTTTTCCTTTGATCACATTGCCAAAAACAATAGAAGAGAGATTTTGGCAGTCTTCATTCTGCATCCAAAAGGAAACACTCTTGCTCCTATTCTAGGAAGCGTTCTCTTAAAAGGTATTTCAAAGAGAACACATCTCCCAATGGTTAGAAGTAGAAGAAGAACTTCAGGTCTGAATAAAATAGGAAATATGTCTCCATCAAAAGAACACAGTAACTCCCTTCCTTTTCTTGAAAAAATAGAGGACATTACCAAAATGTCCGAGATAGAATTTAATACATTCATGTTGAACAAATACTATGAGTGGGAACAGAAAAGAGATAATGAACTACATGAGATGAGAAAGTCCTTCCATGATATGAAGGAAGAAATGGGCACGCTAAGAAAGAATAAGATGGAACTACTAGAGGTGAAGTCTGTAATACAAGAAATCAAAAACTCTCTCGAAAGTATTGAAAGTCGACTAGACCATGCTGAAGATCGAATCTCTGATGTAGAAGATAAAACTTCTGACCTAGATAAAACCACCAAAAAGATAGAGAAAATAGCAACAACAACAACAAAAAAACCATGAGGATAACATACGAGAAATACTAGATTCCATTAGACGTCCTAACATCTGAATAATTGGTATCCCAGAAGATGAAGAAACTAATAAGGTCATGGAAAACCTATTCCATGAAATCTTGGAAGAAAATTTCCCAAGTCTAGAGAGGCACTCAAGCATCCAGACCCAGGAAATACAAAGAACCCCAAATAGAATCAACCCAAGAAGATCTTCCCCAAGGCATATCATAGCCCGACTGGCTAAGACCACAGATAGAGATTAGATACTAAAACTGGCAAGAGAGAGATGACAAGTGACATACAAAAGTCACCCCATCAGGCTAACACTGGACTTCTCAACAGAAACAATGCAAACAAGGAAAGAATGGGAAGATGTATTGAAAGTGTTAAGAGAGAAACAATTTCAACCAAGATTATTGTATCCTGCTAGATTATCCTTCATATGGGAAAAAAAGATTAAAATTTTCTCAGACAAACAAGACCTGAAAGAATTTGCCAGCACCAGGCCAGCTCTCCAAGAAACCCTGAGGAAAGTAGTTCCAGGAAAACTAAAGAAGTAACAGCCAGAAACAAAGGAGTAAAAGGCAACTAAGACAATGGCCAACTTAAACGTTGGGACAGATCCACTAACATCGATAATAACATTGAATGTTAATGGATTAAATTTGCCAATCAAGAGACCCAGACTGGCTGAGTGGATTAAAAAACAAAAACCCTCTATCTTTTTCCTACAGGAAACCCAGTTCATGGATAAAGATATACATAGACTGAAAGTGAAGGGTTGGAAAAAGTGTTTCCATGCAAATGGGAACCAAAAAAGAGCTGGAGTCGCAATACTAATCTCTGACAAAATAGGCTTTAAAACAAAAACTGTTCGAAGAGACAAAGAAGGACACTATATTGTAGTAAAAGGGTCAAACGAGCAAGAAGATATAACACTTATTAATATCTATGTGCCTAACACAGGAGCACCCAAATATGTGAAGGAAAGACTGCTAGATCTAAAAAGAGAGATAGACTGCAACACACTAATTGTTGGAGACCTCAACACTGCACTATCCCCTCTGGATAGATCATCTAGACAAAAAATAGGTAAAGAGATAAAGAATCTAAATGATATCATAAATCAAATGAACTTAACAGATATCTATAGAACTTTCCATCCCAAAACCTCGAGATACACTTTTTTCTCACCACCACATGGAACATTCTTGAAGATTGACCACATCATAGGGCACAAAGCAAGCCTCTACAGATTCAAAGGCATAGAAACTATACCCAGCATTTTCTCTGACCATGATGGAATTAAACTTGAGTTTAATTTCAAGAGAAATCCTCAAAAATACTCAAATACATGGAAACTAAATAACCTACTCCTGAATGACTCCACCACTACTGAAGAAATAAAGACAGAAATCAAAAGTTTCCTGGAAACCAATGACAATGAGAACACGAGTTTCCATAATCTTTGGGACACTGCTAAAGCAGTCATTAGAGGGAAGTTCATAGCAATTAGTGCACATAAGAGGAGGATGGAAAGAAGGCAAATGGATCACTTAACATCATGCCTCACAGAATTGGAAAAACAACAGCAAACATATCCAAATAACTCCAGGAGAAAGGAAATAATAAAGATCCGACCAGAAATAAATGAAATAGAAAATAAATGAACTATACAGAAGATAAATGAAAGTAAAAGCTGGTTCTTTGAAAAGATAAACAAAATTGATATGCCCCTAGCGAAACTTATTAAGAAGAAGAGAGAAAAGAACCAGGTGAGTCAGATCTGCAATGAAGCAAGAAATATAACAGACAAAGAAGAAATACAGAACATCATTAGAGGATACTATGAACAACTGTATGCCAAGAAACAATACAATATGGATGAGAAGGACAAATTCCTGGACACGTATAACTTACCTAGATTGAGCCAGGAGGATATAGAAAGCCTGAATAGGTCCATAACAAGCCAGGAGATCGAATCAGTTATAAATAACCTCCCAACGAAGAAAAGCCCTGGCCCTGATGGATTCACCTCTGAATTCTATAAAACTTTCAACGAAGAGTTAACCCCCATTCTGCTCAAGTTATTTCTAAAGATCCAAAAGGGTGAATCTCTCCCTAATTCATTCTATGAAGCCTCTATCTCCCTTATCCTTAAAACAGATAAGGACGGGACAAGGAAGGAAAACTATAGACCAATATCTCTGATGAATATAGACGCAAAGATCCTCAACAAGATATTAGCCAATCGTATACAACAGCTTATAAAAAAGATCATGATCAGGTAGGCTTTATCCAGAAATGCAAGGTTGGTTCAACATACGCAAAACCATAAATGTAATACAGCATATTAATAGGAAGAAAGATAAAAACCATATGGTCATATCGATTGATGCAGAAAAAGCATTTGAAAAGATACAACATCCCTTCATGATAAAGACTCTCAGCAAAATCGGCATAGAAGGGTCATTTCTCAACACAATAAAAGCTATCTATGAAAAACCCATAGCAAACATCATCCTCAATGGAAAAAAAGCTGAAAGCTTTTCCACTAAAAACAGGTACAAGACAAAGATGTCCACTTTCTTTACTCCTCTTCAATATAGTACTGGAAGTCCTGGCCATTGCAATCATAAAAGAAGAAAAAATAAAAGGAATACAAATAGGAAAAGAAGTGGTGAAACTCTATTTGCAGATGACATGATTGTATACATGGAAGACCCAATGGTTTCCATAAAAAAATTTCTGGAAGTAATACATGAATACAGCAAAGTTTCAGAATTCAAAATTAATATCCAGAAATCTGTAGCATTTCTCTATATGAACATCAGGCAGACTGAGATAGAACTGAAAAAAGTTGTTCCATTTACCATAGCCACAAAAAGTGTAAGATACTTAGGGATAAATCTAACCAAAGAAGTTAAAGACCTTCACAAGGAAAACTATGAGAAGCTATAAAAAGAAATTGAAAATGACACAAAAAGTGGAAGGACATCCCATGTTCCTGGATTGGAAGAATTAATATAATCAAAATGGCAATTCTAGGGAACCAGCAGTTAGCAGGACTCCCACGTAGTCAACCGTGGTTCACGTCCTGGACCTGGTGGCTTAAAACTCATGCCGGGCGCGTGTGCATGCGTGCCCAAGATCCCGAGAGAAAAATGAAGGAGAAGGGATTGCGACGTGACCATCCCCCCTGGGGGGTGATTTTTCGCTTTCTGTCTCTCTGTCTCTCTCTGTCTTTCTGGTGAGCGCATGCACCCTATAACGAAAACCTCTCCAAAAATAAATAAATAAATAAATAAAATAAAAAATGGCAATTCTACCCAAATTAATCTACCTATTTAATGCAATGCCAATCAAGGTACCAGACACATTCTTCACAGATCTAGGAAAGACAATCATAAAGTTTGTCTGGAATCATAAGAGACCCCGTATTGCCAAAGCAGTTCTGAACAAGAAGAGGAGTGGGCAGCATCTCACTCCCCCACCCAAAAATATACTACAAAGCTATGGTAATGAAAACAGCATGGTACTGGCACAGAAACAGACAGGTGGACCAATGGAACAAAATCGAGTCCCTAGAAATGAATGCTCAAACTTACAGCCCACTGATTTTTGACAAGGGGTACAAGTCAATCCAGTGGGAAAAAGAAAACCTCTTGAGCAAATGGTGCTGGCAAAACTGGATCTCCACTTGCAGAAAGATCAATCTGAACCCCTACCTTTCACCTCTGACAAAAATAAAGTCAAGGTAGATCAAAGATCTAAATCTAAGACCTCAAACTATAAAACTGCTCCTGAAAAACACCGGGGAAATTCTGGGAGACATTGGGGTAGGGAAATACTTCTTAAATAAGACTCCCAAAGAACAGTCAATAATCCCCAAAATAAACTAGTGGGATTACATCAGACTAAGAAGTTTCTGCATGGCAAAAGACACAGTGCTTAGTGTGAATAGACAGCCCTCAGAATGGGAAAATATTTTTGTAAACTATGCATCAGATAAGGGACTGATCATTAAAATTCACAAGGAACTCAAGCAGCTGTTCCGGAAAAAGACAATCAATCCTATTAAAAGATGGGAGAATGAGTTAAAAAAAAACACTCTCTAAAGATGACATACGAATAGGTAAAAGGTATATGAAAAAATGCTCAACATCCCTCATTGTAAGAGAAATACAGATCAAAACAACAATGAGATATCACCTAACACCAGTCAGAATGTCTAAGATTAAAAAAACAAAAAATGGTAAGTGTTGGTGGGGTTGTGGTGAAAAAGGAACTCTCTTACACTGCTGGTGGGAATGTAAATTGGTCCAACCACTTTGGAGAACAATTTGGAGATTCCTCAAAAATCTACAAATAGAACTACCATATGATCCAGCAATCCCACTCCTTGGTATCTACCCAAAGGACAGCAGAATACTTTATCAGAAAAGTGGTTACACATCGATGTTTATTGCGGCACTTTTCATGATTGCTAAGTCATGGAAGCAACCCAAATGCCCATGAACTGATGAATGGTTAGAAAAACTGTGGCACATATATTCAATGGAATACTATTCATCCATAAAAAACAACAAAACCCTGGCTTTTGACAGGAAGTGGATGAATATGGAAGACTTACTGCTGAGTGAAGCAAGCCATGATATGAAAGAGAGTCATTGTATGTCCCCACTTAATATATACCGTGTGTCTGCACTCTATGACTGAAACTAATTGTCCAAAGGATATAGAAACACAGTATATAGATGTAAATACCAGATATAGTGTGTGTAAGAGGGGGGTCTGAGGAAGGACATTTAGGGGAGGAACAGGGAGGAAAAGCATTAATGGCACAGAGAGGTGTGGTATTATCTGTTGAAGATCTTTGTGGTTTTATCGACGGTGCTGGGGAGAGGTGTTCACCTGTTGAAATATCCATTTTGTAAGACAAATAATAATGTGATTGAATGTATTGAAGAAAATGAAATGAAAATAAATTAATTAATAAAAAAATAAAGTATTTGATTCTACATTATAAAATATGCTTGTATGTAAAATTAAATATTTTAAAATCTAAGGCCCTAATTGCAGAATTTTCTAAATAATGGTTTCACTAATACTTATATCTAGTTGGAAAAACAAGACTTCATTTTGCCTTATCTTGTTGATATGTAGAAGATAACACTGTCATAATATTGTACCTTAATAAAATACTTCCAATAGTATAAGGTGCTAAATGCGTGTCCTGGTTGTGGAGGGTATTTACCTGCCAGGGAGAAAGCACAGACTGGCCTGCATCTCCTAGAGATCTCATTTCTATTTTCTGTGAAAGAATCTGATGAAGAACTTGAGCCACCATGTATACAGCATTATAGATTTAAAAAAAAATCTGGAGTCAACCACAGTCATCATGTCCAAATGAGAAGGTATAAACTCTAAGAAAGAATTTGGTGGGCAGTCTCCAATTTTACCACATAGTGATCCAGCAAGTGAACAATTAAAACAGTCTATCCAGAGTTTACTAAATGCAAAGTCTTCTGGGTATTGGGAAGAGTTGACTGCTTTGAGAAATTGTTTGAAGCCAGAGATTTTTCTTTCCTTGTTTGAAAATAAAAGACTTCCATGGAAAATGTATTGTTGCTTTATTTTTTTATTTACATTTTTTAATACATTTAATCACATTATTTAGCTTACAAGTTGAACATTTCAATATGTGAACATTTCTCTCCAGTCCGGTTGATCAAAATATAACAACACTACCTCCTCATCTCGACAATGCTGTCTTCGTATCCCTCCTCCAAATGTCCTTCCCCAGGCCCCATTCCTCCACACACACCACATCTGGCATTCACACCCATCTCTTGTGTTTGTACATCCTTTAGCCCATCAGTTATAGTCATAGAGTGCAGACACTCGGTATGTATTTCCTGTACCTTCTGAGGGATTTTAGGCCAATGTGGATGCTCGTTGGTCTTCCGGTTATCGGGGACTTCTCCCTTGACTTCAAGTTGAGCCTCCAGGGTAGCTAACCCAGTTCCTCTATAGAGAATTCTCTTCCAGAACAAGACAAGCTTGGGAACAGGATTTAAGGCCCCCTGCAAGTACCAAATGGAAGTGGCCAACCCGCCTTTTCAGAACAAGACAAGTCTGAGAACAGGCCCTAAGGCCTCCAGTGAGTCCCAGATGGAGGTGATTAATCCTCCTTCCACGGCAAAGTGCAAAGCCTTCTCTTTCATGTCTAGTCTGGCTGTCACCAAGTTGATTGATCCCTGACAAGCCCCCAAATGTAGGGTCTAAAAATCAATTTATCCAGTGGTGACACAGAGAAGACAACAACAGTGCAACTGCATAAGAGGCTTTTTTTTTTTTTTCAGCTAGCTGGTTTCAGCTAGTTTATGCCCATAGCAGCGGGTTGCAACAAGGACCCTGAACCTAGGGTAGAGGGCCCATTTATAGCTCAGGAGGCAATACAGGATAGACTATCAGTAACTTTTCATAGTATGTAGCACACAAGGGAGGGGGCATGTGCAGTTAGGGACCAACTGTTATTGCCTGCTTGAATTTAGATAACTCTCAGTTAAGGTTAGGTAAACCTTGTTCTGGCGCCTGCAGGTTTGTCCATCCTGGCGCTTCCTGACCCACCCGTCTTCTGTTAATTCACAATTCCTGTGCTCTGTTTATTCGTGAATTCCTATGCCCTGTTTATTCATGAATTCCTGTGTCCTCTTTGTTTGCAAATTCCTTTGCCCTGTTTTTTGTGAATTCCTGTGCCCCATCATCAAAACCCTGTCATGGCAGTGAATATGCTTACTGGGCCTTTGCTAACTCAGCCTAACATATGTTAACTTCGCCTACAGCCCTAGCAAGGGTGATTATGCTGAATCAGCCTATACTAACTCAGCCTAACATATGCTAATTCGGCCTAACATATCAGCTGTGCTTGCAATGAAACTATTTAGATTAATTAAGATCTTCAGTGACGCAGTAAAATGTGGGGGGTAAAATAGTATATAAAGCAAATTTAGATATCAGAGACAGTGTGGGAGGAGAGTGGGAAATGGCAGAGAGTAAGAGATAGGGAATCAAGGATGGGGAAAAAAGCAAAACATACAGGAAACAAGAAATGGAAAATTATTTGTTGACAATAACATGTATGTTGATGTGCTTGATTGAGCCAATATACAGTGTACTCTGGATGGAAAATCTCATTTTGTATTCTATAACGATGTACAGTGAATAAAAGAACATAAATAAATTTAAATTTAAAAAAAGTAAAAGACTTGTGTAATCATTTATTAATTCTCTAAATGTACAGCTCTCTAAATGTACAGTATGACATAACTAATACATGATCCCTACTGGGACAAAATGTGAACAATGTCTTCCTTCTAGGATAAAAATCCCTGACAAGAGTCCCAAATCAGCTACTCACTTTTCCATATCCCCTTTCTGCTTTGAGAGCTTCTGTATCATTCAATAAACTCTGATTTGCTGTCCCCTCTTTGTGTCTGCATCTCTAATTCTTCAGGAACACAAGACAAGACCCAGATCCTGCACTAGTATTGGTCCTAATCACCCCAATATCCTGTGCTATTATCATTATTGTGTGGAATGATCTGATATCATTTTATAGCTTCTTCCTTGAAATGGTAAAGCATTCTATCATATGCACTTTGATAAGTGACTGAAATCCCTCTTTTAAATAAAATGTAGTAGTCATCAAAGAAAATATAGACACTGCCTGGGCTTTGATACACTGAAGTTTGAATGGTTTCTAAAATTCAATATCAAGAGCAAAACAACTATGGAGTGCACCATATAGAACAAGAAGGTGCAAAAAATTTAAAAAGGAAGTAGAAGAACATGAAGGGGCTATCAACGCTATCAAAATGGAAATATATAACACATATTGGACAATATTGTGTTTCTATAGAAAACACTAGTAACTCAGGCCACTCAGAACCTTCTCTTCCTAGGTCCACTCCTCCATGCTGAGGCATAGAGGTTTTAATTACCCCAAATAAAGTCTTATGAACTAACTTTAGAGGTTACGCCAAGAACAGTGAGAATGACATCATGAGGAGAGCTATGTGGCATAAACTTCTTTAAGCAAAAGAAATACTGTAGGTAGAGAATATTCAGTGAATCAGAGAATAATGGGCCTCACAGGATATTTCCAAATCTACTTACAACCAATTAACTCAATAGGCATTCTAAAGAAAATATTTATGAATCTGTTATTTGTAAGCCATTCTTACCTTGGTAGGCTCAGGAATTCAAACTCTCTTATCTGATCATGTTTTTTTTTGTTTTTTTGTTTTGTTTTGTTTTGTTTTGTTTTGTTTTTTTAGAAAAATCTTGTTTGTTCTTTTGCTATAGGGAGCATGCACTTATCACAAACACTGAGAAAGAGAGAAAGAAAGTGAGAAATCACTCCCCTGAGGGGAATAGCCACACTACAATCCTGTCCTCTACATTCTCCTCTTGGAATTTTGGGAATTCACACAAGCGTGTGGTGTAAGGTTCAAGCCACTGTGTCCACGACTCAAACTGTGGTTGCCTGTGTGGGAGTGCAGCACTTCAATCACCATGCCACCTGCTGACACCTTGATCATGGATTGTAATAGTAGTTTCTCATATGTTTGAAGCTTCTAATTTAGAGTGGAGAGCTAATTTGGGTTTTCTGGCTGATAAAATTGGGGTTTCTTGGAATCCAGACCTTTAGAACACACACAAATGAAATTTTAGGTTGAAAAGGCTCAGTGGAATTTTTGTTTTAGGAGACTCTAATTTACTTTATAGAATACACCTGATAAGAGTTTGCTAAAAGACATTTGGGGCCTCACTCCACCCACTGGGCCAGACCCCACCCAATCTGACCAGGCTTCCTCAGGTGAGATCACACTCGGAGCTTGGAAGAAACTTTGGACCTTTCACTAGTCTGTCACCCACTGCTCTGGTGGCCTGGGATTTCCCTACCCACTAGGATGCTTGAACCTTGTCTGGGCAGGCCTCCTTGGGTAAGTCCACCCTTAAAGCCTGAGAGCAACTTTGTAACTTTTGGTACACCAGCCCAGCACCCAAAGTCGGCATGTGACTTAATCCTCCTCACTAAGTATGTCTCCTTAGCTTGCTCCCAACTCAATCAAGAACTGAACCTTTGGTAGAGGAGGTAAGCACATGAAATTACTCATAACTGCTCTAACCTTGTAGACACAGCCCTCCAATATGTTGTACACCTGATAACTAAGGGTGAAATTCCCTCTTCAAATACTAACAGAATCTACTCCAATAAGTAGACAAAAAGTGAATACTGCATCAGATTACCAAAAATCAGCACAGATTTTGAAGAAACATGAGAAAACAAGAGGGTAGCTCTTCCAATGTTGGCATAGCAGCCCCTTACCAACAATGGTCAGCACACAGATATACACAGATATGTCAGAAAAAATTCCAAATATTTATAGTGACAAAACTATACAGATGCAAGAGAAAAATGATGATCAGTTCCACGAAATGAGATAATCATTACAGAGCATAAAACAGGAATTTTGTAAAGAAATAAACAACTTAGAAAAGAATTTTAGGAACTTCTGGAAATGAAGGATACAATACAAAAAAATTAAATCACCCTAGAATTTATTAACAGCAGATTGGACCTGGAAAAAGTCTCTACCATAAATCAAATCACCAAAAAGAATGAAAAAAACAACAACAACAATAAATGAGGACAGCATATCAAAAATCCTAGACACTGTGACATGCCCAAATATCTCTGTAATAGGTTTTCCAGAAGATGAAAAATCTCCTAAAGGCATAGAAAACTCTTAGAAAATACTATCTGAAAAATTTTCAAGTATAGACAATGTGGAGAAATTCAGACCAAAGAAATAAAAGGGACCCCAAATAGAATCAGCACAAAAAAAATCCTTCCTCCTGTACATCATAGCCTGATAAGTAAAAAATGAAGACGATATTCTAATAAGTGCAAGGGAAAAATGTCAAGTTACTTATAAGTGTTATCCTATTAGGCTACCTTCAGACCTATCAACTGAAATAATGCAGGCAAGGAAAGAATAGGAAGATTTATTCAATACATTAAAAGTCAAACAATTTCAATCAAGAATGCTATATCCAACAAGATTATACTTTGTATGGCAAGAACAAATGAAAGTATTCTCAGATAAGCAGAAAGAATTCACCAATATTAGACCAGCACTGCAGGAAGTACTGAGGGGAGTGTTGCATCATGATAACTGAAGAGGGACAAGCAGAAATAGGAGAACAAAATCAACAGAGAGAAATGACTAACAAAATATCAGGGATAGATACACAAATATCAATAACAACATTGAATGGATTAAATTATTCCATTAAAAGACATATACTGGCTGAACTGGTTTAAAAAAAGCCATCTATATGCTGCTTACACGAAACACGCCTCACTGATAGAACATACATAGACTAAAAGCAAAGAGCTGGAAAAAGATATTCCATGAAAATAGAACCCCCAAAATGGCTGGAGAAGCAATACTTATATCAGACCAAATAGACTTTAAGATGAAAGATATAATACAAGACAAAGAACATTACATAGTACTAAAAGGACTTACTCACCAAGAAGATATAACACTTGTAAGTATCTTTGTACCTAACACTGCAGCACCTCAATACATCAAAGAGAGACTGTTAGATCTCACGGGAAAGATAGACTGTAACACAATAATCACAGGGGATCTCAACACTTCACTGTGTCCTCTGGACAGATCATCTAGAAAAAAAGAGATATAAGATCTAAATGATACCATACATGAAATGGATTTGACAGACATCTACAGATTATTTCACCCAACTACCACAAAATATATATTTTTCTCACCCCACATGGAATACTTTTGGAGATAGACCGCATACTAGGTCACAAATCAAGCCTTTACAAGTTCAAATGTAGAAACCTATATCTAGTATCTTTTTCAAAAACGATGAACCAAATTTGAAATCTTCATTTCTCCTGTTCCCTGAAAAATCTAGTTCCCAGTATCCATGAGGAGTCTGCTCAGAGAAGCTAGTTTTGTTTTTGTTTTTAAATGAACAAATGACAAATCATTTATTTAACTTACTAGTTAATGAAGTACCCAGAAATATCACAACTGACTCAAGAGAGAATTTGTAAAAAATAAAAAATATATGTAAATATAAGAAACCAAGAGTGGTGAAATGAATTTAGTTATGTTTAACCTTTTTAATTATTATTTTTATACACTAAGTCACTGTATAACATTATTGTTTCCAAAAGTGAATATTCTCAGCTTGAATATACCATACATTAGTCTAGTTAAAGATAAAATTATGCACATCATCAAGATAATTTTCCATTTTTATGTCCCTTAAATGTTTGCTTCTTTCTTTTTCTCCTTGATTTCCATCCTATCATCATCCCCCATTTCCCAACCTCCTCCCATACTGTCTCTAGTACCCACAATCGTTCTCCATACTTTTATACCTCCCAGTCTTTCAGAATCTGCCATAGAGTGCTGACTTTTAGTGTATATTAAGTGGGGGCATACAATGTCTCTTTCATAACCTAGCTTGATTTGCTTACCAGCAAATCTTCCATACTCATGCACTTTCTATTAAATACCAGGGTCTGATTTTTTAGGACCAATTAGAATTCCATAGTGTATGGAAAGCCACACTTTCTCAATCCATTCATCTGGTCATGGACATTTGAGTTGGTTCCATGTCTTAGCAATTGTGAATAATGCCATAATGGACATGCAAGTACTTTTCAGACTGAGTGTATTCCTATCCTTTGGATAGATACCCAGGAGTGGAATTGCTGAGTCATATGGCAGTATTGTTTGTAGGTCTTTGAGGAAACTACATATTGTTCTCCATAAAGGCTGTACTAATTTACATTCTCACCAACAGTTTAGGAGAGTTTTCTTTTCACCAATCTCACAAACACTTATCACTTTTTATTCTTTTACTCTTAGCCATTCTAAGGTTACATGGTATCTTATTGTGGTTTCTTTTTCTTTATTTTATTATTTTATTTTATTTTATAGATTTCATCACTATACATCACTTTGCTTTTAAGTCAAATTTACCCAACAGGAATACACTTCACACCAGTCAAGAATACAAAACACATTATCATCAAAAGATAATAACCCATTTCTGTGTCCCATAAATGTCTTATCTATCTTCCACCTTAATTTCTTTCCTTACACTATCCCCCTTCTACCCTGTTCTTACATAGTCTCTAGAGTCGATAACTAGTTTTAAAACTTCTATGTCCTTTAATCTCTCATTTTCCATCATATAGTGCAGACAGTCATATATGTAAAGTGGAGACATACAATGTCTCCTTTCATAGCCTGGCTTGCTTCACTCAGCAGTAAATCTTCCATAATCATCCACTTTCTATCAAATACCAATGTCTTGTTGACTGAGTAATGTTCCATAGAATATATGTCCCATAATTTTTCAATCCATTCCTCTGTTCGTGGACATTTGGACTGGCTCAAAGTCTTAGCAATCATGAATAATATATAGATGTACAATAAATATAGATGTACAAGCACTTTTCTGAGTGAGTGTTCTCCTATCCCCTGAGTAGAAACCCAGGAGTGAAATTGCTGGATCATATGGTAGCTCTATTTGTAGGTCTTTGAGAAACATCTATATCGTTCTCCACAATGACTGGGCCAATTTACATTCCTACTAGCAGTGTACAAGAGTTCCCCTTTCACCACATCCCTGCCAGCACTTATCATTGATTTTTTTTTTAATCTTTACCATTCTAACTGGGGGTAAGTGGTATTTCATTGTGGTTTTGATCTGCATTGCCCTTATGATGAGTAATGTTGAGCATTTTTTTCATATGATTTTGGCTGTTTGTATGTCTTCCATAGAGAATTATTTATTCAACTCCTTTTCCCATTTTTTAATTGGGTTAATCTATTTCTTTGAGAAGGTGCTTCAGGTCCCTGTGTATTCTGGTTATCAATGCATTATCTGAAGTAATAGTATACAAAAATAGCTTCCCTTTCTGAGGGTTGTCAATTCACACTGATTACTGTATATTTTACTGTGCAGAAACCTCTTAATCTGATGTAATCCCACTTGTCTATTTTGGGGATTTTGCCTGTGATTTGGTAGTCTTATTTAAGAGGTCCTTGCCTACCCTAGTGTCTCCCAGAGTTCCTACAGTATCTTCCGTTAATAGTTTTATAGCTTGATGTCTTAGATTTAGATCATTGATCCTCTTTGAGTTCATTTTTGTTAATGGTGAAAAATGGGTGTTCAGATACATCTTTCTGCATGTTGATACCCAATTTTCCAGCACCATTTTCTAAACTCACCCTATAGCAAAAAACAAACAAACAAACAAACAAACAACAACAACAAAAAACCTCTCACAACTCTCATAAAAGAATCAGACAAGGGGGTCAGCAGGTGGCATGGAGATAAGGGCAGTTGTATCCCATGTGGCCGACTGCATGGTTTGAGTTCTGGACCCCGTCATTTGAAATATGTGCCAAGCACATGTGTGTGCATGCCCAAAATCCTGAGAGGAGACGGGATTGCAGCATGACCATCCACCCTGGAGGTGATTTCTCACTTTCCCCCTCTCTCTTTCTCTCTTTCTCTCTCTGGTGAGTGCACACTCCTTATAACACACACACCAAATATATATATATATATATATATATATATATATATATATATATATATAATACACACACACACACATATGTTTTAGACAAGGTAAAATCGTAATAAACAGAGAGTCCATAGAAGTGCCACTGGAGTCCATAGAAGTGCCACTGATGCTGCTCTGATACAGAGAGGGAAAACAGGGGCAGTCAGAAAATGGGGCTTTGGGCATGGAGAGTGAGGGAGGATTCCAGACAGAGCTTCTCACTGATTCTCCGTGCCTCAACCAGGTACTCTGGCTCCTCTTTCTATACATCGTCTAACTTTCACTTCCACCGCTAGTCATTTGGCCCTGTGTTACACTCCTAATTCTCCAAAGAGAGAATTGATCCCCTCACTTTTTCCTATTTTTCTTAAACAAAAGTAGTTTTCTTTATCAAATATTTTTTCTTTTTAAAATTTTTTTGATCTTTTGCTATAGAGTGTGTGAACTGGCAAAAGAGAGAGAGAGAGAGAGAGAGAGAGAGAGGGAAATCATCCCTCATAGGAGATGATCATGCTGCAATTCCTTCTTTTCCATTTCCCTCTTGGGATTTTGGGCACACATGTACATGTGTCCAGTGTGTTTTTCAAGCTGCCAGGTCCAGGACTCAAACTACAGTGTTGGTCATATGGGATCCAGCCACTTTAGCCACCATACTATTGACTGCCCTTTGCCCCTCACTTTTTCATACCAGGCCTCAGGAGGTTGCCCTGGTTCAGAACTGTGGATGGATGGCTTGAACTCTCTTTGTAGTACATGTGGTTGCATAAGATAAAGATAATGACTCACATTTTTTGAGTGATTCCTTTGCATCAGGTGAGTACTAAGTGCTCTTCATGGCTTATCTCACTAACATAATCCTCCAAACAACTGTAGTGAAGCAGGCTGTAATATTTTCCTCATGGCAGTCCAGACTGGATATATAAGTGGCAGAGCCAGGATTTGAACCCAGGCACACTGGCTTCAGAGCCAGAGTTTGTAAGCAGTTCCTGTGCTGCTTCTGATGTAGAGTTGTTGGGGAAGCTATTCCTCTAAGCAAGGGCTCTGTGCACTCAGGCAGTGAACTTGACATATGTAGTCCAGATGCATCCAGCAGAAGGCAAGGCAAACAAACTTGATTCCAGAATCTTCCAGCTGTTTTGTGAGTGCTCTTTTAGGAACTGCAAATAGGTGTAACATGAAGAAGACTCCACTGCCATTTAAGGTTGAAAAACACTGAGAGGAGGAGTAACATGGCTCCCTTGTCATATTCCAGAAAAGAAACGGTTGGGTGTAGTGGTTAAGATGCTGGACTCCTACATGGGAGACTGTGGTTTGAGTCCCAGACCTGGCGGCTTGCTATCTCTTTCCCTCTCTCTTTCTCACAATCTGGTCAAATTAAAAAATGAATAATGCCAGGGTCCAGCCTCGGTGGGGATGGGTTGACTCGTCGAAGGCAGCACTGGAGAGGAAGACTAAGGCCTCGATGCCATTTCATGCATGTCCTCAGTTGGATACCCCTCAGAGATTGCTCTCTGAAGAGTGACAACTGCTAGGAATTATCATGCCTTTTTATTGAAAATGTGATACATACAAGTAAATGGGTGAGGGGCTACGTGTTCTAATTATCAGTTCAATAGTTTCCATTCAGGGTTGGATTAAGGGTGGATCTATTGTGGTAGGCAGGTCTTCATGGAATGCAGTTTCAGGAAAGCAGCTCCAGCAAGCAGACATAATTATCAGCTGATGCAGTGGCAGCCATCTTGTGATTGCTAAGAAGAGAAAATCTCAAGTATAGGTATTAGTTCTTATAGATCTCAATAAAGAATGATACTTATATAGTTTTTTTATTTTTTTTAATTTATTTTTCTTTTTTTAACATTAATATGCTATACATCATTACAGTATACAAAATGAATTTTTCATCCAAAATACACTGTCTGTTGGCTCAATCAAGCACATCAACATACGTGTTATCAACAAACAATTTTTCATTTCTTTTTCTTTTTCATTTATTTATTTTTACATTTTTCCACATTTACTTTACATAGCAAAAAATTTTAGCTCATACTATATAATTCTTGACAGTTTACAAACGACTTTCAAAATCTCAAAATACTGAATTTTAAAGATAATGTTCAAAATATGTCTTATAATTTTGTATAATTTTAAAACTCTATAACAACAGAAGCAGAATGGTTTCAAATATATATATATACATATATATAAATGTGTGTGTGTATATGTATATATATATATATATATATATATATATATATATATATACACATTTAGAGTGCAGAGTGCAGACACTCGGTATATATTAAGTGAGGACATACAATGCCTCTTCTTCATAGCATGGCTTGCTTCACTCAACAGTAAGTCTTCCATATTCAACCACTTCCTTTCAAAAGCCAGGGATTTGTTGTTTTTTATGGATGAATAGTATTCCATTGAGTATATGTGCCACAGTTTTTCTAACCATTCATCAGTTCGTGGGCATTTAGGTTGTTTCCATGACTTAGCAATCGTGAAAAGTGCTGCAATAAACATCGATGTGCAAGTACTTTTACGATGAAGTATTCTTCTGTCCTTCGGGTAGATACCAAGGAGTGGGATTGCTGGATCATATGGTAGTTCTATTTGTAGATTTTGGAGGAATCTCCAAATTGTTCTCCACAGTGGTTGTACTAATTTACAGTCCCACCAGCAGTGTAAGAGAGTTCCCTTTTCACCACACCCCCTCCAGCACTTATTTTTTGTTTTTTTAATCTTAGACATTCTGACTGGGGTTAGGTGATATCTCATTGTTGTTTTGATCTGCATTTCTCTTACAATGAGGGATGTTGAGCATTTTTTCATATGCCTTTTACCTATTCGTATGTCATCTTTAGAGAGTGTTTTTCTCAACTCATTCTCCCATCTTTTAATAGGATTGATTGTCTTTTTCCGGAACAGCCGCTTGAGTTCCTTGTGGATTCTGGTTATCAGTCCCTTGTCTGATGCATAGTTTACAAAAATATTTTCTCATTCTGAGGGCTGTCTGTTCACACTAATCACTGTGTCTTTTGCCATGCAGAAACTTCTTAGTCTGATGTAATCCCACTTTTCTATTTTAAGGATCATAGACTGTGCATTGGGAGTCTTATTTAAGAAGTTTTTCCCTACCCCGATGTCTCCCAGAGTTTCCCCAGTGTTTTCAAGGAGCAGTTTTATAGTTTGAGGTCTTAGATTTAGATCTTTGATCCACCTTGACTTTATTTCTGTCAGAGATGAGAGGTAGGGGTTCAGATTCATCTTTCTGCAAGTGGAGATCCAGTTTTGCCAGCACCATTTGCTAAAGAGGTTATCCTTTTCCCACAGGATTGACTGGTGCCCCTTGTCAAAAATCAGTTGGCTGTATGTTTGAGCATTCATTCCTGGGGACTCTATTCTGTTCCATTGGTCCACCTGTCTGTTCCTGTGCCAGTACCATGCTGTTTTGATTACCACAGCTTTGTAGTGTATTTTTGGGTCAGGGAGTGAGATGCCGCCCACTCCATTCTTCTTGTGCAAAACTGCTTTGGCAATACGGGGTCTTTTATGATTCCAGACAAACGTTATGATTGTCTTTCCTAGATCTGTGAAGAATGTGTCTGGTACTTTGATTGGCATTGCATTAAATAGGTAGATTAATTTGGGTAAAATTGCCATTTTGATTATATTAATTCTTCCAATCCAGGAACATGGGATGTCCTTCCACTTTTTTGTGTCATTTTCAATTTCATTTTTTATCTTCTCATAGTTTTCCTTATGGAGGTCTTTAACTTCTTTAGTTAGATTTATCCCTAAGTATCTTATACTTTTTGTGGCTATGGTAAATGGAACAACTTTTTTCAGTTCCATCTCAGTCTGCCTGTTGTTCGTATACAGAAATACTATAGATTTCCGGATATTAATTTTGTATCCTGCAACGTTACTGTATTCATGTATCACTTCCAGAAAATTTTTTATGGAAACAATTGGGTCTTCTATGTATACAATCATGTCATCTGCAAATAGAGTTTCACCTCTTCTTTTCCTATTTGAATGCCTTTTATTTTTTCCTCTTTTCTGATTGCAAAGGCCAAGACTTCTAGTACTATATTGAAGAGGAGTGGAGAAAGTGGACATCCTTGTCTTGTACCCGTTTTTAGTGGAAAAGATTTCAGCTTTTCTCCATTGAGGATGATGTTTGCTATGGGTTTTTCATAGATAGCTTTTATTGTGTTGAGAAATGGCCCTTCTATGCCCATTTTGCTGAGAGTCTTGATCATGAAGGGATGTTGTATCTTATCAAATGCTTTTTCTGCATCAATTGATATGACCATATGGTTTTTATCTTTCTTCCTATTAATATGGTGTATTACATTTATGGTTTTGCGTATGTTGAACCAACCTTGCATTCCTGGGATAAAGCCTACCTGATCATGATGTATAATCTTTTTGATAAGTTGTTGTATACGATTTGCTAGTACCTTGTTGAGAATCTTCGCGTCTATATTCATCAGGGATATTGGTCTAGAGTTTTCCTTCCTTGTCCTGTCCTTATCTGTTTTAAGGATAAAGGTGATAGAGGCTTCGTAGAATGAATTAGGGAGAGATTCACCCTTTTGGATATTTAGAAATAATTTGAGCAGAATGGGGGTTAACTCTTCTTTGAAAGTTTTGTAGAATTCAGAGATGAATCCATCAGGGCCAGGGCTTTCCTTTGTTGGGAGGTTATTTATAACCGATTTGATCTCCTGGCTTGTTATGGACCTATTCAGACTTTCTATATCCTCCTGGCTCAATCTAGGTAGATTATACCTGTCCAGAAATCTGTCCATCTCATCCAAATTATCTTGTTTCTTGGCATACAGATGTTCATAGTATCCACTAATAATGTTTTTTTTTATTTCTACTATGTCTGTTGTTATTTTGCCTGCTTCATTGCAGATCTGATTCACCTGGTTCTTTTCTCTCTTCTTCTTAATAAGTCTTGCTAGTGGTGTATCAATTTTGTTCATCTTTTCAAAGAACCAGCTTTTACTTTCATTTATTTTCTGTATAGTTCGTTTATTTTCTATTTCATTTATTTCTGCTCATATCTTTATTATTTCCTTTCTCCTCGAGTTTTTTTGGATCTTTTTGCTGTTGCTTTTCCAATTCTGTGAGGCATGATGTTAGGTGATCCATTTGCCTTCTTTCCATGCTCCTCTTATGTGCACTAATTGCTATGAACTTCCCTCTTATGACTGCTTTAGCAGTGTCCCAAAGATTATGGAAACTCGTGTCCTCATTGTCATTGGCTTCCATGAACCTTTTGATTTCAGTCTTTATTTCTTCAGTAGTTGTGGAGTCATTCAGGAGTAGCTTATTAAGTTTCCATGTATTTGAGTATTTTTGAGGATTCCTCTTGAAATTAAACTCACGTTTAATTCCATCATGGTCGGTGAAGATGCTGGGTATAGTTTCTATGCTTTTGAATCTGTAGAGGCTTGCTTTGTGCCCAATGGTGTGGTCAATCTTCGAGAATGTTCCATGTGGCGGCGAGAAAAACGTGTATCTTGAGTTTTTAGGATGGAAAGTTCTATAGATGTCTATTAAGTCCATTTGATTTATGATATCATTTAGATCTTTTATCTCTTTACCTATTTTTTGTCTAGATGATCTATCCAGAGGGGATAGTGCAGTGTTGAGGTCTCCAACAATTAGTGTGTTGCAGTCTATCTCCCTTTTTAGATCTAGCAGTCTTTCCTTCACATATTTGGGTGCTCCTGTGTTGGGTGCATAAATATTAATAAGAGTTATATCTTCTTGATCGATTGATCCTTTTACTACAATATAGTGCCCTTCTTTGTGTCTTTGAACAGTTTTTGTTTTAAAGCCTATTTTGTCAGAGATCAGTATTGCGACTCCAGCTCTTTTTTGGTTCCCATTTGCATGGAAAATCTTTTTCCAACCCTTCACTTTCAGTCTATGTATATCTTTATCCATGAACTGGGTTTCCTGTAGGCAACAGATAGAGGGTTTTTGGTTTTTAACCCATTCAGCCAGTCTGTGTCTCTTTATTGGAGAGTTTAATCCATTAACATTCAATGTTATTATTGATGTTAATGGATCTGTCCCGGCATTTAAGTTGGCCCTTGTCTTAGTTGCCTTTTACTCCTTTGTTTCTGGCTGTTACTTCTTTAGTTTTCCTGGAACAGTTCTTTCTTCAGGGTTTCATGGAGAGCTGGCCTGGTGCTGGCAAATTCTTTCAGGTTTTGTTTGTATGAGAAGATTTTAATCTTTTTTTCCCATATGAAGGATAATCTTGCAGGATACAATAGTCTTGGTTGAAATTGTTTCTCTCTTAACCCTTTCGATACATCTTCCCATTCTTTCCTTGCTTGCATTGTTTCCGTTGAGAAGTCCGGTGTTAGCCTGATGGGGTGACCTTTGTAAGTCACTTGTCGTTTCTCTCTTGCCAGTTTTAGTATCTTATCTCTATCTGTGGTCTTAGCCAATCTGGCTATGATATGCCTTGGGGAAGATCTTGGGTTGATTCTATTTGGTGTCCTTTGTATTTCTTGGGTCTGGATGTTGGAGTGCCTCTCTATGCTTGGGAAATTTTCTTCCAAGATTTCATGGAATAGGTTTTCCATGCTCTTATTAGTTTCTTCACCTTCTGGGATACCAATTATTCAGACGTTAGGACGTCTAATGGAATCTAGTAATTCTCGTATGTTATCTTCATGTTTTTTTTTGTTATTTTCTCTATCTTTTTGGTGGTTTTCTCTAGGTCAGAAGTTTTATCTTCTACATCAAAGATTCGACCTTCAACATGATCTAATCGACTTTTAATACATTCAAGAGAGTTTTTGATTTCCTGTATTTCAGACTTCACCTCTAATAGTTCCATCTTATTCTTCCTCAGAATTTCTTCCATCATATTGTTGAAGGACTTTCTCATCTCCTGTAATTCATTGTCTCTTTTCTGTTCCTGCTCATAGTACTTGTTCAACATGAATGTTCTAAACTCTATTTCGGACATTTTGGTAAAGTCCTCTATTTTTTCAGGAACAGGAAGGGAGTTACTGTGTTCCTTTGATGGAGACATATTTCCTGCTTTATTCAGGCCTGAGGATCTTGTACTTCTAACCATTGGGAGATGTGTTCCCTTTGAAAAACCTTTTACGAGAAGGTTTCTTCTAATAGGAGCAAGTGTGTTTCCTTTCTGATGTGGAATGGAGACGGCCAAAGTCTATCTTCAATTGTGTTTAGTAATGTAATCCAAGAAATAGTATTCTCTTCAGGTGTCCAAAGAAATTTATCTCCTTCTTCACAGGTGTTTCAAGGAAATGGAGGATTCTAGAGAGTCTTAAAATGCTAGAATGTTTCAGAATTGTAATTCTAGACCTATCTGGACAGCCAGGGATGGTGCAGATAAAGGACGTGAGGATTGAAAAACTGGGAAGAAAATAATATGTAGAATAAAGAAAAAGTTGCGCGCCCCATGTGGATGAACTGAGGGCGTTCCTATGTGTTAATCAGAAGAGAAATTTACAAATGAAAGACGTGGGAAACAGGACAGAGAAAATAAAGAGGGGGAAAAATGTACCTGGCTGAAAGAGGGGAGTCTGGCTTGGCATCCTGGGGCTGGAACTACTGGGGAGTAGTCCTCCCTCGAAGATCCTGGCCCAGGGGTCAAAAGATGGTCGCGTAGTGTGGATGAACTGAGGGCATTTGTATCTGTTAATCAAAAGAGAGAAATTTACAAATGAAAGAGGTGGGTAACAGGACAGAGAAAAAAAAGGAAAAAAAAAACGTACCTGGCTGAAAGAGGGGAGTCTGGCTTGGGGTCCTGGGGCTGGAACTACTGGGGGGGCTGTCCTCCCTCGAAGATCCTGTCCCAGGGGTTGAAAGATGGGAATGTGGTGTGGATGAACTGAGGGCGTTCGTATGTGTAAATCAGAAGAGAGAAATTTACCAATGAAAGAGCTGGGTAACAGGACAGAGAAAAAAAAAAGGAAAAAAATGTACCTGGCTGAAAGAGGGGAGTCTGGCTTGGGGTCCCGGGGCTCAATCTACTGGGGAGCAGTCCTCCCTCAAAGATCCTGGCCCAGGGGTCGAAAGATGGGAGTGTGGTGTGGATGAACTGAGGGCATTCGTATGTGTTAATCAGAAGAGAGAAATTAACAAATGAAAGAGGTGGGTAACAGGACAGAGAAAAAAAAAAGGAAAAAAAATGTACCTGGCTGAAAGAAGGGAGTCTGGCTTGGGGTCCAGGGGCTGGAACTACTGGGGGGCAGTCCTCCCTCGAAGATCCTGGCCCATGGGTCGAAAGATGGGAGTGTGGTGTGGGTGAACTGAGGGCGTTCGTATGTGTTAATCAGAAGAGAGAAATTTAAAATGAAAGAGGTGGGTAACAGGACAGAGAAAGATAAAAGAGAAAAAATGTACCTGGCTGAAAGAGGGGAGTCTGGTTTGGGGTCCCGGGGCTGGAACTACTGGGGGGCAGTCCTCCCTCGAAGATCCTGGCCCAGCGGTCGAAAGATGGGAGTGTGGTGTGGATGAACTGAGGGCGTTCATATGTGTTAATCAGAAGAGAGATATTTACAAATGAAAGAGGGGGGTAACAGGACAGAGAAAAAAAAAGGAAAAAAAATGTACCTGGCTGAAAGAGGGGAGTCTTGCTTGGGGTCCCAGGGCTGGAACTACTGGGGGGCAGTCCTCCCTCGAAGATCCTGGCCCAGGGGTTGAAAGATGGGAGTGTGGTGTGAATGAACTGAGGGCGTTCGTATGTGTTAATCAGAAGAGAGATATTTACAAATGAAAGAGATGGGTAACAGGACAGAGAAAAAAAAGGAAAAAAAATGTACCTGGCTGAAAGAGGGGAGTCTGGCTTGGCATCCCGGGACTGGATCTACTGGGGGGCAGTCCTGCCTCAAAGATCCTGGCCCAGGAGTCGAAAGATGGGAGTGTGGTGTGGATGAACTGAGGACGTTCGTATGTGTTAATCAGAAGAGAGAAATTTACAAATGAAAGAGGTGGGTAACAGGACAGAGGAAAAAAAAAGGAAAAAAAAATGTACCTGGCTGAAAGAAGAGATTCTGGCTTGGGGTCCCAGGGCTGGAACTACTGGGGTCAGTCCTCCCTCGAAGATCCTGGCCCAGGGGTCGAAAGATGGGAGTGTGGTGTGGATGAACTGAGGGCGTTCGTATGTGTTAATCAGAAAAGAGATATTTACAAATGAAAGTGGTGGGCAACAGGACAGAGAAAAAAAAAAGAAAAAAAAATGCACCTGGCTGAAAGAGGGGAGTCTGGCTTGGGGTCCCCGGGCTGGAACTACTGGGGGGCAGTCCTCCCTCGAAGATCCTGGCCCAGGGGTAGAAAGATGGGCGTGTGGTGTGGATGAACTGAGGGCGTTCGTATGTGTTAATCAGAAGGGAGAAATTTACAAATGAAAGAGGTGGGTAACAGGACAGAGAAAAAAAAAGGAAAAAAAAATGTACCTGACTGAAAGAGGGGAGTCTGGTTTGGGGTCCTAGGGCTGGAACTACAGAGGGGCAGTCCTCCCCCGAAGATCCTGTCCCAGGGGTTGAAAGATGTGAGTGTGGTGTGGATGAACTGAGGGCGTTCCTGGCTGAAAGAGGGGAGTCTGGCTTTGGGTCCCGGGGCTGGAACTACTGGGGGGCAGTCCTCCCCCGAAGATCTTGGCCCAGTGGTCGAAAGATAGGAGTGTGGTGTGAATGAACTGAGGGCGTTCCTGGCTGAAAGAGGGGAGTCTGGCTTGGGTCTCAGGGCTGGAACTACTGGGTGGCAGTCCTCCCACGAAGATCCTGGCCCAGGGGTCGAAAGATGGGAGTATGGTGTGTATGAACGGAGGGCGTTCCTGGCTGAAAGAGGAGAGTGTGGCTTGGGGTCCCAGGACTGGAACTACTGGGGGTCAGTCCTCCCCCGAAGATCCTGTCCCAGGGGTTGAAAGATGGGAGTGTGGTGTGGATGAACAGAGGGCGTTCGTATGTATTAATCAGAAGAGGGAAATTTACAAATGAAAGAGGTGGGTAAAAGGACAGAGAAAAAAAAGGAAAAAAAAATGTACCCGGCTGAAAGAGGGGAGTCTGGCTTGGGGTCCTGTGGCTGGAACTACTGGGTGGCAGTCCTCCCTCGAAGACCCTGGCCCAGGGGTAGAAAGATGGACGTGTGGTGTGGATGAACTGAGAGTGTTCATATGTGTTAATCAGAAGAGAGAAATTTACAAATGAAAGAGGTTGGTAACAGGACAGAGAAAAAAAAAGGAAAAAAAATATACCTGGCTGAAAGAGAGGAGTCTGTCTTGGGGTCCTGGGGCTGGAACTACTGGGGGGCAGTCGTCCCTGGAAGATCCTGGCCCAGGGGTCGAAAGATGGGCATGTGGTGTGGATGAACTAAGGGTGTTCGTATGTGTTAATCAGAAGAAAGAAATTTATAAATGAAAGAGGTGGGTAACAGGACAGAGAAAAAAAAAGGAAAAAAAAAAATGTACCTGGCTGAAAGAGGGGAGTCTGGCTTGGGGTCCAGGGCTGGAACTACTGGGGGGCTGTCCTGCCTCGAAGATCCTGGCCCAGGGGTCGAAAGATGGGAGTGTGGTGTGGATGAACTGAGGGCGTTCCTGGCTGAAAGAGGGGAGTCTGGCTTGGGTCCCGGGGCTGGAATTACTGGGGGGCAGTCCTCCCTCGAAGATCCTGGCCAAGGGGTCGAAAGATGGGAGTGTGGTGTGGATGAACTGAGGGCGTTCCTGGCAGAAAGAGGGGAGTCTGTGTTGGGGTCCTGGGGCTGCAACTACTGGGGGGAAGACCTCCCTCGAAGATCCTGGCCAAGGGGTCGAAAGATGGGAGTGTGGTGTGCATGAACTGAGGGCATTCCTGGCTGAAAGTGGGGAGTCTGGCTTAAGGTCCTGGGACTGGAACTACTGGGGGGCAGTCCTCCGTCGAAGATCCTGGCCCAGGGCTCGAAAAATGGGAGTGTGGTGTGGATGAACTGAGGGCGTTCCTGGCTGAAATAGGGGAGTCTGGCTTGTGGTTCCGGGGCTGGAACTACTGGGGGGCAGTCCTCCCTCGAAGATCCTGGCCCAGGGGTCGAAAGATGGGAGTGTGGTGTGGATGAACTGAGGGCATTCCTGGCTGAAAGAGGGGAGTCTGGCTTGGGGTCCCGGGGCTGGAACAAGTGGGGGTCAATCCTCCCTCGAAGATTTTGGCCCAGTTGTTGAAAGATGGGAGTGTGGTGTGGATGAACTGAGGGCGTTCCTGGCTGAAATAGGGGACTCTGGCTTGGGGTCCCGGGGCTGGAACTACTGGGGTGCAGTCCTCCCTCAAAGATCCTGGCCCAGGGGTCGAAAGATGGGAGTGTGGTGGGGATGAACTGAGGGCATACCTGGCTGAAAGAGGGGAGTCTGGCTTGGGGTCTCAGGGCTGGAACTACTGGGGGGCAGTCCTCCCTCGAAGTTCCTGGCCCAGTGGTCGAAAGATGGGAGTGTGGTGTGTATGAACTGAAGGCGTTCCTGGCTGAAAGAGGGGAGTCTGGCTTGGGGTCTCGGGGCTGGAACTTCTGGGGGGCAGTCCTCCCTCGAAGTTCCTGGCCCAGGGGTCGAAAGATGGGAGTGTGGTGTGGATGAACTGAGGGCGTTCCTGGCTGAAAGAGGGGAGTCTGGTTTGTGGTCCTGGGCCTGGAACTACTGAGTTGCAGTCCTCCCCGAAGATCATGGCCCAGGGGTCGAAAGATGGGAGTGTGGTGTGGATGAACTGAGGGCATTCCTGGCTGAAAGAGGGGAGTCTGGCTTGGGGTCCCGGGGCTGGAACAAGTGGGGGTCAATCCTCCCTCGAAGGTTTTGGCCCAGTTGTTGAAAGATGGGAGTGTGGTGTGGATGAACTGAGGGCGTTCCTGGCTGAAAGAGGGGAGTCTGGCTTTGGGTCCCGGGGCTGGAACTACTGGGGTGCAGTCCTCCCTCAAAGATCCTGGCCCAGGGGTCGAAAGATGGGAGTGTGGTGGGGATGAACTGAGGGCGTTCCTGGCAGAAAGAGGGGAGTCTGTGTTGGGGTCCTGGGGCTGCAACTACTGGGGGGAAGACCTCCCTCGAAGATCCTGGCCAAGGGGTCGAAAGATGGGAGTGTGGTGTGCATGAACTGAGGGCATTCCTGGCTGAAAGTGGGGAGTCTGGCTTAAGGTCCTGGGACTGGAACTACTGGGGGGCAGTCCTCCGTCGAAGATCCTGGCCCAGGGCTCGAAAAATGGGAGTGTGGTGTGGATGAACTGAGGGCGTTCCTGGCTGAAATAGGGGAGTCTGGCTTGTGGTTCCGGGGCTGGAACTACTGGGGGGCAGTCCTCCCTCGAAGATCCTGGCCCAGGGGTCGAAAGATGGGAGTGTGGTGTGGATGAACTGAGGGCATTCCTGGCTGAAAGAGGGGAGTCTGGCTTGGGGTCCCGGGGCTGGAACTACTGGGGCCAGTCCTCCCCCAAAGATCCTGGCCCAGGTGTCGAAAGTTGGGAGTGTGGTGTGAATGAACTGAGCGCATTCCTGGCTGAAAGATGGGAGTCTGGCTTGGGGTCCCGTGGCTGGAACTACTGGGGGCAGTCCTCCCTCGAAGATCCTGGCCCAGTGGTTGAAAGATGGGAGTGTGGTGTGGATGTACTGAGGGCGTTCCTGGCTCAAAGAGGGGAGTCTGGCTTGGGGTCCCGGGGCTGGAACTACTGGGGGGCAGTCCTCCCTCTAAGATCCTGGCCCAATGGTCGAAAGATGGGAGTGTGATGTGGATGAACTGAGGGCATTCCTGGCTGAAATAGGCGAGTGTGGCTTGGGTTCCCGGGGCTGGAATTACTGGGGGCTGTCCTCCCTTGAAGATCCTGGCCCAGGGGTCGAAATATGGGAGTGTGGTGTGGATGAACTGAGGGCGTTCCTGGCTGAAAGAGGGGAGTCTGGCTTTGGGTCCCGGGGCTGGAACTACTGGGGGGCAGTCCTCCCTCAAAGATTCTGTCCCAGTGGTCGAACGATGGGCGTGTGGTGTGGATGAACTGAGGGCGATCGTATGTGTTAATCAGAAGAGAGAAATTTACAAATGAAAGAGGTGGTAACAGGATAGAGAAAAAAAAAGGAAAAAAAATCTACCTGGTTGAAAGAGGGCAGTCTGGCCTGGTTTTCCGGGGCTGGAACTACTGGGGGGAAGTCCTCCATCGAAGATCTTGGCCCAGAGCTCGAAAGATGGGAGTGTGGTGTGGATGAACTGAGTGCGTTCCTGGCTGAAAGAGGGGAGTCTGGCTTGGGGTCCCGGGGCTCTAAGTATTGGGGGCCAGTCCTCCCCCGAAGATCCTGGCCCAGGTGTTGAAAGATGGGAGTGTGGTGTGGATAAACTGAGGGCGTACCTGGCTGAAAGTGGGGAGTTTGGCTTGGGGTCCCAGGGCTGGAACTACTGAGGGGGCAGTCCTCCCTCGAAGATCCTAGCCCAGGGCTCGAAAGATGGGAGTGTGGTTTAGATGAACTGAGGGCGTACCTGGCTGAAAGAGAGGAGCCTGGCTTGGGGTCCCGGGGCTGGAACTACTGGGGGGCAGTCCTCCCCCGAAAATACTGGCCCAGGGGTCAAAAGATGGAAGTGTGGTATGGATGAACTGAGGGCGTTCCTGGCTGAAAGAGGGGAGTCTGGCTTGGGGTCCCGGGGCTGGAACTACTGGGGTGCAGTCCTCCCTCAAAGATCCTGGCCCAGGGGTCGAAATATGAGAGTGTGGTGTGAATGAACTGAGGGCGTTCCTGGCTGAAAGAGGGGAGTCTGGCTTGGGGTCCCGGGGCAGGAACTACTGGGGAGCATTCCTCCCTCGAAGATCCTGGCCCATTGGTCGAAATATGGGAGTGTGGTGTGGATGAACTGAGGGCGTTCCCGGCTGAAAGAAGGGAGTCTGGCTTGGAGTCCCGGGACTGGAACTACTGGGGGGCAGTCCTCCCACGAAGATCCTGGCCCAGGGGTCGAAAGATGGGAGTGTGGTGTGGATGAACTGAGGGTGTTCCTGGCTGAAAGAGGGGAGTCTATCTTGGGGTCACGGTGCTGGAATTACTGGGGCCAGTCCTCCCCCGAAGATCCTGGCCCAGGTGTCGAAAGATGGGAGTGTGGTGGTGATGAACTGAGGGCGTTCCTGGCTGAAAGAGGGGAATGTTACTTGGGGTCCCGGGGCTGGAATTACTTAGGGGCCGTCCTCCCTCAAAGATCCTGGCCTAGGGGTCGAAAGATGGGAGTGTGTTGTGGATGAACTGAGGGCGTTCCTGGCTGAAAGAGGGGAGTCTGGCTTGGGGTCCCGGGGCTGGAACTACTGGGGGGCAGTCCTCCCTCGAAGATCCTGGCCAAGGGATTGAAAGATGGGAGTGTGGTGTGGATGAACTGAGGGCATTCCTGGCTGAAAGAGGGGAGTCTGGCTTAAGGTCCCGGGACTGGAATTACTGCGGGGCAGTTCTCCCTCGAAGATCCTGACCCAGGGGTAGAAAGATGGGAGTGTGGTGTGGATGAACTGAGGGTGTTCCTGGCTGAAAGAGGGGAGTCTGGCTTGGGGTCCCGGGGCTGGAATTACTGTTGGGCAGTCCTCCCTCGAAGATCCTGGCCCAGGGGTCCCTTATATAGTTTTATAGGGATCTAAAACTTAATTTAAGGAATCCTAATATATTTATTTATTTCACTTGGTGGGGGCGGGGGTGTCCTTGTCCAATTTCGGCCTAGTCCTATTTTATGTAATGAATAGATTATCTTTATGCTTATGTTAAATGTATCTTGAAGGGTCTTCAAAAGATCAAGATTATTTCTACCTAGATAGAACCTCAGCACACCCTCTATTGTGACCACAGAGATAAAGCATTGTAATTGACAGTAGGTGATCAGGACCGAGGGGTGGTTGGGGGATTTTTGGGAAATCTTATCACATACTCAAGAGAGCTATGTAATCTTTTTTATAGTAGTATATCAGGGAGTCAGAAGGGGGGTCGCTTCCCAGGAAGGCTACCACAGTTTCTGGAGTGTACAACAAGCGGCCTTGCCAAACATGTTGAATGGACCCAAGCTTTGTTCCTAGGTTGGGGGGCATACAGCAGTGGCCTTGCCAATCGTGCTGAACTGACCAAGGCTAGGGGGATCAGACAGGTCCTGGAGACCTGCCGGGCCAGACTCCTCCATCTCCCCCTTTTTTATTTTGAAGTTTGGAGAGGTGAATTTCAGTTTCTATTGATGATATGGTGGAATGAAATTGTTTGATGATAACTGGAAAGCAAAACAAACATAAGTCTATGGTGAGAGAATCGTTGAAGGCCCCTCTGAGGTGAGATTGAATTTGTTCCCAGGTAATTTGTGTGTGATTGTAAGGTAAAGGAGTAACACAGATCTGTTTATAATCAGGATGACAGGCAGTAGTCAACCGGACCTTAATATTTTGAATTTCTTGTCCTAAATATAAAACTACTTCTTCTAGGGCATTGACTCTGTCAGCCAAATTGTTGGTCAATTTGTTCCTGTTTAAGCAAGGCAGTGGAGACATTAAGAGTTAATTTGTTAATGTGGGAAGCTGTCAAACAAAGAAAAGGCAAAATTATTTAAGAAATAACAAACCATGTATTTAGGAAAAACACAGTGGGTCCAGTTTGGAAAACCAGACTGTGAGGAAATGTCATTCCAGGAATATTCTGCTGAGGCTGAAAGTAACTTAGGTGGGTGAATAGAAGGTGCAGTGGCTAAAATTGAATTATTATATTCTGTAAGAGAAAGGAAATTTAGGGTCTAAGCATCATGAGTGTGGTCATCATAACTGGAGGGAAGTAGTTGTCCTGTGGTTGAAGGAGAACCTTTAACTTGAGTTATAGGGGAAAAAAGTAACATAAAATGGAAGAGGCTTAACACCATAAGCTGAGAAGCAAAGGGGGAGTGATTTCGTGGAAGCTGAAAAGTTAAAGGGAGTTGAGATGCGAGGCTGTTCATGCCCAAGAGGATTTCACCCCATTAGTTTAGAATGATTAGTAGTTACAATCATTTTATTACACCTGACCAGAGCTGTCATCATAAAATGCTGCTTTGAGGTTGCCTCTCTCCTGGCCCTGATGTATTAATTCAGTTGTCAAGGCTGTCCTAGATAATGCCTGCCTACTTTTGCAGCTCCCTCCATGCAGTCTATATCATAGATTAAGCTAAATATTTCCAGGACCCTCTGTGCTCTGCACAGGTTGTTTCCTCCAGCCAGTGCTTGGAAAGCTCCCTCCTGTCCCCCATTTCCTCCTGAAAGAATTTTTTTTTCTCATTCATCCATCCAAAAAACATGTATTTCGTGCCTCTTACGTGTCAGGTCATGTGCCAGAATGAGACATAGTTCGTAATCTCAAGTAGTTAAGATAAACAAATAATTAGGGCCAACAGGTTGTGTAGTGGTTAAGGTGTTTGACTCCCACTTGGATGACCATGGTTCAAATTCTAGACCCAGCAACTTGAAACTCACCCTCTGTTTGCGTTCATGCCCAAAATCCCAAGAGGAGACTGGAGGAGAAAGCATTGCAGCATGGCCATTCTCCCAGGGGGTGATTTCTCACTTTTGCTTTCTCTCTGTCTCTCCCTGTCTCTCCAGAGAGCACATGCACCCTTTAGCAAAAACTCTCAGGGTCAGCAGGTGGCATGGTGGTTAAGGGTGCTGGACTCCCACATGGCTGACTATGGTTCAAGTCCAGGACCTGGCGACTTGCTTTCTCACTTTCTTTTTCTTTCTTTCTTTCTTTCTTTCTTTCTTTCTTTCTTTCTTTCTTTCTTTCTTTCTTTCTTTCTTTCTTTCTTCTTTCTTTCTTTCTTTCTTTCTTTCTTTCTTTCTTCTTTCTTTCTTTCTTTCTCTCTCTCTCTCTCTCTCTCTCTCTCTCTCTCTTTCTTTCTTCTTCCTTCCTTCCTTCCTTCCTTCCTTCCTTCCTTCCTTCCTTCTTTCTTTTCTTTCTTTCTTTCTTTCTTTCTTTCTTTCTTTCTTTCTCTCTCTCTCTCTCTCTCTCTCTCTCTCTCTCTCCTCTTTCTTTCTTTCTTTTTCTTTCTTTCTTTCTCTTTCTTTCTTTCTTTCTTTCTTTTTCTTTCTTCTTTCTTTCTTTCTCACTCTGTCTCTCTCTGATCAGATAAATAAAGTTCAGTAAGATAATTATTTAAAAAACAAAACAACAAACAAAAATCTCTCCAAAAAACTCCAAATAATTATGCAATAGTGATGAATATTTTTTGGGGGAGAGGTTTTCCTCTATAGGGCACGTGTGCTCGCCAGACAGACAGAGAGAGACATAGAGACAGAAAGCGAGAAATCACCCCCCAGGGGGGATGGTCACACCACAATCCCTTCTCCTCCATTCTCCTCTCGGGATCCTGGGCATGCATGCACACACGCCCGGCGTGAATTTTAAGCCACTGGATCCGGGACGTGAACCGCGGTCAACTACGTGGGAGTCCAGCGACATAGCCATTATGCTAACTGCTGGTTCCCAATAGTGATGAATATTATGATAGACAGAGTTTCATGGATAGGGACACCTCTCCCTGCCTGGTGCACAGAAGGTAAGTCAGGGTAGGCTACCTGGAGAAAGGGCTATTAATGCTTACAGGATGAACTAGTGTTAAACATTTGAGGACATGCAGTGTGCCAGGAAGTGGCCGGTTATATATTGGGTGCTAGAATTTTTGCTGTAGGCTAAACAGGACAGATTCTCCCCAACCTCCCTGTCCTCAGGTAGAATCTTGGGTTGATCCTACAACCATAGAGAAGACAATGTGGGGACAACACTTGTACTCATTAAGAAAGTGGGGTCTAGGATGGACAGGTGGCGTGGTGGTTAGGGGTGCTGGATTCCACATGGCCAACCCTGCTTCCAGTTTTGGACCTGGTGGCTTGCTTTTGCACTTTCCTTTTCTCTCTCTCTGGTCAAATTAAAAAATAGTAATAACAACAACAGCAATTGGACTTAAATAAATAAATAAATAGATAATTCATAAAAAAAGGAAGAGAGAGAAAAAGTGGGGTCTGAGACTGGGAGGAGGAAAACAAGACAATGACTGACATGCTCCCTGCATCCTACCGTTCAAGGACCTGCCGCCCCTTCCTTTGAGTTCCTGTCTCTGGCTCCTCATCTCCTCGAGGAGATACAGACATTCAAGCAGCTTGGTTGCCAGGGGAAACCCTAGAAGGCAGCCTCATTCCAAAGGCAGACACTGAAGCCCCAACCCCCTCCCGCCCTCCACCGGGGCTTTATTTCCTGGCTCTGATAGACAATCAGTAGGTGGCTCAACTTGGCCAAGTCCCCTCTGGAAGTGACAGGACGGGACCATTGTGTTCAGGTGGGTCTAAGTGGAGTGTAGAAGATAGCCTTCCAGCCACTCAACAGGGTCCCAAGAAAAGAAAGGTGACCGACAAAACAGTAGATGGCATTTTAATCTACAGGTATGCTTAATACTTAATATGAGTAGCATAATCTTGTTTTTGTTTTTTTCTGAGACATGGCCTAATTTATTTCAAGCCTCAGGCTTAGTAACTTACCACTGACAACCTGCAGTTCTGATGCATGTATGTGTAGGTCTGCAGCACTAATGAGACTGCAGAAGTGGTGGATTTCTCGTGCTCAGTTTTCCTATTGTGCTGAGGTTATCCACCAATATGTTTCCCCTTTCTTGAGCTAGGACTTGTGATCTGGGAATATGGGCACTGGAAGAGAAGGCAGAGAGAGCAAGCTCCTTTCAAGAGAGCCACTACTGGTGCGTCTGACATGTAATTGGGTTTACCATGGCTTCCTGCCTCTTTCTCTTGTTCCTGCTGTTCTGCCTGCTTGAACTCCCTGCTGCTGTTCCCATAATGAGGGAAGCCTAGGCAGAGTCAGAGCACCTGAGTTTCTGTTTCTGCTCTGTTACTTGGCAATGTATTTAATCATCCTGAGCCTCAGTTATTTAATCATCCTGAGCCTCAGTTTCTTCACCTGTGAAATGGAAACAGTAACACCTGCCCTATCCAATCACAGAATTGTAACTATTGAAGGAAAGAATTTCTGAGAAAGTGTATTATAAACTGTAACTAGCAACAGTTATAGAAGAATGATAATAAGGACAACAACAGAAGAACAAGAAGAAGCAGCTGTCAGTTATGAGTGGTTACTGTGCCCATTGCTGTCCTCGTTATTTACATTCACTTTCTCTCTTTTTTTAATACCAGAGGGTACATGTGCTAACCGGAGAGACAGAAGAGAGAAAGCACTCCCCAGTGGGGCATGGTCATGCCTTGTATCCTTGTTTTCCATTTCTCCATCCTGTCAGAATTTGGGGCATGCACACACCCACAGGTCCCATGTTTCTCTTTTCTTTTCTTTCTTTCTTTTTTTTGGAGAGGTTTTTGCTATAGGGCGCATGTGCTTGACAGAAAGACAGAGAGAGACAGAGAGACAGAAAGAGAGAAATCACCCTCCAGGAGGAATGGCTACACCGCAATCCCTTCTCCTTCATTCTCCTCTCGGGATCTTGGGTACACACACACACACACCTGGAGTGAGTTTAAGCCACCAGGTCCAGGACTTGAACCAGGGTCGACTACATGGGAGTCCAGCGACATAGCCATTACACTGACTGCTGGTCCCAAGGCCCCATATTTTTCAAGTTGTCATGGTCAACAGTTGAACCATGACCAACCACAGTTGGTCATGTGAGATCAGGCTCCCTTAAAGACTAGGCTCTGGGGCCAACCTTTATATTATCTCATTTAAATCTAGATATTATTTTTATTCAGCTCACAATTGACCTTCCTGTGAAAGTTTCTTTGACAACTCTTGCTCATATTGGTTCCTAGCTTCTCTAAACTAGTTTGTAACATCTAAGTTAACTCTTCATTATCTCACAAGTGCTCCTTGTTCAGCTGGAATATAAACTACTTCAGAATAGGTATTACATAGTCTATTGCACTTGCCTTCCCCAAGATACTGAACAAATAGTAGGTGCTGATAGAATGCTTAAGATGGCATGCAACTCTCTAAGATGCTGGACCCACATGAGAAGGTCCTAGGTCCACATCTGGAGGTCTCCCTTTACATACATGGGCATGCACATGTGCCCATGATCCAGGCTGTCTAAGGCTGGCGGTGGGTCATGGTGTGAATTCCCTGCTGTTCTCCTGTAATGAGGGGGGAGAGCGTATTGGAAATGCTCCCCCATAGAGGAAATAAAATAAACTCAGAAGAAAAAAAAGCTCTTTGGAAATGTCTAACCACACAGCTATTGCATATATTGAGAATTCCATATATTTTGCAAAGTTCTGGGTATAGAATTAGTTATTCTTCATGTTCTTGCCATCAGGAAAGGACCTATCTGCTCAATTCAGGTTGATATAATCATCTTTAAAAAGCTGTTAGTTCCTGAATAGTGAATTCTGATAGAAGAACTGCTTGTAGAAATGGTATTTATATTACCCTCAAACCCCCTTCTATATATCCTCGTCTTGCTCCATAATTTCTCCATGCTCATACAAACATATACAGGTATATACAAATGGATTCTGTCATTAAAAGACAGACTGGCTCCTCTTTAAGACTCCAAAGAATACCAAGGAAGACTAGTGTTAGATATCAGGAATGACTTCCTCCCACCAAAGGGTGGAAACTCAGAAGCAAGGATATATGGATACTTATAGAGCTTTTAAAAGGAGAATCTTCATAATTTCTCTTCAACTTATCTCAAATCGCCATCTTCTTTCCCAGTGTGCCCTGAACATATAGGCCTTCCATCTTAGGACCTGCCTTGTCAGGTCTATGTTAGGGCCTCTACGCTAGTTGTTCCCACAGCCTAGAAGCTGCTCCTCTGGGAATCTTTATCTGGCTGGGTACCTTCTTATCATTCAAGTTTTAGACTAAATTAGAAGCCTTCTCTCATCTCGATTTAAAATCGCTTCCTCAAGAGCAAAAACATAGACTATACACATGTGCTTGCTTTTGTATGAATAAATTTCTCTGAAAGGATGCATAAGAAACAGCATTATAGGGAAGATAGCTGGATAGCTGGAAAAGATTTTTTTTCAGGTCACATCTTTCTTTTTATTTTCTTATCAGGACATCATGTTGAAACAACTATGTGTGATATTACTGTTACATTTTGCTTATGTGGATGATTTTTTAGTTAAACAATATTATGATGATAAAATTTTAAAAAAAGAAGAAAAGACAAAAAAAGATTGGTTTTAGCATCAGTGTTTGCATTAACGTTAGTGTTCACACTTGTGTTTGCGTTTACATTAGTGGTTAGCATTTACGTTAGCTTTTGGGATAGCGTTAGCGTATGCGTTTACGCTTGCGTTAGCGTTAGCATTTGCGTTAGCGTTTGCCTAAGCGTTAGCGTTAGCGGTAGCGTTTGTGTTTGTGTTAGCGTTAGTGTTTTCGTTTGCGTTAGCGTTAGCATTTGCGTTAGCGTTTGACTTAGCGTTAGCATTAGCGCTAGCATTTGCGTTTGCGTTACCATTAGCGTTAGCGTTTGCGTTTGCGTTAGCGTTTGCGTTAGCGTTAACGTTTGATGTTAGCGTTAGCCTTTGCGTTAGCGTTAGCGTTAGTGTTAGCGTTTGCGTTAGCGTTAGCGTTTGCGTTAGCGTTTGCGTTAGCGTTTGCGTTAGCGTTAGCGTTAGCGTTTGCATTGGCGTTTGCGTAAGCGTTAGCGTTTGCGTTAGCGTTAGCTGAGATTAAGGTAGGGTTTAAGGATAGTGTTAGGATTAGGGTTAGGGTTTAGGGATAGTTTTAGGGTTAGGGTTTAAGGATAGTGTTAGAGTTAGGGTTAGGGTTGAGGGATAGTTTTCGGGTTAGGGTTACGGTTTAGGGATTGTGTTAGGGTTAGGATTAGGGTTTAGGGCTAGTGTTCGAGTTAGGGTTACTGTTTAAAGATATTGCTAGGATTAGGGTTAGGTTAGTGTTAGGGTAAGGTTTACTGTTTCAGGATAGTGCTAGTGTTAGGGCTATGGTTTAAGGATAGTGTTAGGGTAAGGGTTAGAGTTTGGGTTTAAGGATAACGTTAGGGTTAGGGTTAGGATTTAGGGATAGTGTTCGGGTTAGGGTTAGGTTTTAGGAATAGGGTTAGGGTTATGGTTACTGTTTAGGGATAGTGCTAGGCTTAGCGTTGGGGTTTAAGGATAATGTTAGGGTTAGGGTTAGAGTTAGGTTTAGGGTTAGGGTTAGGGTTTAAGGATTTTGTTAGGTTTTGGGTTTGGGTTGAGAGATAGGTATAGGGTTAGGATTTAGGGATAGTCTTACAGTTAGGTTTTTGGGATAGTGTTATGGTTAGGGTTAGAGTTTAGGAATAGGATTAGGGATAGGGTTACAGTTTAGGGATAGTGCTAGGGTTAGGGTTAGTGTTTATGGCTAGTTTTAGGGATATAATTACTGTTTAAGTATAGTGCTAGTGTTAGGCTTTTGTTTTTAGGATAGTGTTAGCGTTACGGTTTCTGTTCAATGATAGTGCTAGGGTTAGGGTTATGGTTTAATGATACTGTTCGGGTTAGGGTTAGGGTTTAGTGATAGTGTTGGGTTAGGGTTACGGTTTATGGATATACATAGCATTAGGGTTACGGTTTATGGTTAGTGCTAGGGTTAGGGTTAGGGTTTAAAGGTAGTATTAGGGTTAGGGTTAGGATTTGCGATAGTGTTAAGTTTACAGTTAGGGTTTAGAAAGAGGGTTAGTGTTAGGGTTACTGTTTAAGGATAGAGCTAGGGTTAGGGTTAGACTTTAGTTCTAGTGTTAGGGTTAGGGTTACTGTTTTAGGATAGTTGTAGGGTTAGGGTTAGGGTTTAAGGATAGTGTTAGGGTTAGGGTTAGTTTTAGAGTTAGGGTTAGGAGTTAAGGATAGTGCTAAGGTTAGGGTTAGGGTTGAGGGATTGTGTTAGGGTTAGGATTTAGGGATAGTCTTAGGGTTAGGGCTTAGGGCTAGTGTTAGGGTTAGGGTTACTGTTTAAAGATAGTGCTAGGGTTAGGGCTACGGTTTACAAGTAGTGTTAGGGTTAGGGTTTAGCGATAATGTGAGGGTTAGGGTTAGGGTTTAGAAATAGGATTGGGTAAGGGCTACTTTTTAGGGATAGTGCTAGGGTTAGGGTTAGGGTTTAGAGCTAGTGTTAGGGATATGGTTACTGTTTAAGGAAAGTGCTAGGGTTAGGTTTAGGGTTTAGGGATTGTGTCAGGGTTAGGGTTAGGGTTTAGGGAAAGTGTCAGGGTTAGGGTTACTGTTTAAGGATAGTGCTAAGATTAAGGTAGGGTTTAAGGATACTGTTAGGGTTAGGGTTAGGGTTAAGTTTATGGTTTAGGGATAGTGTTAGGGTTAGGGTTAGTGTTTAGGGCTAGTGTTAGAGTTAGGTTTACTGTTTCAAGATAGTCCTAGGGTTAGGGTTAGGGTTTAAGTATAGTGTTAGAGTTAGGGTTAGGTTTAGGGTTTAGAGAGAGTGTTAGGGGAGGGTTAGAGTTTAGGAATAGGATTAGGGTTAGGGTTACTGTTTAGGGATAGTGCTAGGGTTAGGGTTAGTGTTTAGGGCTAGTGTTAGGGTTATGGTTACTGTTTAAGGATAGTCCTAAGGTTAGGCTCTTGGTTTAAGGATATTGTTATGGTTTGGGTTAAGGCTATGGTTTAGGGATAGAGTTCGGGGTAGGGTTATGGTTTACAGATAATGTTAGGGTTAGGGTTACCGTTGAGGGATAGTGCTAGAGTTAGGGTTAGACTTTAGGGCTAGTATTAGGGTTAGGGTTACTGTTTAAGGATAGTGCTAGGGTTAGTGTTAATGTTTAAGGATAGTGTTATGGTTAGGGATAGGGATAGAGTTTAAGGATAGTGTTAGGGTTAGAGTTAGTGTTGAGGGATAATTTTAGAGTTAGGGTTTAGGGATACTCTTAAGGATAGGGTTTGGAGATATTGTTAGGGTTAAGGTTAGGGTTGAGGGATAGTGTTAGGTTTAGGGTTTAGGGATTGTGTTAAGATTAGTGTTAGGATTGAGAAAAATTTTTAGGGTTAGGGTTAGGGTTTGGGTTTAGGGATAGTGTTAGTATTAGGCTTACTGTTTAAGGATAGTGCTAGGGTTAGGATTAGGGTTTAAGGATAGTGTTAGGGTTAGGGTTAGGGTTTAGGGATAGTTTTAGGTCTAGGGTTAGTGTTTAGGAATAGAGTTAGGGTTAGAGTTAGGGTTTAGGGATAGTGCTAGGGTTAGGGTTAGTGTTTAGGGCTAGTGTTAGGGTATGGGTTACTGTTTAAGGATAGTGCTAGGGTTAGGGTTCGGTTTTAGGATATTGTTAGGGTTAGGGTTAGAGTTATGGTTTAAGGATAGTGTTAGGGTTAGGGTTAGTGTTAGTGTTGAGGGATCGTGTTAGGGTTAGGATTAGGGTTTAGAGATAGTTTTAGGGTTAGGGTTAGGTTTGATGGATAGTTTTTCGGTCAGGGTTACTGTTTAGGGATGGTGTTAGGGTTAGGGTTACTGTTTAGTGATAGTGCTAGGGTTAGGGTTACGGTTTAGGGATTGTGTCAGGGTTAGGGTTAGTGTTTAGACAAAGTGTCACGTTTAGGAATACTGATTAAGGATAGTGCTAGGATTAAGGTTAGGGTTTAGAGATAGTGTTAGGGTTATGGTTAGGGTTAGGTATAGGGATAGTGTTTTGGTTAGGGTTAGGATTTAGGGATAGTGTTAGGGTTAGTGTTTAAGGATAGTGTTAGAGATAGGATTAGCGTTGATGGATAGTTTTAGGGTTAAGGTTATGGTTTAGGTATAGTGTTATGGTTCGGTTTAGGCTTTAGGGCTAGTGTTTGGGTGAGGGTAACTGTTTAAGGATATTGCTGGGGTTAGAGTTAGGGTTAGGGTTTAAGGATAGTGTTAGGGTAAGGGTTAGTGTTAGGGTTTAAGGAGAGTTTTAGGGTTAGGGTTAGGGTTAGAGTTTAAGGATATTGTTAGGTCTAGGGTTAGGGTTTAGCGATAGTGTTAGGGTTAGGGTGAGGGTTTGGGGATAGTGTTAGGATGAGGGTTTGGGGACAGTGTTAGCGTTAGTGTTTAAGAATAGTGTTAGGGTTAGGGTTAGGTTGGAGGGATAGTGCTAGGGTCAGGGTTACGGTTTACAGATGGTGTTAGGGTGAGGGCTACGGTTTAGGTATAGGTCTAGGGTTAGGGTTAGGGTTTATGGATAGTGTTAGGGTTATGGTTGGGATTAGGGTTTAGGGATAGTGTAAGGCTTAGGGTTAGTGTTTAAGAATAGGATTGGTGTTAGGGTTAGGGTTAGGATTTAGGGATAGTGTTAGGCTCAGCATTACGGTTTACGGATATTGTTTGGGTTAGGGTTACAGTTTAGGGATAGTGCTAGGGTTAGGGTTAGGGTTTAAGGATGGTGTTAGTGTTAGGGTTAGGGTTTGCGATCATATTAGGGTTAGAGTTAGGGTTTAGGAATAGATTTAGGGTTAGGGGTACTGTTAAGGGATAGTTCTAGGGTTAGGGTTAGGCTTTAGGGCTAGTGTTAGGGTTAGGGTCACTGTTTTAGGATAGAGCTAGGGTTAGTGTTAGGGTTTATGGAAAAGGTTAGGGTTAGCGTTAGGACTTAGGGGTAGTGAGAGGGTTAGGGTTATGGTTTGGAATAGGGTTAGGGTTCGGATAACTCTGTAAGGATACTGCTAGGTTTAGGGTTAGGCTTTAGGGCTAGTGTTAGGGTGAGGGTTACTGTTTAAGGATAGTGCTAGGGTTAGGGTTAAGGTATAAGGATAGTGTTAGTGTTAGGGTTAGTTTTAGTGTTTAGGGATAGTTTTAGGTTTGTGGTTAGGATTGAGGGATAGTTTTAGTGATAGGGTTAAGGTTTAGGTATAGTGTTAGGGTTAGGGTTACTGTTTAGGGATAGTGGTAGGGTTAGGGTTAGAGATTAGGGATAGTGTTATGGTTAGGTTTACTGTTTAAGGTCAGTGCTAGAGTAGGGTTAGGGTTTAAGAATAGTGTTATGGTTATGCTTCAGGGATAATGTGAGGGTTAGTGTTAGTGTTTAGAAATAGGATTACGGTTAGGGTTAATTTTTAGGGATAGTGCTAGGTTTAGGGTTAGGGTTTAGGGCTAGTGTTAGGGATAGGGTTACTGTTTAAGGAAAGTGCTAGGGTTAGGTTTAGGGTTTAGGGATTGTGTCAGGGCTAGGGTTAGGGTTTAGAGAAAGTGTCAGGGTTAGGGTTACTGTTTAAGGATAGTGCTAGGATTTAGGTTAGGGTTTAAGGATAGTGTTAGGGTTAGCGTTAGGGTTTAGCGATAGTGTTAGGGTTAGAGTTAGTGTTGAGGGATAGTTTTAGGGTTAGTGTTTAGGGATACTCTTAGGGTTAGGGTTTAGGGATAATGTTAAGGTTAGGGTTAGGTTTGATGGTAGTGTTAGCGTTAGGTTTTAGGGATAGTGTTAGAATTAGTGTCAGGGTTGAAGAATAGTTTTAGGGTTAGGTTTAGGGTTTAGGGATATTTTTAGATTTAGGGTTACTGTCTAAGGATAGTGCTAGGGTTGGTTTAGGGTTGTAGGATAGTGTTAGGGTTAGGGTTAGGGTTTAGGGATAGTGTTATTGTTTGGGTTAGGGTTTAGGAAAAGGGTTAGGGTTAGGGTTACAGTTTAGGGATAGTGCTAGTGTTAGGGTTAGGGCTTAGGGCTAGTGTTAGGGTTAGGGTTACTGTTTAACTGTAGTGCTTGGGTTAGGGTTAGGGTTTAAGGACAATGTTAGGGTTAGGGTTAGAGTTAGTGTTTAAGTATATTGTTAGGGTTAGGGTTAGGGTTGAGGAATAGTGTTAGTGTTATGGTTACGGTTTACGGATACTGTTAGGGTTAGACTTACTTTTTAGGGTTAATGCTAGGGTTAGGGTTAGGTTTTAAGGATAATGTTAGGGTTAGGGTTAGAGTTAGGGTTTGAGGATGTTGTTAGTGTTAGGTTAAGGGTTTAGGGATAGTGTTAGGGTTAGGGTTAATGTTTGCGATAGTGTTAGGGTTAGAGTTATGGTTTAGGAATAGGATTAGGCTTAGGGTTACTGTTTAGGGATAATGCTAGGTTTAGGGTTACACTTTAGGGCTAGTGTTAGGGTTTGGGTTACTGTTGAAAGATAGTGCTAACGTTAAGGTTAGGGTTTAAGGATAGTGTTAGGGTTAGGGTTAGTGTTTAAGGATAGTGTTAGGGATAGGGTTAGGGTTAGGGTTTGGGTTTATGGATTGTGTTAGGGATAGGGTTAGGTTTGAGGGTAGTGTTAGGGTTAGATTTTAGGGATAGTGTTAGGGTTGAAGAATAGTGTTAGGGTTAGGGTTAGGGATAATGTTAGGCTTACTGTTTAGGGATAGTGCTAGGGTTAGGATTAGGGTTTAGGGATAGTGTTAGGGTTAGGGTTACTGTTTAAGGATAGTGCTAGTGTTAGGGTTAGGATTAAAGGAGAGTGTTAGGGTTAGGGTTTAGGGATAGTGTTAGTGTTAGGGTTAGGTTTTAGGAAAAGAGTTAGGGTTAAGGTTACAGTTTAGGGATAGTGCTAGGCCAAGGGTTAGGGTTTAGGTTTAGTGTTAGGGTTAGGGTTACTGTTTAAGTATAGTGCTAGGGTTAGGGTTATGGTTTAGGGATAGTGTTAGGGTTAGGGTTACTGTTTAGTGATAGAGCTAGTGTTAGGGTTATGGTTTAGGGATTGTGTCAGTGTTACGGTTAGGGTTTAGGGAAAGTGTCATGGTTAGGGTTACTGTTTAAGGATAATGCTAGGATTAAGGTTCGGGTTTAAGGATAGTGTTAGGGTTAAGGTTAGTGTTTAGGAATAGTGTTAGGGTTAGGTTTAGGGATAGTGTTAGCGTTAGCATTAGGGTTGAGGGATAGTTTTAGGGTTAAGGTTACGGATTAGGGATAGTGTTAGGGTTAGGGTTAGGGTTTAGAGCTAGTGTTAGAGTTAGGGTTACTGTTTAAAGTTAGTGCTAGTGTTAGGGTTAGGGTTTAAGGATAGTGTTTAAGTTAGGGTTAGGTTGGAATGATAGTGTTACGGTTAGGGTTATGGTTTAGAGATAGTAGGGTTAGTGTTACTGTTAAGGGATAGTGCTAGGGTTAGGGTTACGGTTTAGGGATAGTGTCAGGTTTAGGGTTAGGGTTTAGTGAAAGTGTCACGGTTTTGGGTTACTGTTTAATAGTACTAAGATTAATGCTAGGGTTTAAGGATAGTGTTAGGGTTAGGGTTAGGGTTTAGGGATAGTGTTAGGGTTAGTGTTACAGTTTAGGGTTAGTGTTAGGTTTAGGGTTTAAGGATAGTGATAGAGATAGGGTTAGGGTTGAGGGATAGGTTTAGGTTTAGGGTTATGGTTTAGGGATAGTGTAAGGGTTAGGGTTAGGTTTGAGGGCTAGTGTGTGGGATAGGGTTACAGTTTAAGGATAGTGCTGGGGTTATGGTTATGGTTTAAGAGTAGTGTTAGGCTTATGGTTAGGGTTAGGGTTTAGAGATAGTGTTAGGGTTAGGGTTAGAGTTTAGGTATATGTTTAGAGTTAGGGTTAGTGTTAGTGTCTGCATCGGGGTCTGGGTGAATCCTGGACAAGGGGTTTAGATGGGAGTCGGTGGGGGCCGTGTCCCCTTGTCACCAGGTGCCTTCAGATATACCAGGGAGCCGGCTACTGCAGCAAAAAAGGCAGTCTCTGGAGAGACTAAGGGGAAGAGCCACAAGTAGGTTTTCAGCCAACATATGCACTATTTCTTAAAATATCAGAAAGATCTTAGTGTTGAGGGATAGTGTTAGGGTTAGGGTTAGGGTTTAGGGATAGTGTTAGGTTAATTTGGAGGGATAGTGTTTCCGTTAGGGTTACTGTTTAGGAATGCTGTTAGGGTTAAGGTTACTGTTTAGTGATAGTGCTAGGGTTAGGGTTACGGTTTAGGGATTGTATCAGGGTTAGGGTTAGGGTTTAGCCAAAGTGTCATGGTTAGGAATACTGATTAAGGATAGTGCTAGGATTAAGGTTAGGGTTTAAAGATAGTGTTAGGGTTATGGTTAGGGTTAGGGATAGGGATAGTGTTTTGGTTAGGGTTAGGGTTTAGGGATAATGTTAGGATTAGTGTTTAAGGATAGTGTTAGAGTTAGGATTAGCATTGAGGGATAGTTTTAGTGTTAAGGTTACGGTTTAGGGATAGTGTTAGGGTTCGGTTTAGGCTTTAGGGCTAGTGTTACGGTGAGGGTTACTGTTTAAGGATACTGCTAGAGTTAGAGTTAGGGTTAGGGTTTAAGGATAGTGTTAGGGTTAGGGTTAGTGTTAGGGTTTAAGGAGAGTTTTAGGGTTAGTGTTAGGGTTATATTTTAAGGATAGTGTTAGGGCTAGGGTTAGGGTTTAGGGATAGTGTGAGCGTTAGGGTGAGGGTTTGGGGATAGTGTTAGGGTTAGGGTTAGGTTGGAGGGATAGTGCTAGGGTTAGGGTTAGGGTTTAGGGTAGTTTTTGGGTTAGGGTTACTGTTTAAGGATAGTGCTAGGGTTAGGGTTAGGGTTCAAGGATAGGGTTAGTTTTAGGGTTAGGGCTAGGGTTTAGGGATAGTGTTAGGATTACGGATATGGTTTAGGAAAAGGGTAAGCATTAAGGATACAGCTTAGGGACTGTGCTAGGCCTAGGGTTAGGGTTTAGGGCTACTGTTAGGGTTATGGTTACTGTTTAGGTATAGTGCTTGGGTTAGGGTTAGGGTTTAAGGACAGTGTTAGGGTTAGGGTTAGGGTTTAAGTATAATGTTAGGGTTAGGGTTGAGGGATAGTGTTAGGGTTAGTGTTACAGTTTACGGATATTGTTAGTGTTTGGGTTACGGTTTAGAGATATTGCTACGGTTAGGTTTAGGGTTTATGGATGGTGTTAGGTTTAGAGTTTCTGTTTAAGGATAGTGCTAGGGTTAGGGTTATGGTTAAAGGATAGTGTTAGTGTTAGTGTTAGGGTTTAGGGATAGTATTAGGGTTAGGGTTACGGTTTACCGATATTGTTAGTGTTAGGGTTACGATTTAGGGTTAGTGCTAGGGTTAGGGTTAAGGTTTAAGGATAGTTTTAGGGTTAAGGTTAAGGTTTGCGATAGTGTTAGGGTTAGAATTAGGGATTAGGGATAGGGTTAGGGTTAGGGTTACAGTTTAGGGATAGTTCTATGTTTAGGGTTTGGCTTTAGGGTTAGTGTTAGGGTTAAGGTTACTGTTTAAGGATAGTGCTAGGGTTAGGGTTAGGGTTAGGGTTTAAGGATATTGTTAGAGTTAGGGTTAGGGTTTAAGGATAGTCTTAGGGTTAGGTTTAGGGTTGAGAGATAGTGTTAGGGTTAGGGTTTAAGGATAGTATTAGGGTTAGGGTTAGGGTTGAGGGATAGTTTTAGGGTTAAGGTTATGGATTAGGGATAGTGTTAGGGTTAGGGTTAGGGTTTAGGGATAGTGTTAGGGTTAGGGTTCCTGCTTATAGTTAGTGCTAGTGTTAGGGTTAGCGTTTAAGGATAGTGTTAAAGTTAGGGTTGGGTTGGAATCATAGTGTTATGTTTGGGGTTACGGTTTAGGGATTGTGTTAGTGTTAGTGTTAATGTTAAGGGATAGTGCTAGGTTTAGGGTTAAGGTTTAGGGATTTTGTCAGGTTTAGGGTTAGGGTTTAGTGAAAGTGTCACGGTTAGGGTTACTGTTTAATAGTACTAGGATTAATATTAGGGTTTAAGGATAGTGTTAGGGTTAGGGTTAGGGTTTAGGGATAGTGTTAGGGTTTGCATTAGGGTTTAGGGATAGTGTTAGGTTTAGGGTTTAAGGATAGTGATAGACATAGCGTTAGGTTTAGTGTTGACGGATAGGTTTAGGGTTAGGGCTACGGTTTAGGGATAGTGTAAGGGTTAGGGTTAGGGTTGAGGTCTAGTGTGTGGGATAGGGTTACAGTTTTAGGATAGTGCTAGTGTTATGGTTATGATTTAAGGATAGTGTTAGGGTTATGGTTAGGGTTAGGGTTTAGGGACTGTGTTAGGGTTAGGGTTAGGGTTTAATTATATGGTTAGAGTTAGGGTTAGGGTTAGTGTCTGCATAGGGGTCTGGGTGAATCCTGGACAGGGGGTATGGATGGGAGTCGGTGTGGGCAGTGTCCCCTTGTCGCCAGGTGCCTTCAGGTATACCAGGGAGCTGGCTACTGAAGCCAAAAAAGCAGACTCTGGAGAGACTAAGGGGCAGAAGCGCAAGTACGTTTTCAGCAAACATATGCACTATTTCTTAAAATATCAGAAAGATCTTTGGCACAATGACTCCACACATGGAGCATGTTATTTTTCATCCAAAATCTGTTCTTTTCTTTGCAGTATCAGTAAGATCTTTGACAGAATGACTCCTGTCATGGAGCTGATTTTCATACCTAAGATATTTGTGGTAGCTGCAAGTTGAGTTTTGGGCCTAAGAATGCACTTAACTTTGAAACCTAAGAGTGAAGAAACCGTCTTCCAACAAAATGTTAAGAAAGAACTAGCACAAACTTGTTTCTTTCACTTAGTTAACTTTGGAAATTGAACAACTTGTGATGTTCAGTTTTGCTCTACATCTACTCTTAGTATTGGAAGCAGTTTTACACTGTATTTCAAAGTACGTTTTGAAAAGAAGCTTACTTTTGCGAGTTAAGCATGTTGTTTTTCAGCCAACATCTGTACTTTATCTTGGAGTGTCAGAAAGATCTTTGGCAGAATGACTCAACATGGAAATGATTTTCATACCTAAAGTCTTTCTTGTTCCAGCAAGTTGGGTTTTGGGCCTAAGAATGAACTACACTTTCAAGGCAAACTAAGACTAAAGAAACACTTTTTGAACGAAATGTTAAGAAAGAACTAGCACAAACTTGTTTCTTCCACTTACTTAACTTTGGAAGTTGAACAACTTGTGATGTCCAGTGTTGCTCTACATCTACTCTTAGTATTGGAAGCAGTTTTACACTGTATATCAAAGTACTTTTTGAAAAGAAGCTTACTTTAATGAGTTAAGCATGTTGTTTTTCAGCCAAAATCTGTACTTTTCCTTGCAGTATCAGAAAGATCTTTCGCAGAATGACTCCACTCATGGCCCTGATTTTCATACCTAAAGTTCTTTGTTGTAGCTGCAAGATTTGTTTTGGGCATAAGAATGCACTGCACTTTCAAAGCAAATTAAGACTAAAGAAACCCTCTTTCAAGGAAATGTTAAGAAAGAACTAACACAAACTTCTTATGCCCAAACTAGAAACTTAACTTGTGGTTAAGTTATCCTAAACCATAATCATAACCCTAACACTGTCCCTAAACACTAAACCTAACCCTAACCCTATGATACTTGTGGTAGCTGCAAGTTGAGGTTTGGGCCTAAGAATGCACTACACATTCCAAGCAATCTAAGCGTAAAGCAGGCCTCTTCCAATGAAATGCTACGATCTTTCTGCTAGGGTGATGATTAAAGTTTGGCTTAGGGATAGGTTGAGGGTTAGAGTTAGAGTTTAAGGATAGTGTTAAGGTTAGTGATAGGGTTGAGGAATAGTGCTAGGGTGAGAGTTAAAGTTTAAGGACAGTGTTAGGGTTAGGGTTCGGGTTTAAGGATAGTGTTAGGGATAGGGTTAGGGTTGAGGGCTAGTTTTAGGGTTAGGGATTAGGGATAGTCTTAGGGTTAGGGTTTAGGGATAGTGTTAGGGTTAGGGTTAGGGTTGAGGGTTAGTGTTAGGGTTAAGGTTTAGGGATAGTGTTAGGATTAGTATTAGGGTTGAGGAATAGTGTTAGAGTTGGGGTTACGGTTTAGGGATACTCTTAGGGTTACTGTTTAGGGATAGTGCTAGGATTCGGGGTGGGGTTTAGAGATATTGTTAGGGTTAGGGTTACTGTTTAAGGATAGTGCTAGGGTTAGGGTTAGGGTTTAAGAATAGTGTTAGCATTATGGTTAGAATTAGGGTTTAAGGATACTGCTAGGGTTAGGGTTAGGATGGAGGGATATTTTTAGGGTTAGGGTTACTGTTTAGGGATAGTGTTAGGGTTAGGGGTGGGGTTTAGAGATAGTGTTAGGGTTAGGGTTACTGTTTAAAGATAGTGCTAGGATTAGGGTTAGGGTTTAAGGATAGTGTTAGCGTTATGGTTAGAATTAGGGTTTAAGGATACTGCTAGGGTTAGGGTTAGAGTTTAGGAATAGTGTTAGTGTTAGGGTTACTGTTTAAGGATAGTGCTAGGGTTAGGGTTAGTGTTTAAGGATAGTGTGAGGATAAGAGTTAGGGTTTAGGAATAGGGTTAGTGTTAGGGTTACTGTTTAAGGATAGTGCTAGGGTTAGCGTTAGAGTTAGTATATAAGAATAGTGTTCGGGTTAGGGTTAGGGCTTAGGGGTAGTGTTAGGGTTAGGGTTAGGGTTTAGGAATAGGGTTACAGTTTAGGGATAGTGCTAGGGTTAGGGTTAGTCTTTAGGGCTAGTGATAGTGTTAGGATTACTGTTTAACGATACTGCTAGTGTTAGGGTTAGGTTTTAAGGATAGTGTTAGGGTTAGGGTTAGAGTTAGGGTTTAAGGATAGTGTTAGGGTTAGTGTTAGGGTTGATGATAGTGTTAGGGTTAGGGTTACGGTTTAGGGATAGTGCTAGTGTTAGGGTCAGAGTTTAGGGTTAGTGTTAGGGTTAGGGTTACTGTTTAAGGATAGTGCTAGGGTTAGGGTTAGGGTTACTATTTAAGGATAGTGCTAGGGTTAGAGTTAGGGTTGAAGGATAATGTTAGGGTTAAGATTAGGGCTTTGGGTTTAAAGTTAGTGTTAGTCTTAGGGTTAGGATTGAGGTATAGTGTTAGGGTTAGGGTTTAGGGACAGTGTTAGGATTAGTGTTAGGGTTCAGGAATAGTGTTAGGGTTAGGCTTAGGGTTAGGCTTAGGGTTACTGCTTAGGGATAGTGCTAGGGTTAGGATTAGGGTTTAGGATAGTGTTAGGGTTACTGTTTAAGGATAGTGCTTGGGTTAAGGTTAAGGTTGAAGGAAAGTGTTAGGGTTAGGGTTTGGTTTTATGGATAGTATTAGGGTTAGGGTTAGGGTTTAGGGCTAGTGTTATGGTTAGGGTTACTGTTTAAGGATAGTGCTCGGGTTAGGGATAAGGTTTAAGGATAGTGTTAGGGTTAGGGTTAAGTTTTAGGGATAGTGTCAGGGTTAGGGTTACGTTTTAACGGATATTTTTAGGGTTAGGGTTAATGTTAGGGTTTAAGGACAGTGTTAGGTTTAGTGTTATGGTTGAGGGATAGTGTTAGTGTTAGGGTTTATGGATAGTCTTAGGGTTAGGGTTTAGGGATAGTGTTAGGGTTAGTGTTACTGTGTAAGGATAGTGCTAAGGTTGAGGTTAGGGTTTAAGGATAGTTTTAGGGTTAGGGTTAATGTTAGGGTTTAAGGATAGTGTTAGGGTTAGAGTTCAGGTTGAGGGAAAGTGTTAGAGTTAGGGTTTAGGGATAGTGTTAGGGTTAGGGTTTAAGGATAGTGTTACGGTTTGGGTTAGGTTGGAGGGATAGTGTTGGGGTTAGGGTTATGGTTGATAGATAATGATAGGGTTAGAGTTACTGTTTAGGGATAGTGCTAGGGTTAGGGTTAGGGTTTAAGGATATTGTTAGCGTTAGTGTTAGGGTTTAGGGGTAGTGTTATGGTTAGGGTTAGGGTTTAGGAATAGGGCTACGGTTAGGGTTACAGTGCCAGAGTTAGGGTTAGGCTTTAGGGCTAGTGTTAAGGTTAGGGTTACTGTTTAAAGATAGTGCTAGGGTTAGGGTTAGGGTTTAAGGATCATGCTAGGATTAGGTTTAGAGTTAGGGTTTAAGGATAGTGTAAGGGTTAGGGTTAGGTTTGAGGGATAGTGTTAGAGTTAGGTTTACTGTTTAGGGATAGTGCTAGGATGCGGGTTAGTTTTTAGGAATAGTGTTAGGGTTAGGGTTACTGTTCAAGAATAATGCTAGGGTTATGATTAGTGTTTAAGGATAGTGTTAGGGCTAAAGTTCGGTTTAGGAATAGGGTTACGGTTATGGTTACTGTTTAGGGATAGTGTAGGGGTTAAGGTTAGGGTTAGGGTTAGGGTTACAGTTTATGGATATTGTTATGGTTAGGGTTACCATTTAGGGATAGTGCTAAGGCTAGGGTTAGGGTTTAAGGATAGTGTTCGGTTTTAGTGTTAGGGGTTTTGACAGTGTTAGGGTTAGAGATAGGGTTTAAGAATAGGGTTAGGGTTAGGGTTACTGTTAAGAGATAGTGCTAGGGTTAGGGTAAGGCTTTAGGGCTAATGTTAGGCTTAGGGTTACTGTTTTAGGATACTGCTAATGTTAGGGTAATGGTTTAAGGATAGTGTTAGGGTTAGGGTTAGTGTTAGGGTTTAAGGATAGGTTAGGGTTAGGGTTGAGGGCTAGTGTTAGGGTTAGGGCTAAGGTTGAGGGATAGTTTTGGGTTAGAGTTATGGTTTAGGAATAGTGTTAGAGTTAGGCTTAGGGTTTAGGGCTAGTGTTAGGGTTCGGGTTACTTTTTTAAGATTGTGCTATGTTTAGGGTTAGTGTATAAGGATAGTGTTAGGGATGGGGTTAAGCTTTAGAGATAGTTTTAGGGTTAGGCTTATGGTTTAGGAATAGGATTAGGGTTAGGGTTAATTTTAGGGATCGTGCTATGGTTAGGGTTAGGGTTTAGGGCTAGTGTTAGGGATAAGGTTACTGTTTAAGAGTAGTGATAGATTTAGGTTTAGGGTTTAAAGATACTTTTAGGGTTAGGGTTAAAGTTTCTTGATAGTGCTAGGGTTAGGGTTATGGTTTAAGGATGGTGTTAGGGTTACAAATATGGATAGGATTTAGAGATAGTGTTAGGGTTAGGGTAATGGTATACGGATACTGTTATGTTTAGGGCTACGGTTTAGGGATAGTGCTAGGATTAGGGTTAGGCTTTAGGTCTAGTGTTAGGGTTAGGGTTACTGTTTAAGGATAGTGCTAGGGTTAGGGTTAGGGTTTAAGGAGAGTTTAGGATTAGGGTTATGGTTAGAGTTGAAGTATAGTGTTAGGGTTGGTTAGGAATAGGATTAGGTTTGGGTTACTGTTTATGGATAGTGCTAGGGTTAGTGTTAGGGTTAAGGGCTAGTGTTAGGGATAAGGTTACGGTTAAAGCCCAGTGCTAGGGTTAGGTTTAGGATTTAAGGATACTGTTAGGGTTAGGGTTACAGTTTAGGGATAGTGCTAAGTTTAGGGTTAGGATTAAGGACTACTGTTAGGGTTAGGGTTACTGTTTAAGGATAGTGCTAGGGATAGGGTTATGCTTTAGGGAGAGTCTTAGGGTTAGTGTTCAGGTTTAGGAATAGGATTAGGGTTAGGGTTACAGTTTAGGGTTAATGCTAGAGTTAGATTTAGGGTTTAAGGATAGTGTGAGGGTTAGGGTTACTGTTTAGGGATACTGCTAGAGTTAGGGTTAAGTTTTAGGGCTAGTGTTAGGGTTAGGGTTACTGTTTAAGGATAGTGCTAGGGTTATGGTTAGGATTTAAGGATAGTGTTAGGGTTAGGGTTAGGGTTTTGGGAGGATGTTAGGGTTAGGTTTATGGTTTACGGATACTGTTAGGCTTAGGGTTACTCTTTACGGATAGTGCTATGTTTAGGGTTAGGGCTTACGGATAGTGTTCTGGTTAGGGTTAGCGTTTAGGCATAGTGTTAGGGATAAGGTTATGGTTTAGGTAAAGGGTTAGGGTTAGGATTACTGTTTAGGGTTAGTGCTAGGGTTTGTGTTAGGCTTTAGGGCTAGTGTTACGTTTAGGGTTACTGTTTAAGGATAGTGCTAGGGTTAGGGTTAGTGTTTAAGGATAGTTTTAGGGTTAGGGTTTGGTTTGAAATATAGTGTTAGGGTTAGGGTTACGGTTCAGGGATAGAGATAGGGTTAGGATTACTTTTTTGGGATATTGCTATGGTTAGGGTTAGAGTGTAGGAATAGTGTTAGCGTTAGCGTTACTGTTTAAGGATATTGCTAGTGTTAGGGTTAGGGTTTAAGGAGAGTGTTCGGATTAGTGTTACGGTTTAGGGATAGTGTTTGTGTTAGAGTTAGGGTTTAGGAATGTGGTTACGGTTAGGGTTAATCTTTAGGGATAGTGCTAGCGTTAGGATTAGGGTTTAGGCTAGTGTTATGGTTAGGGGTAATGTTTAAGGATAGTGCTAGGGTAAGGGTTAGGGTTTAAGGATAGTGTTATGGTTACGGTTAGAGTTAGGGTTTAAGGATAGTGTTAGGGTTAGGGTTAGGGTTGAGGGCTAGTGTTAGGGTTAGGGATACTGTTTAAGGATAGTGCTAGAGTTAGGGTTAAGGTTTAAGAATAGTGTTAGGGTTGGGGTTAGGGTTAGGGTTTAGGGATAGTGTTAGTGTTAGGGTTACGGTTTACAGATATTATTAGCGTTAGGCTTACGGTTTAGGGATAGTGCTTGGTTATGGTTAGGGTTTAAGAATAGCGTTAGGGCTAGAGTTAGGGTTTGGGATAGTGTTAGTGTTAGGGTTAGGCTTTAGGGATAGGGTTTAGTTAGGGTTATGGTTTAAGGATAGTGCTAGGGTTAGGGTTAGGCTTTAGGGCTAGAGTTAGGGTTAGGATTACTGTGTTAGGATAGTGCTAGGGTTAAGGTTAGGATTTAAGGATAGTGTTAGGGTTAGGGTTAGTGTTAGGGTTAAAATATAGTGTTAACGTTAGGGTTACGGTTGAGTGATAGTGTTAGGGTTAGGGTCTTGGGATAGTGTTAGGATTAGTGTTAGGGTTTAGGAATAGTGTTAGGGTTAGGATTATGGTTAGGGATAGTGTTAGGGTTAGGGTTACTGTTTAGGGATAGTGTTATGGTTAGGGTTAGTGTTTAAGGATAGTGCTAGGGTTAGGGTTAGGGTTAGGGTTTAGGAATAGTGTTAGGGTTAGTCTTACGGTTTAGGGATAGTGTTAGGGTTAGGGTTAGTGTTAGTGTTTAAGGATAGTGTTAGGTTTAGGGTGATGGTTGACGGATAGTTTTAGGGTTAGGGTTGAGGGATACACTTAGGGTTAGGGTTTAGGGAAAGTGTTAGGGTTAGGGTTTAAGGATAGTGTTAGGCTTAGCGTTATGTTGGAGGGATAGTGTTAGTGTTAGGGTTACGGTTTTGGAATAGTGTTAGGGTTAGGTTTAGGCTTTAGGGCTAGTGTTAGGGTTAGGTTTACTGTTTTAGGATAGTGCTAGGGTTAGGCTTAGGCTTTAAGGACAATTTTAGGGTGACGGTTAGGGTTGAGGGATAGTGTAAGGGTTTGGATTTAGGGCTAGTGTTAGGGTTAGGGTTACTGTTTAAAGATAGTTCTAGGGTTAGGGTTAGAGTTTAAGGATAGTGTTAGTGTTAGGTTTAGGGTTTAGGAATAGGATTAGGGTTAAGGTTACACTTTAGGGATAGTGCTAGAGTTAGGGTTAGGGTTTAGTACTAGTGTTAGTGATAGGGTTACTGTTGAAGGATAGTGCTACGGTTAGGTTTAGGGTTTAGGGATAGTGTCAGGGTTAGGTTTACATTTTAGGAATAGTATTCGGGTTAGTGTTACTCTTTAGGGATAGTGCTAAGGTTAGGGTTAGGGTTTAGGGATTGTGTCAGGGTTAGAGTTAGGGTTTAGGGATAGTTTTAGGGTTAGGGTTTTAGGATAGTGTTAGAGTTAGTGTTAGGGAGGAGGGATAGTTTTAGGCTTAGGGTTACAGTTTAAGGATAGTGTTAGGGTTGGTCTAAGAGTTTAGGGCTAGTGTTAGGGTTAGGGTTACTGTTTAAAGATACTGCTAGTGTTTGGGATAGGTTATAAGGATAGTGTTTGGGTTATGGTTATGGTTAGGGTTTAGGGATAGATTTAGGTTTAGGGTTAGGGTTTAGGAATAGGATTAGGGTTAGGGTTATTGTTTAGGGATAATGCTAGGGTTATGGTTAGGGTTTAGGCCTAGTGTTAGGGATAGTGTTACTGTTTAAAGCTAGTGCTAAGGTTAGGTTGAGGGTTTAACGATATTGTTAGGGTTAGGGTTACAGTTTAGGGACATAGCTAGGGTTAAGGTTAGGTGTTAGGGCTAGTTTTAGGGTTAGGGTTACTGTTTTAGGATAATGCTAGGGTTAGGATACTGGTTTAAGGATAGTGTTAGGGTTAGGGTTAGGGTTAGGGATAGGGTTTGGGGATAGTGTTAGGGTCAGGGTTATGGTTTACGGATATTGTTAGAGTTAGGGTTAAGGTTTAGGGATTGTGCTAGGGTTAGGATTAGGGTTTAAGGGTAGTCTTAGGGTTAGGGTTAGGTTTCTGGGATAGTGATATTTTAGTGTTATAGTTTAGGAATAGGGCTTGTGTTAGGGTTACTGTTTAGGGACAGTGCTAGGGTTAGAGTTAGCCTTTAGGGCTAATGTTAGGGTTAGGATGACTGTTTTAGGATATTGCTAGGGTTAGGGTTAGGGTTTAAGGATAGTGTTAGGGAAAGGGTTAGGTTTTAAAGATAGTGTTAGGGTTAGGGTTAGGGTTGAGGATAGTGTTAGTGTTAGGGTTTAGGTATAGTGTTAGGATTAGGGTTAGGTTTGAGGAATAGTGTTAGGGTTAGGGATACGGTTTAGAGATAGTGTTAGGGTTAGGCTTACACTTTCGGGATAGTGCTAGGGTTAGGGTTAGGGTTTAGGGATAGTGTTAGGCTTAGGGTTACTGTTTAATGATAGTGCTAGGGTTAGGCTTAAGCTTTAAGAATAGGGTTAGGGTAGGGTAAGGGTTACAGTTTAAGGATAGTGCAAGGGTTACGGTTAGGTTTTAGGGCTAGTGATAGGGTTAGGTTTACTGTTTAAGGATAGTGCTAGGGTTAGTGTTATGGTTTAATTATAATGTTTGGATTAGGGTTAGGGTTAGGGTTTAGGGATACTGTTAGGGTTAGGGTTACGGTTTAAGTATACTCTTAGGGTTAGGTTTACGGTTTATGGATAGTGCTAGGGTTAGGTTTAGGCTTTAGGGCTATTGTTATGGTTAGTGTTACTGTTTATGGATAGTGGTAGGGTTAGGGTTAGGGTTTAAGGATAGTGTTAGGGTTAGGGTTAGGGTTAGAGTTTAAGGATAGTGTTAGGATTAGAGTTAGTGTTGAGGGATAGTTTTAGGGTTTGGTTTTAGGGATACTCTTAGGGTTAGGGTTTAGGGATAGTGTTAGGGTTAGGGTTAGGGTTGAGGGATAGTGTTAGCGTTAGGGGTCAGGGATAGCGTTTGAATTAGTGATAGGGTTGAGCAATAGTGTTAGGGTTTCGGTTAGTGTTTTCGGATAGTGTTAGTGTTATGGTTAATGTTTAAGGATGGTGCTAGAGTTAGGGTTAGTTTTTAAGGATAGTGTTAGGGTTAGGGTTAAGGTTTAGGTATAGGGTTAGGGTTACAGTTTAGGGATAGTGCTATTGTTATGGTTAGGGTTTAGGGCTAGTGTTAGGGTTAGAGTTACTGTTTAAGGATAGTGGTAGGGTTAGGGTTAGGGTTTAATGATAGTGTTAGGGTAAGGGTTAGGGTTGAGGGATAGTGTTAGGGTCAGGGTTTAGGGATAGTCTTAGAGTGAGGGTTTAGGGATAGTTTTAAGGTTAAGGTTTAAGGATAGTGTTAGGGTTAGGGTTACAGTTTAGGGATAGTGTTAAGGTTAGGGTTACTCTTTAAGGATAGTGCTAGGGTTAGGGTTAAGGGTTTAAGGATAGTGTTAGGGTTGGGGTAGTGTTTAGGGACAGTGTTAGGGTTAGGGTTAGATTTTACGAATAGGGTTAGTTTTAGGGTTACTGTTTAGGGATAGTGCTTGAGTTAGGTTTATATTTTAAGGATAGTGTTAGGGTTAGTGATAGGGTTTAAGAATAGCATTAGGGTTAGGTTTAGGGTTGATGGATATTGTTAGGGTTAGGGTTACGGTTTAGTGATAGTGTTAGGGTTAGGATTACTGTTTAGTGATAGTGCTAAGGTTAGGGTTTTGGTTTAGGGATACGGTTAGTGTTAGGGTTATTGTATAAGGATATTGTTGGGTTAGGGTTAGGGTTTAGCGCTAGTGTTAGGGCTAGGGTTCCTGTTTAAGTATAGTGCAAAGGTAGAGTTAGGGATTAAGTATAGTGTTTGGGTTAGGGTTAGGGCTTAAGGATAGTGTGAGGGTTAGGGTTAGGATTGAGGGATAGTTTTAGAGGTAGGGTTATGGTTTAGAGATAATTTTCGGGTGAGAGTTATTGTTTAGGGATAATGCTAGGGTTAGAGATAGGGTTTAGGGATACTGTTAGGGTTATGTTTTCTGTATAAGGATAGTTCCAGGGTTAGGGTTAGTGTTAGGGTTAAGGATAGTGTTAGGGTTATTTTTAGGGCTAGTGTTTAAGGATAATGTTAGGGTTAGGGTTGTTTTGAGGGATAGTGTTAAGTTTAGGGTTATGTTTTAGGGATAGTGTTAGGGTTAGGGTTACTGCTTAAGGATAGTGCTAGGGTTAGGGTTAGGGTTTATGTATAGTGTTCGGGTTAGGGTTAGGGTTTAGGGACAGTGTTAGGGTTAGGATTAGTGTTTAGGAATAGGGTTAGGGTTAAGGTTAGGGTTTAAGGATAGTTTTAGGGTTAGGGTTAGGGTTTAGGGACAGTATTAGGGTTAGGGTTAGTGTTTAGGAATAGGGTTAGGGTTAGGGTTACTGTTTAGGGATAGTACTAGGGTTACGGTTAGCGTTTCGGGATTGTGTTAGGTTTAGGGTTACAGTTTAAGGATAGTGCTATTGTTGAGGTTTGGGTTTATAAATAGTGTTTGGGTTAGGATTCGGATTTAGGGATAGTGTTAGGGTTAGGGTTAGGGTTTCGGAATAGGTTTAGGGTTAGGGTTACTGTTTAGGGATAATGCTAGGGTTAGGGTTAATGTTTAGGGCTAGTGATAGGGATAGGGTGACTGTTTATGGATAGTGCTAGGGTTAGGGTTAGGGTTTAAGGTTAGTTTTAGTGTTATTGTTAAATTTAGGGTTTAAGGATAGTGTTAGGTTTAGGGTTAGAGTTGAGGTATAGAGGGAGGGTTAGGTTTAATGTTTAGGGATAGTGCTAGGGTTAGAGTTAGGGTTTAAGGATAGTGTTTGGGTTTGTGTTACGGTTTAGGGGTAGTGCTTGGGTTAGGGTTAGGTTTTAGAGCTAGTGTTAGGGTTAATGTTACTGTTTAAGGATAGTCCTAGGGTTAGGGTTACTGTTTAAGGATAGTTCTAGGTTAGGGTTTATGTATAGTGTAAGTGTTAGGGTTAGGGTTACTCTTTAGTGCTAATGCTAGGGTTAGGTTTAGGGTTTAAAGATAGTGTTAGGCATAGGGTACGTGTTAGGGTTTAATGATAGTGCAAGGGTTAGGGTTAGGTTTGAGGATTAGTGTTACGGTCAGGCTTTAGGGATAGTCATAGGGTGAGGGTTTTCTTTTAGTTTTAGGGCTAGGGTTTAAGGAAAGTGTTAGCGTTAGGTTGGAGGTCTAGTGTTAGGGGTAGTGTTAAAGTTTAGAGATATTGTTAGGAGTAGGGTTACTGTTAGCGATAGTGCTAAGGTTAGGGTTAGGGTTTAGGGATTGTGTCAGGGATAGGGTTAGGATTTAGGGAAAGATTCACAGTTAGGGTTTCGGTTTATGGATAGTGCAATGATTAAGGTTAGGGTTTACGGATAGTGTTAGGGATAGGGTTAGGGTTTAGGAATAGGGTTAGGGTTAGGCTTACACTTTATGGATAGTGCTAGGGTTAGTGTTAGGTTTTAGGGCTTGTGTTAGTGTAAGGTTACTGTTTAAGGTAGTGCTAGTGTTAGGGTTAGGGTTTAAGGATAGTGTTATGCAGAGGGTTAGGGTTTAAGAATTGTGTTAGGGTTAGGGTTTAAGGATAGTGTTAGTGTTCGGGTTAGGGTTGAGGGATAGTTTTAGGGTTAGGGTTACAGTTTAGAGTTATTGCTAGGGTTAGGGTTTGAGTTTAGGGATAGTGTTAGGGTTAGGGTTGCTGTTTAAGGATAGTGCTAGGGTTAGGGTTAGGGTTTAAGGATAGTGTTATGATTAGGGTTACGGTTTAGGGATAGTGTTAGGGTTAGGGTTAGGGTTTAGGGATATGTTTACGTTTAGGGTTACTCTTTAGGTATAGTGCTAGGGTTTGGCTTAGGGTTTAGGGATAGTTTTAGGGTTTGGGTTAGTGTTAGGGTTTAAGTATAGTGTTAGGGTTAGGGTTAGGGTTGAGGGAAAGTGTTACGGTCAGAGTTTAGGGATAGTCTTAGGGTGAGGATTTTGGGTTAGTTTTAGGGTTTGGATTTAAGGATCGTGTTAGGGTTAGGGTTAGGTTGGAGCGATATTGTAAGGGTTAGGGTTAGGGTTTAGGGTTAGGGTTAGAGTTAGGGTTTAAGGACAGCATTAGTGATAATGTTAAGGTTAGGGTTTAGGGATAGGGTGAAGGTTAGGGTTAGGGTTTAGAGATAGGGTTAGGTTTAGGGTTTAAGGATAGTGTTAGAGTTAGGGTTAGGGTTGAGGGATAGTTTTAGGGTTAGTTTTATGGTTTCAGGATAGTGTTAGGGTTAGGGTTAAGGTTTAGGGCTAGTGCTAGGTTTAGGGTTACTCCTTAACGATAGTGCTAGGGTTAGGGTTAGGGTTAGGGTAAACAGTAACAGTAACCCTAACCCAAACACTATTCCTAAACCCTAACCTTAACACTATTACTATCCCTTAACAGTAACCTTAATCCTAAAACTGTCTCTAAACCCTAACCCTAATCCTAGCACTATCCCTAAACGGTAACCCTAACACTTACACTATACCTAAACCATAACCCTAACCCTAACACTATTCATCACCCCTAACAATCATCCTAACACTATCCCTAAACCTTACCACTAACATTATCCCTCAACACTAACCCTAACCCTAGCACTACCCTTAAACAGTAAATCTATCCTAACACTAGCACTAAACTCTAACCTTAACCCTAGCACTTACCCTAAACAGTAACCCTAACCCTAATCTTATACATAAACCCTAACACTAACCATAAGACTATACCTAAACCTTAACCCTAACCCTAACCCTAACTCTAACCCTAGCACTGTCCTTAAACAGTAACCCTAACCTTAACACTAGCCCTAAAACCTAACCCTAACCCTAGCACTATCCCTAATCTCTAACCCTCACCCTAACACTATCCTTAAACCCTAAACCTAACCCGAGCACTATCCTTAAACAGTAACCCTATCCCTAACACTAGCCCTAAACCCTAATCCTAACCCTAACACTAACCATATACACTATTCCTAACCCTAATTCTATTCCTAAACCATAACCCTAAACCTAACCCTAACACTATCCTTAAACCCTCACCTTAAGACTATCCCTAAATACAAACCCTAACCCTATCCTTCAACTAAAACCCTAACCGAAACACAATCCTTAAACCCTAACCCTAACCCTATACCTAACCCTAACCCTAACACTATCCTTAAACCTTAACCCTAACCCTAACACTATCCTGAAACAGTAATCCTAACCCTAACATTAGCCCTAAAGTCTAACTCTAACCATAGCCCTATCCCTAAACCATAACCTTAACACTAACAATATCCGTAAACAGTAACCCTCACCCTGACACTATCCCTACACCCTAACCCTAGTACTAAACCTAACACTATCCTTAAACCATAACCCTAAACCTAGCACTAGCCTTAAACAGATACCCGAACCCTAACACTATCCCTTTACCCTAACCCTAACACAAACTATCCTTAAACAGTAACCCTAACCCTAATATTATGCCTAAACAGAAATACTAACAGTAGCACTATCCCAAAACAGTAACCCTAACTGTAAAACTATCCCTAAACCGTTACACGAACCCTAACACTATACCTCAACCCTAACCCTAACCCTAACACAATCCTTAAACCCTAACCCTATCCCTAACTCTAACATTATCCTTAAACCCTAACCTTAACCCTAGCACTATCCCTCAAAACTAACCCTAACCCTAACACTATCCTTAAACCCTAACCCTAACCCTAGCACTGTCCTTAAACAGTAACCCTAACCCTAACACTATCTCTAAACCTTAACACTAACCCTACCACTATCTCTACACAGAAACCCTAACCCTAGCACTATTCCTAAACAGTAACCTTAACACTAACCCTATTCCTAAACCCTAACCCTAAGCCTAACACTACCACGAAGCCCTAACCATAACCCTAACACTACCCCTAAGCACTAACCCTAACCCTAACACTATCCCTAAACGGTAACACTAACCCTAACACTATTCCTCAACCCTAACACTAATTCTAACATTATCCCTAAACCCTAACTCTAACACTATCCCTCAACCCTAACCCTAACACTATCCTTAAACCCTAACCCTTACCCTAACACTATCCTTAAACCTCAACACTAACACTAACATTATCCTTAATCACTAACTCTAACCCTAACCCTAGCACTATCCGTAAACAGTAACCGCTACCCTAACAGTATCCGTAAACAGTAACTCTAACCCTAACACAATCCCTCAACTCTAATACAAACCCTAACACTATCCTTAAACCCTAAGTCTAACCCTAAACCTAACACTATCCTTAGACACTAACCCTAATCCTAGCACTATCCTTAAACAGTAACCCTAACCCTAACATTATTCCTAAACTATAATCCTAACCCTAGCACCACCCCTAAACAGTAACACTAACCCTAACACTATCCCTATACAGTAACCCTAACCTCACACTATCCCCCATCCTAAACCTAATCCAAACACTATCCTTAAACCCTGAATCTAACCCTAAACCTAAAACTATCCCTAAACAGTAACCCAAACCCTAACCCTATTCCCAAACCCTAACTCTAACCCTAACACTATCACAAACCCTAACCCTAACCCTAACACTATCCTTATACCATAACCCTAACACTAGCACAATCCCTAAACCGTAACCCTAACCCTGACACTATCCCTAAACCCTAATGCTAACCCTAACACTAACACTATCCTTAAACCATAACCCTAACCCTAGCACTCTACTTAAACAGAAACCCTAACCCTAACACTGTCCTTAAACCCTCACCATAACCCTAGCACTATCCTTAAACAGTAACCCTATCCCTAACACTAGCCCTAAAACCTAACCCTAACCCTAGCACTATCCCTAAACAGTAACACTAACCCTAACCCTATTCGTAAACCCTAACCCTAACTGTATACCTCAACCCTAACCCTAACCCCAACAGTATTCTTAAACCCTAACCCTAACCCTAGCACTATACTTAAACAGTAACCCAGACACTAACACTCTCCCTAAACTCTCACCCTAACCCTAGCACTATCCCTAAACAGAAAACCTAACCCTAACACTATTTTTAAACCATAACCCTAACTTTAACACTATCCCTTAACAATAACCCTAACCCTAACACAGACCCTAAACCCAAACCCTAAGACTATCCCTAAACTCTATCCCTAAAATTATCCTTCAACCCAAAACCTAACCCTAAAAGATCCTTAAACCATAACCCTTGCCCTAACCTTAATCCTATTCCTAAACCCTAACCCTATAACGAACACTATCCCAAACCCTAACCTTAACACTAACACCATTCTTAAACACTAACCCTAACCCTAGCACTATCCCTAAACCGTAACCCTAACCCTAACAGTATCGATAAACCGTAACCCTAACCCTAACACTATCCCTAAACCCTAAACTTAACCCTAACCCTAACACTATCCTTAAATCATAACCCTAACCCAAGCACTATCTCTAAAAAGTAACCCTAACCCTAACAGTATCTGTAAACCGAAACCCTAAACCTAAAAATATACCTCAACCCTAACCCTAACCCTAACCCTAACACTATACTAAAACCCTAACTTTAACCCTAACACTCTCCTTACACCCTTACTCAAACCATAGCACTATCCTTAAACAGTAACCCTAACCCTAACCCTATTCCTAAACAATAAAAGTAACCATAACACTATGCCTAAACCCTAACCCTAACTATCCTTAAACAGTAACCCTAACTCTAACACTATTCCTAAACTCTAACCCTATCCCTAGCACTATCCCTAAACAGTAATACTAACCCTAACACTATCCCTAAACCGTAACCCTAACCTTAATACTAACTCTCAACACTAACACTAACCCAAACACTATCCTTAAACCTTAAGCCTAACCCTAATCCTAGCACTATCCTAAAACAGTAACCTTAACCCTAACACTAGCCCTAAACCCTAACCCTAACGCTAACCCTAGCACTATCCCTAAATAGTAAGCCTAAATCTAACCCCATTCCTTAGCCCTAACCCTAACCCTAACACTATCCTTAAACCCTAATCCTAACCCTAGCACTATCAGTAAACAGTAACCCTAACCTAATATTATCTCTAAACCCTAACCCTAACCCTAGCACTATCCCTAAACAGTAACTCTAATCCTAACCCTATTCCTCAACCCTAATCCTAACTCTAACACTATCCCTAAACACTAACCCTAACCCGAACACTATCCTTAAACACTAACCCTAACCCTAGCACTATCCCTAAACATTAACCCTAACCCTGACAGTATCTGTAAACTGTAAACCTAATCCTAACAATATCCCTCAACCCTAACCCTAACCCTAACCCTAAAACTATCCTTAAACACTAACTCTTACACTAACCCTAACACTGTCCTTAAACCATTACCCTAATCTTAGCACTATCCTTAAACAGTAACCCTAAGCCTAACCCTATTCTTAAACACTACTTTAAAGCTAACACTATCCCTAAACCTAACACTATCCTTAAACAGTAACCATAGCCCTAACACTATTCCTAAACTCTAACCCTAACCCTAGCACTATCCTTAAACAGTAAGCCTAACACAAACGCTATTCCTAAACCCTAACCCTAACACTAACACTATCCCAAACCCTTACCCAAACCCTAATACTATCCTTACACCCTAAGCCTAACCCTAGCACTATCCGTAAAACATAACCGTAACCCTAACAATATCCGTAAACCATAACCGTAATCCTAACACTATCCCTAAACCCTAACCCTAACACTATCCTTAAAACATAACCTTAACCCTAGCACTATCCTTAAACAGTAACCCTAACCCTAACACTAGCCCTAAAACCTAACCCTAACCCTAGCACTATCCCTAAACATTAACCCTAACACTAACACTATCCTAAAACCCTAACACTAGCGCTATCCTTAAAAAGTATACCTATCCCTAACACTAGCCCTGAACCCTAACCTTAACACTAGCACTAACCCACAACTGTAACGCTAACCCTAATCCTATTCCTAAAACCTAACACTAACACTAAGACTAGACCTAAACCCTAACCCTAACCGTAACCCTAACCCTAACTGTAGCACTATCCTTAAACAGTTATCCTAACTCTAACACTAGCCCTAAAACCTAACCCTAGCCTTAGCACTATCCCTAAACTGTAACCGTCTCTCTAACAATATCCTTAAACCCTAAACCTAACCCTAGCACTATCCATAAACAGTAACCCTATCCCTAACACTAGCCCTAAACCCTAACCCTAACCCTAACACTATCCCTAACCCTAACCTTAACCCTAACCCTAACACTATCCTTAAATCATAACCCTAACCCTAGCACTATCTCTAAAAAGTAACCCTAACCCTAACAGTATCTGTAAACCGTAACCCTAAACCTAAAAATATACCTCAACCCTAACCCTAACCCTAACCCTAACACTATCCTAAAACCCTAACTTTAACCCTAACACTCTCCTTACACCCTTACTCGAACCATAGCACTATCCTTAAACAGTAACACTAACCCTATTCCTAAACAATAAAAGTAACCATAACACTATGCCAAACCCTAACCCTAACTATCCTTAAACAGTAACCCTAACTCTAACACTATTCCTAAACTCTAACCCTATCCCTAGCACTATCCCTAAACAGTAATACTAACCCTAACACTATCCCTAATCCGTAACCCTAACCTTAATACTAACTCTCAACACTAACCCTAACCCTAACACTATCCTGAAACCTTAACCCAAACCCTAACCCTAGCACTATCCTAAAACAGTAACCTTAACCCTAACACTAGCCCTACACCCTAACCCTAACCCTAGCACTATCCCTAAATAGTAAGCCTAAATCTAACCCCATTCCATAGCCCTACCCTAACCCTAACACTATCCTTAAACCCAAACCCAACCCCTAGCACTACCCTAACCCTAATACTAGCCCTAAAGCCTAACCTTAACCCTAGCACTATCCGTAAACAGTAACCCTAACCCTAACATTATCCGTAAACCATAACCCTAACTCTAACACTATCCCTCAACCCTAACCCTAACCCTAACACTATCCTTAAACCCTAAAACTTAACCCTAACTCTAACCCTGTTTAGGGATAGTGTAAGGGTTATGGTTAGGGTTGAGGGCTTGTGTTAGGGTTAGGGTTACAGCTTAAGGATAGTGCTAGGGTTAGGATTATGGTTTAAGGATAGTGTTAGGGTTAGGGATAGGGTTTAGGAATATGGTTAGAGTTAGGGTTAGTGTTAGTGTCTGCATTGGGGTCTGGGTGAATCCTGGACAGGGGGTATGGATGGGAGTCGGTGGGGACAGTGTCCCCTTGTCGCCAGGTGCCTTCATGTATACCAGGGAGCTGGCTACTGCAGCCAAAAAAGCCGTCTCTGGAGAGACTAAGGGGATGAAGCACAAGTAGTTTTTCATCCAAAATCTGCACTATTTCTTAGAATATGGGAAAGATCTTGGGCAGAATGACTCCACACATGGAGCTGATTTTCATACCTAAAGATCGTTGTTGTAGCTGCGAGTTGAGTTTTGGGCCTAAGAATGCACTACACGTTGAAAGCAAACTAAGACTAAAGAAACCCTCTTCCAACAAAATTCAAAGAAAGAACTAACACAAATTGTTTCTTCCACTTACTTAACTTTGGAAGTTGAACAACTTGTGATGTTCAGTGTTACTCTACTGCAACTTTTAGTTTTGGAAGCAGTTTCACAGTTTATTTCAAAGAACATTTTGAAATGAAGCTTACTTTCGTGAGAGAAGCATGTTGTTTTTCAGCCAAAATCTCTACTTTTCCTTGGAGTATCAGAAAGATCTTTGGCAGAATGACTCCAGTCATGGACCTGATTTTTATTCCTAAAGATCTTTGTTGTAGCTGCAAGATTTGTTTTGGGCCTAAGTATACACTACACTTTCAAAGCAAACTAAGACTAAGAAACTCTCTTCCAACGAAATGTTAAGAAAGAACTAACACAAACTTGTTTCTTCCACTTACTTAACTTTTGAAGTTGAACAACGTGTGATGTTCAGTGATGTTCCACATAAACTCTTAGGGAAGCAGATTTACACTGTATTACAAAGTACGTTTTGAAAAGAAACGTACTTTCACGAGTTAAGCATGTTGTTTTTCAGTCAAAATCAGTACTTTTCCTAGTAGTATCTGAAAGATCTTTGGCAGAATGACTCCTCTCATGGAGCTGATTTTCATACCTAAAGATTATTTTCGTAGCTGCAAGTTGATTTTTGGGCCTAAGAATGCACTAGACTTTGAAACCTAAGACTAAAGAAAGCCTCTTCCAGCGAAATGTTAAGAAAGAACTAGCACAAACTTGTCTCTTCCACTTACTTAACTTTGGAAGTTGAACAACATGTGATGTTCAGTGTTCCTCTACTTAAACTTTTAGTTTTGGAAGCAGTTTTACACTGAATTTTAAAGTACGTTTGGAAAAAAAGCTTACTTTCGTGAGATAAGCATGTGGTTTTTCAGCCAAAATCTGTACGTTTCCTTGGAGTATCAGAAAGATCTTCGGCAGAATGACTGCACTCATAGAGCTGATTTTCATACCTAAAGATCGTTGTTATAGCTGGAAGTTGAGTTTTCGGATTAAGAATGCACTACTCTTTGAAAGCAAACTAAGACTAAAGAAACCCTCTTCCAACGAAGCGTTTAGAAAGAGCTAACACAAACTTGTTTTTTGCACTTACTTAACTTTGGAAGTTGAACAACTTGTGATGTTCAGTGTTGCTCCACATCAACGCTTAGTTTGGGAAGCAGTTTTACACTGCATTTCAAAGTACGTTTTGAAAAGAAGCTTACTTTTGCGAGAGAAGCATGTTGTTTTTCAGTCAAAATCTGAACTTTTCCTAGGAGTATCAGAAAGATCTTTGGGAGAATGATTCCACTGAGGGACCTGATTATCATACCTAAAGATCTTTGTTACAGCTGCACGTTGAGTTTTGGGCCTAATAATGCACTACACTTTCAAAGCAAACTAAGACTAAAGAAACCCTCTTCCATCGAAATGTTAAGAAAGAATTTACACAAACTTTTTCTTCCACTTCCTTAACTTTCGAAGTTGAACTTGTGATGTTCAGTGTTACTCTACTTCAACTTTAAGTTTTGGAAGCAGTTTCACAGTTTATTTCAAAGGACATTTTGAAATGAAGCTTATGAGAGAAGCATGTTGTTTTTCAGCCAAAATCTCTACTTTTCCTTGGAGTATCAGAAAGATCTTTGGCAGAATGACTCCAGTCATGGACCTGATTTTTATACCTAAAGATCTTTGTTGTAGCTGCAAGATTTGTTTTGGGCCTAAGTATACACCACACTTTCAAAGCAAACTAAGACTAAGAAATTCTCGTCCAACGAAATGTTAAGAAAGAACTAACACAAACTTGTTTCTTCCACTTACTTAACTGTTGAAGTTGAACAACGTCTGATGTTCAGTGATGTTCCACATAAACTCTTAGGGAAGCAGATTTACACTGTATTACAAAGTACGTTTTGAAAAGAAACGTACTTTCGTGAGTTAAGCATGTTGTTTTTCAGTCAAAATCAGTACTTTTCCTAATAGTATCAGAAAGATCTTTGGCAGAATGACTCCTCTCATGGAGCTGATTTTCATACCTAAAGGTATTTGTGGTAGCTGCAAGCTGATTTTTGGGCCTAAGAATGCACTAGACTTTGAAACCTAAGACTAAAGAAACCCTCTTCCAACGAAATGTTAAGAAAGAACTAGCACAAACTTGTCTCTTCCACTTACTTAACTTTGGAAGTTGAACAACATGTGATGTTCAGTGTTCCTCTACTTAAACTTTTAGTTTTGGAAGCAGTTTTACACTGTATTTTAAAGTACGTTTGGAAAAAAAGCTTACTTTCGTGAGATAAGCATGTGGTTTTTCAGCCAAAATCTGTACGTTTCCTTGGAGTATCAGAAAGATCTTCGGCAGAATGACTGCACTCATAGAGCTGATTTTCATACCTAAAGATCGTTGTTATAGCTGGAAGTTGAGTTTTCGGACTAAGAATGCACTACTCTTTGAAAGCAAACTAAGACTAAAGAAACCCTCTTCCAACGAAGCGTTTAGAAAGAACTAACACAAACTTGTTTTTTGCACTTACTTAACTTTGGAAGTTGAACAACTCGTGTTCAGTGTTGCTCTACGTCAACTTTTAGTTTTGAAAGCAGTTTTACACTGCATTTCAAACGACGTTTTGAAAAGAAGCTTACTTTCACGAATTAAGCATATTGTTTTTCAGCCAAACTCTGTACTTTTCCTTGGAGTATCAGAAAGGTCTTTGGCAGAATGACTCCTCTCATGGAGCTGATTTTCATACCTAAAGATATTTGTGATAGCTGCAAGTAGAGTTTTGGGGCTAAGAATGCACTACACTTTGAAACCTAAGACTAAATAGACCATCTTCTAATGAAATGTTAAGAAAGAACTAGCACAAACTTGTTTCTTCCACTTACTTAACTTTGGGAGTTGAACAAAGTGTGATGTTCAGTGTTCCTCTACTTAAACTTTTAGTTTTGAAAGCAGTTTTACATTATATTTTAAGGTACGTTTTGAAAAGAAGCTTACTTTCGTTAGATAAACATGTGGTTTTTCAACCAAAATCTGTACTTTTCATTGAAGTATCAGAAAGATCTCCAGCAGAATGACTGCACTCGTAGAGCTGATTTTCATACTTAAAAGTCTTTGTTGTTGCTGCAAGTTGAGTTTTGGGCCTATAAATGAACTACCCTTTGAAAGTAAATTAAGGCTAATGAAACCCTCTTCCAACGAAATGTTAAGAAACAACTAACACAAACTTGTTTCTTCCACTTACCTTTGGAAGTTGAACAACTTGTAATGTTCAGTGTTGCTCTACATCAATTCTTAGTTTTGGAAGCAAGTTTACACTGTATTTCAAAGTACGTATTGAAAAGAAGCTTACTTTCGCGAGTTAAGCATGTTCATTTTCAGCCAAAGTCTGTACTTTTCCTTGGAGCATCAGAAATATCTTTGGCAGAATGATTCCACTGTTGTACCTGCAAGATTTGTTTTGGGCCTAAGTATGCACTACACTTTCAGATCAAACTAAGACTAAGAAACCCTCTTCAAACGAAATGTTAAGAAGGAACTAACACGAACTTGTTTCCTCCCCTTATGTAACTTTTGAAGATGAACAACCTGTGATGTTCAGTGTTGCACCACATCAACTCTAACTTTGGGAAGCAGTTTTACACTGTACTTCTAAGTACGTTTTGAAAAGAAGCTTACTTTTGCGAGTTAAGCATGTTGTTTTTCAGCAAAAATCTGTACTTTTCCTTGGAGTATCAGAAAGATCTTTGGCAGAATGATTCCACTCATGGAGCTGATTTTCATATCTAAAGATCTTTGTAGTAGCTGCAAGTTGAGTTTTGTGCCTGAGCATGCACAACACTTAAGCAAACACTAAATAAACCCTCTTCCAAAGAAATGTTTAGAAAGAACTAACAACCTTCTTTCTTCCACTTACTTAACTTTGGAATTTGAACAACTTGTGATGTTCAGTGTTACTCTACATCAACTCTTAGATTTGGATGCAGTTTTACACTGTCTACATTTTGAAAAGTAGCTTACTTTCGTGAGTTAAGCATGTTGTTTTTTAGCCCAAATCTGTACTTTATCTTGGAGTATCAGAAACATCTTTGGCAGAATGACTCAACATGGAGATGATTTTCATACCTAAAGTCTTTGTTGATCCAGCAAGTTGAGTTTTGGGCCTAAGAAGGAACTACACTTTCCAGGCAAACTAAGACTAAAGAAACCCTCTTCCAACGACATGTTAAGAGAGAACTAGCACAAACTTGTTTCTTCCACTTACTTAACTTTGGAAGTTGAACAGCCTTGGATGTTCAGTGTTCCTCTACTTAAACTTTTAGTTTTGGAAGCAGTTTTACACTGTATTTTAAAGTGCGTTTTGAAAAGAAGTTACTTTCGTGAGATAAGCATGTGGTTTTTCAGCCAAAATCTGTACTTCTCCTTGGAGTATCAGAAAGATCTTCGGCAGAATGACAGCACTCATAGAGCTGATTTTCATACCTAAAGGTCCTCGTTGGAGCAGTAAGTTGAGGTTTGGGCCCATGAATGCACTACACTTTGAAAGCAAATTTAGGCTAAAGAAAACCTCTTCCAACGAAATGTTAAGAAACAATTTACACAAACTTTTTCTTCCACTTTCTTTACTTTGGAAGTTGAACAACTTGTGATGTTCAGTGTTGCTCTATATCAACTCTTAGTTTTGGAAGCAGTTTTAAACTGTATTTCAAAGTACATTTTGAAAAGAAGCTTACTTTCGCGAGTTAAGCATGTCTTTTTCAGCCAAAATCTGTATTTTCCTTGGAGTATCAGAAAGATCTTTCGCAGAATGACTCCACACATGGTGCTGATTTTCATACCTGAAGATCTTTGTTGTAGCTGCACGTTGAGTTTTGGGCCTAAGAATGAACTACACTTTCAAGGTAAACTAAAACTAAAGAAACCCTCATTCAATGAAATGTTAACAACTAACACAAACTTGTTTCTTCCCCTTACTTAACGTTGGAAGTTGAACAACTTGTGATGTTCAGTGTTGCTCTACATCAACTCTTAGTTTGGAAGCAGTTTTACACTGTATTTCTAAGTACATTTTGAAAAGAAGCTTACTTTTGCAAGTTAATCATGTTTTTCAGCCAAAATTTGTACTTTATCTTGGAGTATCAGAAAGATCTTTGGCAGAATGACTCAACATGGAGATGATTTTCATACCTAAAGCCTTTGTTGTTCCAGCAAGTTGAGTTTTGGGCCAATGAATGAACTATGCTTTGAAAGGAAATTAAGGCTTAAGAAACCCTCTTACAATGAAATGTTAAGAAACAACTAACACAAACTTGTTTCTTCCACTTACCTTTGGAAGTTGAACAACTTGTGATGTTCAGTGTTGCTGTACATCAACTCAGTTTCCGAAGCAAGTTTACACTGTATTTCAAAGTACGTTTTGAAAAGAAGCTTACTCTCGCGAGTTAAGCATGTTCTTTTTCAGACAAAATCTGTACTTTTCTTTGGAGCATCAGAAAGATCTTTGGCAGAATGATTCCACTGTTGTACCTGCAAGATTTGTTTTGGGCCTAAGTATGCACTACACTTTCAGATCACACTAAGACTAAGAAACCCTCTTCAAACGAAATGTTAAGAAGGAACGAACACGAACTTGTTTCCTCCCCTTACGTAGTTTTTGAAGTTGAACTACCTGTGGTGTTCAGTGTTGCACCACATCAACTCTAACTTCGGGAAGCAGTTTTACACTGTACTTCTAAGTACGTTTTGAAAAGAAGCTCATTTTTGCGAGTTAAGCATGTTGTTTTTCAGCAAAAATCTACTTTTCCTTGGAGTATCAGAAAGATCTTTGGCAGAATGGTTCCACTCATGGAGCTGATTTTCATATCTAAAGATCTTTCTAGTAGCTGCAAGTTGAGTTTTGTGCCTGAGCATGCACAACACTTTCAAAGCAAAGACTAAATAAACCCTCTTCCAAAGAAATGTTTAGAAAGAACTAACAACCTTCTTTCTTCCACTTACTTAACTTTGGAATTTGAACAACTTGTGATGTTCAGTGTTGCTCTTCATCAACTCTTAGATTTGGATGCAGTTTTACACTCTATTTCTAAGTACGTTTTGAAAAGTAGCTTACTTTCGCGAGTTAAGCATGTTGTTTTTCAGCCCAAATCTGTACTTTATCTTGGAGTATCAGAAACATCGTTGGCAGAGTGACTCAACATGGAGATGATTTTCATACCTAAAGTCTTTGTTGATCCAGCAAGTTGAGTTTTGGGCCTAAGAAAGAACTAAACTTTCATGGCAAACTAAGACTAAAGAAACCCTCTTCCAACGACTTGTTAAGAGAGAACTAGCACAAACTTGTTTCTTCCACTTACTTAACTTTGGAAGTTGAACAACCTGTGATGTTCAGTGTTCCTCTACTTAAACTTTTAGTTTTGGATGCAGTTTTACACTGTATTTTAAAGAGCTTTTTGAAAAGAAGCTTACTTTCGTGAGATAAGCATGTGGTTTTTCAGCCAAAATCTGTACTTTTCCTTGGAGTATCAAAAAGATCTTCGGCAGAATGACTGCACTCATAGAGCAGATTTTTATACCTAAAGGTCTTCGTTGTAGCTGTAAGTTGAGGTTTGGGCCTATGAATGCACTACACTTTGAAAGCAAATTAAGGCTAAAGAAAGCCTCTTCCAACGAAATGTTAAGAAACAATTTACACAAACTTTTTCTTCCACTTTCTTTACTTTGGAAGTTGAACAACTTGTGATGTTCAGTGTTGCTCTACATCAACTCTTAGTTTTGGAAGCAGTTTTACACTGTATTTCAAAGTACCTTTTGAAAAGAAGCTTACTTTCGCGAGTTAAGCATGTCTTTTTCAGCCAAAATCTGTATTTTCCTTGGAGTATCAGAAAGATCTTTCGCAGAATGACTCCACACATGGTGCTGATTTTCATACCTAAAGATCTTTGTTGTAGCTGCACGTTGAGTTTTGGGCCTAAGAATGAACTACACTTTCAAGGCAAACTAAGACTAAAGCAACCCTCATCCAACGAAATGTTAAAAAAGAACTAACACAAACTTGTTTCTTCCCTTTACTTAACTTTGGAAGTTGAACAACTTGTGAGGTTCAGTGATGCTCTACATCAACTCTTAGTTTGGAAGCAGTTTTACACTGTATTTCAAAGTATGTTTTGAAAAGAAGCTTATTCTCGCGAGTTAAGCATGTTCTTTTTCACCCAAAATCTGTACTTTTCCTTGGAGTATCAGAAAGATCTTTCGCAGAATGATGCTGATTTTCATGGTGCTGATTTTCATACCTAAAGATCTTTGTTGTAGCTGCACGTTACGTTTTGGGCCGAAGAATGAACTACACTTTCAAGGCAAACTAAGACTAAAGAAACCCTCATTCAATGAAATGTTAAGAATGAACTAACACAAACTTGTTTCTTCCCCTTACTTAACTTTGGAAGTTGAACAACTTGTGATGTTCAGTGTTGCTCTACATCAACTCTTAGTTTTGGAAGCAGTTTTACACTGTATTTCTAAGTTCGGTTTGAAAAGAAGCTTACTTTTGCAAGTTAATCATGTTGTTTTTCAGCCAAAATTTGTACTTTTTCTTGGCGTATCAGAAAGATCTTTGGCAGAATGACTCAACATGGAGATGATTTTCATACCTAAAGCCTTTGTTGTTTCAGCAAGTTCAGTTTTGGGCCTATGAATGAACTACGCTTTGAAAGCAAATTAAGGCTTAAGAAACCCTTTTACAACGAAATGTTAAGAAACAACTAACACAAACTTGTTTCTTCCACTTACCTTTGGAAGTTGAACAACTTGTGATGTTCAGTGTTGCTCTACACCAACTCTTAGTTTTGGAAGCCTGTTTACACTGTATTTCAAAGTACATTTTGAAAAGAAGCTTACTCTCGCGAGTTAAGTATGTTCTTTTTCAGCCAAAATCTGTAGTTTTCCTTAATTTAAGGAATCCTAATATATTTATTTATTTCACTTGGTGAGGGCGGGGGTGCCCTTGACCAGTTTTGGCCTAGTCCTATTTTATGTAATGAAAAGATTATCTTTGTGCCTATGTTAAATGTATCTTGAAGGGTCTTCAAAAGGTCAAGATTATTTCTGCCTAGATAGAACTTCAGCACACGCTCTATTGTGAGCACAGAGATAAAGCATTGTAATTGACAGTAGGTGATCAGGACCGAGGGGTGGTTGGGGGATTTTTGGGAAATCTTATCACATACTCAAGAGAGCTATGTAATTTTTTTTATAGTAGTATATCAGGGAGTCGGGGGGGGGTCGCTTCGCAGCAAGGCTACCACAGTTTCTGGAGTGTACAACAAGCGGCCTTGCCAAACATGTTGAATGGACCCAAGCTTTGTTCCTAGGTTGGGGGGCATACAGCAGTGGCCTTGCCAATCGTGCTGAACTGACCAAGGCTATGCTCAAAAGTCAGGGGGCTCAGACAGATCCTGGAGACCTGCCGGGTCAGACTCCTCCATCTCCCCCTTTTTTATTTTGAAGTTTGGAGAGGTGAATTTCAGTTTCTATTGATGATATGGTGGAATGAAATTGTTTGATGATAACTGGAAAGCAAAACAAACATAAGTCTATGGTGAGAGAATGGTTGAAGGCCCCTCTGAGGTGAGATTGAATTTGTTCCCAGGTAATTTGTGTGTGATTGTAAAGTAAAGGAGTAACACAGATCTGTTTGTAATCAGCATGACAGGCAGTAGTCAACCGGACCTTAATATTTTGAATTTCTTGTCCTAAATATAAAACTACTTCTTCTAGGGCATTGACTCTGTCAGCCAAATTGTTGGTCAATTTGTTCCTGTTTAAGCAAGGCAGTGGAGACATTAAGAGCTAATTTGTTAATGTGGGAAGCTGTCAAACAAAGAAAAGGCAAAATTATTTAAGAAATAACAAACCATGTATTTAGGAAAAATACAGTGGGTCCAGTTTGGAAAACCAGACTGTGAGTAAATGTCGTTCCAGCAATATTCTGCTGAGGCTGAAAGTAACTTAGGTGGGTGAATAGAAGGTGCAGTGGCTAAAATTGAATTATTATATTCTGTAAGAGAAAGGAAAGGTAGGGTCTAAGCATCACGAGTGTGGTCATCATAACAGGTGGGAAGTAGTTGTCCTGTGGTTGAAGGAGAACCTGTAACTTGAGTTATAGGGGAAAAAAGTAACATAAAATGGAAGAGGCTTAACACCATAAGCTGAGAAGCAAAGAGGGAGTGATTTCGTGGAAGCTGAAAAGTTAAAGGGAGTTGAGATGCGAGGCTGTTCATGCCCAAGAGGATTTCACCCCATTAGTTTAGAATGATTAGTAGTTACAATTATTTTATTACATCTGGCCAGAGCTGTCATCATAAAATGCTGCTTTGAGGTTGCCACTCTCCTGGCCCTGATGTATTAATTCAGTTGTCAAGGCTGTCCTGGATAACGCCTGCCTACTTTCGCAGCTCCCTCCATGCAGTCTATATCATAGATTAAGTTCAATAATTCCAGGACCCTCTGTGCTACGCACAGATTGTTTCCTCCAGCCAGTGCTTGGAAAGCTCCCTCCTGTCCCCCATTTCCTCCTGAAAGAATTTTTTTTCTCATTCATCCATCCAAAAAACATGTCTTTCGTGCCTCTTACGTGTCAGGTCATGTGCCAGAATGAAACATAGTTCGTAATCTCAAGTAGTTAAGATAAACAAATAATTAGGGCCAACAGGTTGTGTAGTGGTTAAGGTGTTCGACTCCCACTTGGATGACCATGGTTCAAATCCTAGATCCAGCAACTTGAAACTCACCCTCTGTTTGCATGCATGCCCAAAATCCCAAGAGGAGACTGGAGGAGAAAGCATTGCAGCATGGCCATTCTCCCAGGGGGTTATTTCTCACTTTCGCTTTCTCTGTGTCTCTCCCTGTCTCTCCAGAGAGCACATGCACCCTTTAGCAAAAACTCTCAGGGTCAGCAGGTGGCATGGTGGTTAAGGGTGCTGGACTCCCACATGACTGACTATGGTTCGAGTCCAGAACCTGGCGGCCTGCTTTCTCACTTTCTCTTTTCCTTTCTTTCTTTCTTTCTTTCTTTCTTTCTTCTTTCTTTCTTTCTTTCTTTCTTTCTTTCTTTCTTTCTTTCTTCCTTCCTTCCTTCCTTCCTTCCTTCCTTCCTTCCTTCCTTCCTTCCTTCTTTCCTTTCTTTCTTTCTCTCTTTCTTTCTTTTTTCATTTTCTTTCTTCTTTCTTTCTTTCTCACTCTGTCTCTCTCTGAACAGATGAATAAATAAAGTTCAGTAAGATAATTATTTAAAAAACAAAACAACAAACAAAAATCTCTCCAAAAAACTCCAAATAATTATGCAAAAGTGATGAATATTTTTTGGGGGGAGAGGTTTTTCTCTATAGGGTGCGTGCACTCACCAGACAGACAGAGAGAGACATAGAGACAGAAAGCGAGAAATCACCCCCCAGAGGGGATGGTCACGCCACAATCCCTTCTCCTCCATTCTCCTCTCAGGATCCTGGGCATGCACGAACACATGCCCGGCGTGAGTTTTAAGCCACCGGGCCCGGGACGTGAACCGCATTCGACGACATGGGAGTCCAGCGACATACCCGTTACGCTAACTGCTGGTTCCCAATAGTGATGAATATTATGATAGACAGAGTTTCATGCGTAGGGACACTTCTCCCTGCCTGGTGCACAGAGGGTAAGTCAGGGTGGGCTACCTGGAGAAAGGGCTATTAATGCTTATAAGATGAACTAGTGTTAAACATTTGAGGACATGCAGTGTGCCAGGAAGTGGCCAGTTATATATTGGGTACTAGAATTCTTGCTGTAGGCTAAACAGGACAGATTCTCCCCAACCTCCCTGTCCTCAGGTAGAATCTTGGGTTGATCCTATAGCCCTAGAGAAGACAATGTGGGGACAACACTTGTACTCATTAAGAAAGTGGGGTCTAGAATGGGCACGTGGCGTGGTGGTTAGGGTTGCTGGATTCCACATGGCCGACCCTGCTTCCAGTTTTGGACCTGGTGGCTTGCTTTTGCACTTTTCCTTTCTCTCTCTTTCTCTGGTCAAATTAAAAAATAATAATAACAACAAGAGCAATTGGACTTAAATAAATAAATAAATAGATAATTCATAAAGAAAAGGAAGAGAGAGAAAAAGTGGGGTCTGAGACTGGGAGGAGGAAAACAGGACAATGAATGACATGCTCCCTGCATCCTACCATTCAAGGACCTGCCGCCCCTTCCTTTGAGTTCCTGTCTCTGGCTCCTCATCTCCTCGAGGAGATACAGACATTCAAGCAGTTTGGTGGCCAGGGGCAACCCTAGAAGGCAACCTCATTCCAATGGCAGACACTGAAGCCCCCAGCCTCCCCCCCCACCGGGGCTTTATTTCCTGGCTCTGATAGACAATCGGTAGGTGGCTCAACTTGGCCAAGTCCCCTCTGGAAGTGACAGGACGGGACCATTGTGTTCTGGTGGGTCTGAGTGTAGAAGATAGCCTTCCAGCCATTCAACAGGGTCCCAAGAAAAGAAAGGTGACCAACAAAACAGTAGATGGCATTTTAATCTACACGTATGCTTAATACTTAATATGAGTAGCATAATCTTGTTTTTTTTCTGAGACATGGCCTAATTTATTTCGAGCCTCAGGCTTAGTAACTTACCACTGACAACCTGCAGTTCTGATGCATGTATGTGTAGGTCTGCAGCACTAATGAGATTGCAGAAGTGGTGGATTTCTCGTGCTCACAGTTTTCCTATTGTGCTGCGGTTATCCACCAGTATGTTTCCCCTTTCCTGAGCTAGGACCTGTGATCTGGGATTATGGGCACTGGAGGAGAAGTCAGAGAGAGCAAGCTCCTTTCAAGGGAGCCACTACTGGTGCGTCTGACTTGTAATTGGGTTTACCATGGCTTTCTGACTCTTTCTCTTGTTCCTGCTGTTCTGCCTGCTTGAACTCCCTGCTGCTGTTCCCACAATGAGGGAAGCCTAGGCAGAGTCAGAGCACCTGAGTTTCTGTTTCTGCTCTGTGACTTGGCAATGTATTTAATCATCCTGAGCCTCAGTTATTTAATCACCCTGAGCCTCAGTTTCTTCACATGAGAAAAGGAAACAGTAACACCTGCCCTATCCAATCACAGAATTGTAACTATTGAAGGAAAGAATTTCTGAGAAAGTGTTTTCTAAACTAGAACTAGCAACAGTTATAGAAGAATGATAATAAGGACAACAACAGAAGAACAAGAAGAAGCAGCTGTCAGTTATGAGTGGTTACTGTGCCCATTGCTGTCCTCGTTATTTACATTCACTTTCTCTCTTTTTTTAATACCAGAGGGTACATGTGCTAACCGGAGAGACAGAAGAGAGAAAGCACTCCCCAGTGGGGCATGGTCATGCCTTGTATCCTTGTTTTCCATTTCTCCATCCTGTCAGAATTTGGGGCATGCACAAACCCACAGGCCCCATGTTTCCCTTTTCTTTTCTTTATTTCATTTTTTTGGGGAGAGGTTTTTGCTATAGGGTGCATGTGCTTGACAGAAAGACAGAGAGACAGAGAGACAGAAAGAGAGAAATCACCCTCCAGGAGGAATGGCTACACCGCAATCCCTTCTCCTTCATTCTCCTCTCCTGATCTTGGGCACACATGCACACACACCTGGAGTGTGTTTAAGCCACCAGATCCAGGACTTGAACCAGGGTCAACTACATGGGAGTCCAGCGACATAGCCATTACACTGACTGCTGGTCCCAAGGCCCCATACTTTTCAAGTTGTCATGGTCAACAGTTGAACCATGACCAACCACAGTTGGTCATGTGAGATCAGGCTCCCCTAAAAACTAGGCTCTGGGGCCAACCTTTATATTATCTCATTTAAATCTAGATATTATTTTTATTCAGCTCACAGTTGACCTTCCTGTGAAATCTTCATTGACAACTCTTGCCCATATTGGTTCCTAGCTTCTCTAAACTAGTTTGTAACATCTAAGTTAGCTCTTCATTATCACACAAGTTCTCCTTGTTCAGCTGGATTATAAACTCCTTCAGAATAGGTTTTACATACTCTATTGCACTTGCCTTCCCCAAGATACTGAACAAATAGTAGGTGCTGATAGAATGCTTGGGATGGGCATGCAACTCTCTAAGATGCTGGACCCACACGAGAAGGTTCTGGGTCCACATCTGGAGGTCTCCCTGTACATACATGGGCACGCACATGTGCCCATGTTCCAGGCTGTGTAAGGCTGGCAGTGGGTCATGGTGTGAATTGCTTGCTGTTCTCTCGTAATGAGGGGGGGAGCGTATTGGAAATGCTCCCCCATAGAGGAAATAAACTCAGAAGAAAAAAAAGCTTTTTGGAAATGTCTAACCACACAGCTATTGCATATATTGAGAATTGCATATATTTTGCAAAGTTCTGGGTATAGAATTAGTTATTCTTCATGGTCTTGCCATCAGTAAAGGATCTATCTGCTCAATTCAGGTTGATGTCATCATCTTTAAAAAGCTGTTAGCTCCTGAATGGTGAATTCTGATAGAAGGACTGCTTGTAGAAATGGTATTTATATTACCCTCAAACCCCGTCTATATATCCTCGTCTTGCTCCATAATTTCTCCATGCTCATACAAACATATACAGGTATATACAAATGGATTCTGTCTTTAAAAGACACACTGGCTCCTCTTTAAGACTCCAAAGAATACCAAGTAAGACTAGTGTTAGATACGAGGAATGACTTCCCTCCCACCCCAGGGTGGAAACTCAGAAGCAGGGATATATGGATACTTATAGAGCTTTTAAAAGGAGAATCTTCCAGGACCAGCAGTTAGCGTAATGGCTATGTCGCTGGACTCCCACGTAGTCGACCGCGGTTCATGTCCCGGACCTCGTGGCGTAAAACTCATGCCGGGCACATGTGCATGTGTGCCCAAGATCCCAAGAGGAGAACGGAGGAGAAGGGATTGCGGTGTGGCCATCCCCCCCTGGGGGGTGATTTCTCGCTTTCTATCTCTCTGTCTCTTTCTGTCTGTCTGGCGAGCACATGCGCCCTATAGCGAAAACCTCTCCAAAAAAAAGGAGAATCTTCCTAATTTCTCTTCAACTTATCTCAAATCGCCATCTTCTTTCCCAGTGTGCCCTGAACATATAGGCCTTCCATCTTAGGACCTGCCTTGTCAGCTCTATGTTAGGGCCTCTATGCTAGTTGTTCCCACAGCCTAGAAGCTGCTGCTCTGGGAATCTTTATCTGGCTGGGTACCTTCTTATCATTCAAGTTTTAGACTAAATTAGAAGTCTTCCCTCATCTCGATTTAAAATCGCTTCCTCAAGAGCAAAAACATAGACTATACACATGTGCTTGCTTTTGTATGAATAATTTTCTCTGGAAGGATGCATAAGAAACAGCATTATAGGGAGGATAGCTGGATAGCTGGAAAAGATTTGTTTTTATTTCAGGTCACATCTTTCTTTTTATTTTCTTATCAGGACATCATGTTGAAACAACTGTGTGTGATATTACTGTTACATTTTGCTTATGTGGATGATTTTTTAGTTAAACAATATTATGATAATAAAATTTAAAAAAAAGGAGAAAAGGCAAAAAAGATTCGTTTTAGCATCAGTGTTTGCATTAACGTTAGTGTTTACACTTGTGTTTGCATATATATTAGCGGTTAGTGTTTGCGTTAGCCTTTGCTATAGCGTTAGCATATGCGTTTATGCTTGCGTTAGCATTAGAATTTGTGTTAGCGTTAGCGCTTGCGTTAGCGTTAGCGTTAGCATTTGCGTTAGCGTTTGCGTTATCGTTTGCGTTAGGGTTTGCTTAGTGTTAGCGTTTGCGTTTGCGTTAGCGTTAGACTTTGCATTTGCGATAGCGTTAGCGCTAGCGTTTGCATTAGCGTTTGCATGAGTGTTGGCGTTAGCGTTTGCGTTAGCGTTTGTGTTAGTGTTACCCTTTGCGTTGGCGTTAGCGTAAGCATTTGCATTAGCGTTAGCGTTTGCGTTAACGTTTTGTTTGCGTTTGCGTTAGTGTTAGTGTTAGCGTTTGCGTTAGCGTTAGCGTTAGCGTTTCCGGTTGCATTAGAGTTGGCGTTTGCGTTTGCGTTTGCGTTTTCGTTAGCGTTTGCGTTAGCGTTAGCATTAGCGTTTGCGTTAGCGTTAGCGTTTGCATTTGCGTTTGCGTTAGCTAAGATTAAGGTAGGGTTTAGAGATAGTGTTAGGGTTAGCGTTAGGGTTTAGGGATAGGGTTAGGGTTAGGGTTAGGGTTGAGGGATAATTTTCGGGTTAGGGTTATGGTTTAGGGATAGTGTTAGTGTTAGAATTACGGTTTAGGGCTTGTGTTCCAGTTAGGGTTACTGTTTAAAGATATTGCTAGGATTAGGGGTAGGATTTAAGTAATGTGTTAGAGTTAGGGTAAGGGTTAGAATTTAGGGATAGTATTAGGGTTAGGGTTAGAGTTTAGGAATAGGATTAGGGATAGGGTTACTGTTTAGGGATAGTGCTAGTGTTAGAGTTAGTGTTTATGGCTAGTGTTAGTTTTATGGTTACTGTTTAAGAATAGAGTGAGGGTTATTCTTATGCTTTAAGGATGTGTTAGGGTTAGGGTTAGGGTTTAGGGATAGTGTTAGGGTTATGGTTACTGTTTAGGTATAGTGCTAGTCTTAGGGTTAGGGTTTAAAGATAGTGTTAGGGTTAGGGTTAGGTTTAGGGTTAGGGTTAGGGTTGAAGGATTGTGTTAGGTTTAGGGTTTGGGTTGAGGGATAGGCTTAGGGTTAGAACTTATGAATAGTCTTAGGGTTAGGTTTTTGGGATAGTGTTATTGTTAGGGTTAGGGTTTAGGAATATGATTAGGGATAGTGTTACTGTTTAGGGATGTGCTAGGGTTAGGGTTAGTATTTATGGTAGTTTTAGGGACAGAATTACTGTTTAAGTATAGTGCTAGGGTTAAGGTTTGGTTTTTAGGATAGTGTTAGTGTTAGGGTTTCTCTTTAACGATAGTGCTAGGTTTAGGTATATGGTTTAAGGATACTGTTCAGGTTAGGGTTAGGGTTTAGTGATAATGTTGGGTTATAGTTAGGGTTTAAGTATAGTGTTAGAGTTAGGGTAAGGGTTAGAATTTAGGGATAGTGTTAGGGTTACTGTTAGAGTTTATGAATAGGATTAGTGATAGGGTTACTGTTTAGGGATAGTGCTAGTGTTAGGGTTAGTGTTTAGGGCTAGTGTTATGGTTATGGTTACTGATTAAGAATAGTGCTCGGGTTATTCTTATGGTTTAATGATAGTGTTAGTGTTAGGGTTAGGGTTAGTGCTTAGGGATAGTGTGAGGGTTAGGGTTATGGTTTATGGATAATGTTAGGGTTTCGGTTATGGTTTAGGGATAGTGCTAGATTTAGGGTTAGGCTTTAGGGCTAGTGTTAGTGTTAGGGTTACTATTTAAGGATAGTGCTAGGTTTAGGGTTAGGGTTTAAGGATAGTGTTAGGGTTAGGGTTAGGGTGAGAGTTTAAGGATAGTGTTAGGGTTAGAGTTAGTTTTGAGGGATAGTTTTAGGGTTAGGGTTTAGGGATACTCTTAGGGTTAGGGTTTAGGGATAGTGTTAGGTTTAGGGTTAGGGTTGAGGAAAAGTATTAGGGTTATGGTTTAGGGATCGTGTTTGGATTAGTTTTAGGGTTGAGGAATAATTTTAGTGTTAGGGTTAGGCTTTAGGGATAGTGTTAGGGTTAGGCTTACTGTTTAAGGATAGTGCTAGGGTTAGGATTAGAGTTTAAGGATAGTGTTAGGGTAAGGGTTAGGGTTAGGGTTTAGGGATTGTGTTAGGGTTAGGGTTAGGGTTTAGGAATAAGGTTAGTGTTAGGGTTACTGTTTAGGGATAGTACTAGGGTTAGGGTTAGGGTTTAGGTCTAGTGTTAAGGTGAGGGTTATTGTTTAAGGATAGTGCTAGGGTTCAGGTTAGATTTTAAGGATATTGTTTGGGTAAGGGTTAGAGGTAGTGATTAGGGATTTTATTAGCGTTAGGGTTTGAGTTGAGGGATAGTGTTAGGTTTAGGATTACGGTTTTTGGATACTGTTAGGGTTAGTGTTAATTTTAGGGATAGTGCTAGGGTTAGGGTTGGTGTTTAAGGATAGTGTTAGGGTTAGGGTTAGGGTTTGTGTTAGTGTTAGCATTAGGGTTAGGGTTTAGTAATATGGGTAGGGTTAGTGTTACTATTTAGGGATATTGCTAGCGTTAGTGTTTTACTTTAGGGCAAGTGTTAGGGTTAAGGTAACTGTTTAAGGATAGTGCTAGGGTTATGTTTTGGCTTTAAGCATAGTGTTAGGGTTAGGGTTAGTGTTATCGTTTAAGGATTATGTTAGGGTTTGGTTAGGGTTGAGGGATATTGTTAGGGTCCGGGTTTAGGGGTAGTCTTAAGGTGAGCGTTTAGGGATAGTTTCAAGTTTAGGGCTTAAGGATAGTGTTAGGGTTAGGGTTAGGTTAGGGGGAAAGTGTTACGGATAGGGTTACTGTTTAGGGATAGTGTTAGGGTGAGGTTTACTGTTTAGTGATAGTGCTAGGGTTAGGGTTACGGTTTAGGGATTGTTTAAGGGTTACGGTTAGGGTTTAGGGAAATTGTCACTGTTAGGGATACTGATTAAGGATAGGTTTAGGGTTAGGGTTAGGGTTTAGGTATAGTGTTAGGGTTAGGGTGAAGGTTTGGGGATAGTTTTATGGTTAGGGTTTAAGGACAGTGTTAGGTTTAGGGTTAGGGTTTAGGGGTAGTGTTAGTGTTAGGGTTAGGGTTTTGGAATAAGATTAGGGTTAGGGAAGTTGTTTAGGGATAGTGCTAGCGTTAGGGTTTGGCTTTACGGCAAGTGTTAGGGTTAAGGTTACTGTTTAAGGATAGTGCTAGGGTTAGGGTTAAGGCTTAAGAATAGTGTTAGGGTTAGGGTTAGTGTTATGGTTTAAGGATAGTGTTAGGGTTGGGGTTAGGGTTGAGGGATAGTGTTAGGGTCCGGATTTAGGGATAGTCTTAAGGTGAGGGTTTAGGGATAATTTTAAGTTTAGGGCTTAAGGATAGTGTTAGGGTTAGGATTAGGTTGGAGGGATAGTGTTTCGTTTAGGGTTACTGTTTAGGGATATTCTTAAGGTGAGGGTTTAGGGATAATTTTAAGTTTATGTCTTAAGGATAGTGTTAGGGTTATAGATAGGTTGGAGGGATAGTGTTTCGGTTAGGATTACTGTTTAGGGATACTGTTAGGGTTATGGTTATGGTTTAGGGATAGTGCTAGGGTTACGGTTAGTGTTTAAGGATGGTGTTAGTGTAGGGTTAGGGTTTGGGATAGTGTTCGTTATAGGGTTAGGGTTTAGGAATACAATTAAGGTTAGGGCAAGGGTTAGGGTTTAAGGATTTTTTTAGGGTTAGGTTTTGGGTTGAGGTATAGTTTTAGTGATGGAATTTAGGGATAGTCTTAGGGTTTGGGTTTAGGGACTGTGTTAGGGTTAGGGTTAGTGTTAAGGGATAGTGTTAAGGTTAGGGTTATGGTTTAAAAATAGTGTTAGGGTTAGGGTTTCTGTTTAGGGATAGTGCTAGGGTTAGGGGTAGAGTTTAGGGAGAGTGTTAGTGTCTGGGTTACTGTTTAAGTATAGTGCTAGGGTTAGGGTTAGGGTTTAAGGATACTGTTGGGGTTAGGGTTAGGGTTGAGGTATATGGTTAGGATTAGAGTTAGGGTTTACGAATAGGGTTAGGGTTAGTGTTACTGTTTAGGGATAGTGCTAGGGTTAGGGTTAGGTTTTAGGTCTAATGTTAGTGATAGGGTTACTGTTTAAGGATAGTGCTAGGGTTAGGGTTATGGTTTAAGGATAGTTTTAGGGTTAGGGTTAGAGTTAGTCTTTAAGGATAGTCTTGGGGTTAGGGTTACGGTTTATGGAGAGTGTTAGGGTTGGGGTTACTGTTTAGGGATAGTCGTAGGGTTAGGGTTAGGGTTTAAGGATAGTGTTAGGGTTAGGGTTACTGTTTAAGAATAGTACTAGGGATAGGGTTAGGGTTTAAGGATAGTGTTAGAGTTAGGGTTAGTGTTAGGATTTAAGGATTGTCTTAGCGTTAGGGTGAGGGTTTAGGGATAGTGTTAGTGTGAGGGTTTAATGATAGTGTTAGGGTTACGGTTAAGTTGGAGGGATAATGTTAGTGATAGGGTGACTGTTTATGGATATTGTTAGGGCTAGGGTTGTGGTTTAGGGATAGTGCTAGGGTTAGGGTTAGGGTATAAGGATAGTGTTAGGGTTAGGGTTTATGAATAGAATTAGTGTTAGTGTTACTGTTTAGGGATAGTGCTATGTTTCATGTTAGGGTTTAGGACTAGTGTTAGGGATAGGGTAGCTCTGTAAGGATAGTGCTAGGGTTAGAATGAGGGTTTAAGAATAGTGTTAGGGTTAGGGTTTCTGTTTAAGGAGAGTGCTAGGGTTAGGGTTATGTTTTTAAGGATAGTGTTATTGTTAGGGTTAGCATTAGGGTTTAGGGATAGTGTCAGGGTTAGGGTTACAGTTTAGGGATTGTGCTAGAGTTAGTGTTATGGTATAAGGATAGTGTTAGGGTTAGGGTTAGGGTTTGCGATAGTGTTAGGGTTAGAGTTAGGGTTTGGGAATAGGGTTAGGGTTTGGGTTACTGTTTAGGGATAGTTTTAGGTTTAGGGTTAGATTCAGGGTTTAAGGATAGTGTTTGGATTAGGTTTAGGATGGGGGATAGTGTGAGGTTAGGGTTACTGTATAGGGATAGTGTTAGGGTTAGTGTTACTGTTTAGGGGTGGTGCTAGGGTTAGGGTTATAGTTTAGGAATAGTGCTAGGATTAGGGTTAGTGTCTAAGGATAGTGTTAGGTTTAGGGTTAGACTTAGGGTTTAAGGATAGTGTTAGGGTTTGGGTTAGAGTTGAGGGATTGTGTTAGGGTTAGAGTTACTGTTTACGGATACTGTTAAGGGAGTGGTTACTGTTTACGGATAGTGCTAGGGTTAGGGTTAGAGTTAGTGTTTAAGGATAGTGTTAGTGTTAGGGTTTAAAGATACTGTTAGGGTTAGGGTTAGGGTTTAAGGATAGTGTTAGGGTTAGGGTTGTGGGATAGTGTTAGGGTTAGGGTTTAGGGACAATGTTAGAATTAGTGTTAGGGTTGAGGAATAGTGTTAAGGTTAGTGTTACCGTTTCGGGATAGTGTTAGGGTTAGGGTTAGGGTTAGTGCTTAGGGGTAGTGTTAGGGTTATGGTTAGGGCTTCGTGGTAGTGTTAGGCTTAGGGTTAGGGTTTAGGAATAGGGTTAGTGTTAGGGTTACTGTTTAGGAATAGTGCTAGGGTTAGGGTTTCTGTGTAGAGATAGTGGTAGGGTTAGTGTTAGGGTTTAGAGATAGTGTTAGGGTTAGGGTTACTGTTTAAGGACAGTGCTAGGGTTAGGGTTAGGGTTTAAGGATAGTGTTAGGGTTAGGGTTAGTGTTGAGGGATAGTACTAGGGTTAAGGTTAGAGTTTAAGGATAATGTTAGAGTTAGGGTTAGGGTTAGGGTTTAAGGATTGTGTTAGGGTTAGGGTTAGGGTTGAGGTATAGTGTTAGGGTTCGTGTAACAGTTAAGGGATAATTTTACAGTTAGGGTTACTGTTTTGGGATAGTGCTACTGTTAGGGTTACTGTTTAGGGATAATATTAGGGTTAGGGTTACTGTTTAAGGATAGTTTGTGTTAGGGTTAGGGTAGAGGGATAGTGTTTGGGTTAGGGTATCTGTTTAAGGATAGTGCTAAGTTTAGGGTTATGGTTTAAGGATAGTGTTAGGGTTAGGATTAGGGTTAGGGTGTAGGGATAGTGTCAGGGTGAGGGTTACTGTTTATGGATATTGTTAGTGTTAAGGTTATGGTTTAGGGATAGGGCTATGGTTAGAGTTAGACTTTAGGGCTAATGTTAGGGTTAGGATTACTCTTTCAGGATAGTGTTAGGGTTAGGGTTAAGGTTTAAGGATATTGTTAGGGTTAGGGTTAGGTATAGGGTTAGGGTTAGGGTTTAAGGATTGTGTTTCGGTTAGGGTTTTAGTTGAAGGATAAGGTTAGGGTTTGGATTTAGGGATAGTCTTAAGGTGAGGGTTTAAGGATAGTGTTAGGGTTAGGTTTAGGGTTATGGTTTAGGAATAGAATTAGGGTTAGGAATAGTGTTTATGGTTCGTGTTAGCATTAGGATTAGGGTTTAGGGCTAGTGTTAGGGATAGGGTTACTGTTTAAGGATAGTGCTTGGGTTAGGTTTAGGATTTAAGGATAGTGTTAGGGTGAGCGTTACAGTTTAGGAATAGTGCTAGGTTTAGGGTTAGATTTTAGGGCTAGTGTTAAGGTTAGGGTTACTGTTTAAGGACAGTGCTAGGGTTAGAGTTAGGGTTAGGGTTAAGGTGTAGGTATAGTCTTATGGTTAGTGTTAGGGTTTTTGTATAAGATTAGGGTTAGGGTTACTGTTTAGGGTAAGTGCTAGGGTTAGGGTTAGGGTTTAGTGCTAGTGTTAGGATAGATTTACTGTTTAAGCATAGTGCTAAGGTTAGGGTTAGTGTTTAAGGATACTGTTAGGGTTTGGGTTACTGTTTAGGGATAGTGCTAGGGTTAGGGTTAGGGTTGAGGGATAATGTTAGTGGTAAGGTTTAGGGATAGTGTTAGGATGATTGTTAGGGGTGATGAATAGTGTTACGGTTAGGGTTATGGTTTAGGTATAGTGTAAGTGTTAGGGTTACCGTTTAGGGATAGTGCTAGGATTAGGGTTAGGGTTTAGAGACAGTTTTAGGATTAAGGTTACTGTTAAAGGATAGTAATAGAGTTAAGTTTAGGGTTTAGGAATAGTGTTTGGTTTAGGGTTACTGTTACTGTTTACTCTAACCCTAACCCTAACCCTAGCACTATCGTTAAGGAGTAACCCTAAACCTAGCACTAGCCCTAAATCTAACCCTAACCCTAACACTATCCATAAACCGTAACCCTAACCCTAAAACTATCCCTCAACCCTAACCCTAACTCTAACACTATCCTTAAACCCTCAACCTAACCCTATCTCTAAACCCTAACCCTTACACTAATTCTATCCCTAAACTCAAACCCTAACCTTAGCACTGTCTCTAAACTGTAACCCTAAAACTAAAACTATCCCTAAACTCAAACCCTAACACTAGCACTATCTCTAAACTGTAACCCTAACCCTAAAACTATCCCTCAACCCTAACCCGAACTCTAACACTATCCTTAAACCCTAACCCTAACACAATCCTTAAACCCTAACCCTCAGCATAACACTATCCTTAAACCCTAACCCTAACACTAGGACTACCTTAAACAGTAACCTTACACTAACACAAGCCCTAAAACCTAACACTAACCCTAGCACTATCCATAAACTGTAAACCTAACCCTAACCCTATTCCTAAACCCTAACCCTATCCCTAACACTATCCCTAAACCCTAACCTTAATCATTGCACTATCCATAAACCGTAACCCCAACCGTGAAACTTTCCCTAAATCCTAACCCTATCCTGGACACAGTCCCTAAACCCTAACCCTAACCTTAGCACTATCGCTAACAGTAACCCTACTCCTAACACTATTCCTAAACTTTAACCCTAACCCTAACACTAGACCTCCAACCTAACGCTAACACTTTCCTTAAACCCTAACCCTAAAACTAAAAGAAAACCCTCACCCTATGCCTATCCCTAAAGCCTGACCGTAACACTAATCCTCAAACCTAACCCTAACCCTTGCACTATCATTAAACCCTAACACGTACCCTATGCCTAACACTATCTTTAAACCCTAAACCTAACCTTAGCATTAGCACCAAAGAGTAACCCTAACCCTAACACTTACAGTATACATAAACCCTAACCTAGAACTATCCTTAAACAGTAACCCTAACCCTAGGACTATCCTTAAACAGTAACCTTAACCCTAACACTAGCTCTAAAACCTAACCCTAACCCTAGCACTACCCCTAAACCGTAACCCAAACCCTAACACTATCCTTAAACCCTAAATTTAACCATAACATTAAAACTAAACTTAAACCTTAACCCTAACCCTAGCACTATCCATAAACAGTAACCCTATCCCTATCACTAGCCCTAAACGCTAATCCTAACCCTAGCATTATCCCTAAACAGTAACCCTAACCCTAACCCTATTCCAAAACCCTAACCCTAACCCTAACACTATCCCTAAATCCTAATCCTTACCCAAACACTATTTTTAAACCCGTACCTCAAAAATAGCACTATCCTTAAACTGTAACCCTAAACCTAACACAATCCCTAAACGCTAACCCTAACCCTAGCACTATCTCTAAACAGTAACCCTAACCCTAACATTATCCTTAAACAATAACCCTAACTAAATCCTATCCCTAAAGCCTAACCCCAACCCTAGCATTATCCTTAAACAATAACCCTAACTAAACCCTATCCCTAAAGACTAACCCTAACACTAACACTATCCCAAACCATAACCCTAACCCTAACACTATTCTTAAACCCTAACCATAACCAAGCACTATCCCTAAACCGTAAGCCTAACGCTCATAATATCCGTAAACCGTAACCCTAACACTAAAACTATCCCTAAACCCTAACCCTAACCCCAACCCTAACACTATCCTTAAACCCTAACTCTAACCGTAATCGTAACAATATCCTTAAACCCTAACCCTTACCTTAGCACTATACTTAAACATTAACCCTAACCATAACACTAGCCCTAAACCCTAATCCTAACACTAGCACTATCCCTAAAGATTAACCCTAACCCTAACCACATTCCTAAACCCTAACTCTAACACAAACACTATCCCTAAACTGTAACACTAATCCGAACACACTCCTTAAACCCTAACCTTAACCCTAGCAATATCCTTAAACAGTAACGCTAACGCTAACACTATTCCTAAACTCTAACCCTAACCATAGCAATATCTCAAAAATGTAATCCTAACCCTATCTCTATCCCTGAACCGTAACCCTAACCCTAACACTATATTTCAAACCAAACCCTAACCCTAAAACTATCCTTAAACACTAACCCTAACCCTAGCACTATCCTTAAACAGTAACCCTAAACCTAACACTAGCCCTAAAGCCTAACACAAACCCTAGCACTAACCCTAAACAGTAATCCTAACCCTAACCCTATACCTAAACCATAACCTTATCCCTAACACTATGCCTAAACGCTAACCCTAACCAGAACACTACACTTAAACCCTAACCCTAAACATAGCACTATCTGAAAAGAGTAACCCTAAGCCTAACAGTATCGGTAAACCATAAACCTAACCCTAACATCCTCCCTAAACCCTAAACCTAACCCTAACACTATCCTTAAACCCTAACCATAACCCTAGCACTATCCTTAAACAGTAACCCTAACCCTAACACTAGCCCTAAAACTTAACCCTAACTCTAGCAGTATCCCTAAACAGTAACCCTAACCCTCACACTATCCTTAAACCCTAACCCTAACTCTAGCATTAAACTTAAACTGTAACCCTCACCATAATCCTATTCCTAAACCCGAACACTAACCCTAAGACTCTCCCTAAACCATAACCCTATCCCTAGCACTATCCTTAACAGTAACCCTAACCCTAACAGTAGTCCTTAATCCTAACCTTAACCCTAGCACTATCCCTAAACTGTAACCCTAACCCTAACAATATCCTTAAACCATAAACCTAACCCTAGCACTGGCCTTTAACAGTAACCTTATCCCTAACACTATCCCTTAACGCTAACACTAACCCTAGCACTATCCCTAAACTGTAACCCAACTCTAATCCTATTCCTAACCAACCCTAACACTATACTTCAACTCTAAACATAACCCTAATCCTAAACTCTCCTTAAACCCTAACCCTAACCCTAGCACTATCTTTAAACAGTAACCCTAACCCTAACACTAGACCTAAAGCCTAACCCTAATCCTAGCACTATCCCTAAACCATAGCCCTATACATAACAGTATCCGTATACCATTACCCTAACCCTAACACTATCTCTAAACCATATCCCTATTTGTAACCCTAACACCATCCTTAAACCATAACCCTAACCCTAGCACTATCAAGAAACTTTAACCCTAACCCTAAAAGTATCATTAAACCCTAAACCTAAACCTATCACTACTCTTAAACAGTAACCCTATCCCTAACACTAGCCCTAAACCCTAACCCTAACCATAGCACAATACCTAAAAAAAACCCTAACCCTAATCCTATTCCTAAACCATAAGCCTAACCCTAAAACTATCTCTAAAGCTTAACACCATCCCTAACACTATCCTTATACACTAACCCTAACCATAGCACAATCTTAAAACAGTAACCCAAACCCTAACACTAGCCCTAAACCCTAAGCCTAACCCTAACACTATCCCTAAACCATAACCCTAACCCAAAACTATCCCTCAACCCTAGCCCTAACACTAGCCCTCAACCGTAACCCTAACCCTAACCTATCCTTAAACCCTAACACTAACCCAAACCCTAACACTGTCCTTAAACCATCACCCTAACACTAGCACTATCCAAAAACAGTAACCCTAAGCCTAACATTAGCCCTAAAGCCTTACCCTAACCTTAGCACTATCCCTTAACAGTAACCCTAACCCTAACCCTATTCTTAAACCCTATCTCTAACCCTAACACTGTCAAAAACCCTAACACTAAATACAAACAGTATCCTTAAACCCTAACCCTTGCCTTAGCACTATCCCTAAATGGTAACCCTAACCGTAACAATATCCGTAAACTGTAACCCTATTCCTAAACCCTAACTTTATCCCTAACACTATCTTTAAACACTAATCATAACCCTAACATTATCGTTAAACAGTAACCCTAACCCTAACACTATTCCTAAACACTAACCCGCATCCTAGCACTATCCCTAAACAGTAAACCTAACCCTAACACTATCCCTCAATCCTAACACTAACTCTAACACTATCCTTAAACACTAACTCTAAACCTAATCCTAGCATGATCCTTAAACCCTAACCCTAACCCTAGCACTATCTTTAAACAGTAACCCTAACCCTAACACTAGCCCTAAAGCCTAACCCTAACTCTGACACTATCCCTAAACAATAACCCTAACCGTAACCCTCTTCCTAAACCCTAAACCTAACCCTAACACTACCCGTAAACCCTAACACTAACGCTAACACTATCCTTAAACCCTAACCCTAACCCTAGCACTATCCCTAAACAGTAACTCTAACCCTATCAGTATCCATCAACCATAACCCTAACCCCAACACTATCCCTCCAACCTAACCCTAACCCTAACACTATCCTTAAACCCTAGCATTAACCCTAACCCTAAAAATATCCGTTAAACTGTAACCCTAATCCTGACACTATCCCTAAAACTTAACCCTAACCCTAACAGTATCCTTAAACCTTATCCCTACCCCTAGCACTATCCTTAAACAGTAACCCTAACCATAACACTAGCCCTAAACCCAAACCCTAACCCTAATATTATCCATAAAATCAAACCCTAACACTAACACTTTCCTTCAACCGTAACCTTAACAGAAGCACTATCCTAAAACAGTAACCCTAACACTATCCTAAACCCTAATCCTAACCCTAGCACTATCCCTTAGCAGTAACCCTAAGCCTAACCATAAGCCTAACCCTAACACTATTCCTGAACCCTAACACTAATCCTAACACTATCCCTAAACCCTAACCCTAACACTATCCCTCAACCCTAACCCTAAGACTAACACTAACTTTAAACCCTAAGCCCTAATCTTAACCCTAACATTATCCTTCAACCCTAACTCTAACCCTAGCAATATCCTTAAACAGTAATCCTAACCCTAACACTTGCCCTAAACTCTGACCCTAACCCTAGCACTATCCCTAAACCGTAACCCTAACCCTAACACTATCATCAACCCTAACACTAACCCTAACACTATCCTTAAACCCTAACTCTAACCCTAACCCGAACACTATTCTTAAATACTAACTCTAACGCTAACCCTAGCATTATCCTTAAACAGTAACCCTAACACTAACCCTATTCCTAAACCCTAACTCTTATCCCCACACTATCCTTAAACACTAACCCTAACCCTAGCACTATCCTTAAACAGTAACCCTAACACTAACACTATTCCTAAACTCTAACCCTAACCCTAGCACTGCCCCTAAACAGTATCCCTAATCCTAAAAATATCCCTCCATCTTAACACTAATGCTAGCAGTATCCTTAAACCCCAATTCTAACCATAACGCTAACACTATCCTTAAACCCTAACCCTAACCCTAGCACTATCCTTAAACAGTAACCCTAACCCTAACACTATCTCTAAACCCCACCCCTAACCCTAACACTATCCCTAAACAGTAACCCTAACCCTAAAAATATCCCTCCATCCTAACCCTAACCCTAGAAGTATCCTTAAACCCTAATTCTAACCATAATGCTAACACTATTCTTAAACCCTAACCCTAACCCTAGCACTATCCTTAAACAGTAACCCTAACCCTAACAATATCTCTAAACCCCACCCCGAATCCTAGCACTATCCCTAAACAGTAACCCTAACAGTATCCCTAAACCGTAACCCTAACTCTAACACTATTCCTCAACCCTAATAATAATCCTAACACTATCCCTAAACCTTAACCCTAACACTATCCCTCAACCCTAACCCTAACCCTAACACTATCCCTAAACCCTAACCCTAAAACTATCCCTCAACCCTAACCCTATCCCTAAAACTATCCTTAAACCCAAACCCTAACCCTAACCATAACACTATCCTTAAACTTTAACTCTCACCCTAGCACTATTCCTCAACCCTAACACTAACCTTAACACTATCCTTAAAATCTAACTCTAACCCTCAACCTATCCCTAAGCCAAACTTTAATCATCACCCTAGCAGAAAGATCGTAGCATTTCGATGGAAGAGGCCTGTTTACGCTTAGATTGCTTGGAATGTGTAGTGCATTCTTAGGCCCAAAACTCAACTTGCAGCTACCACAAGTATCATAGGGTTAGGGTTAGGTTTAGTGTTTAGAGATAGTGTTAGGGTTAGGATTATGGTTTAGGATAACTTAACCTAAGTTAAGTTTCTAGTTTGGGCATAAGAAGTTTGTGTTATTTTTTTCTTAACATTTCTTTGAAAGAGGGTTTCTTTAGTCTTAATTTGCTTTGAAAGTGCAGTGCATTCTTATGCCCAAAACAAATCTTGCAGCTACAACAAAGATCTTTAGGTATGAAAATCAGGGCCATTAGTGGAGTCATTATGCGAAAGATCTTTCTGATACTGCAAGGAAAAGTACAGATTTTGGCTGAAAAACAACATGCTTAACTCGCAAAAGTAAGCTTCTTTTCAAAACGTACTTTGAAATACAGTGTAAAACTGCTTCCAATACTAAGAGTGGATGTAGAGCAACAAAAAACATCACAAGTTGCTCAATTTCCAAAGTTAAGTAAGTGAAAGAAACAAGTTTGTGCTAGTTCTTTCTTAACATTTTGTTGGAAGATGGTTTCTTCACTCTTAGGTTTCAAAGTGTAGTGCATTCTTAGGCCCAAAACTCTACTTGCAGCTACCACAAATATCTTTAGGTATGAAAATCAGCTCCATGACAGGAGTCATTCTGTCAAAGATCTTACTGATACTTCAAAGAAAAGAACAGATTTTGGATGAAAAACAACATGCTCCATGTGTGGAGTCATTGTGCCAAAGACCTTTCTGATATTTTAAGAAATAGTGCATATGTTGGCTGAAAACGTACTTGCGCTTCTGCCCCTTAGTCTCTCGAGAGTCTGCTTTTTTGGCTTCAGTAGCCAGCTCCCTGGTATACCTGAAGGCACCTGGCGACAATGGGACACTGCCCACACTGACTCCCATTCATACCCCCTGTCCAGGATTCACCCAGACCCCTATGCAGACACTAAAACTAACCCAAACTCTAATCATATATCTAAACCCTAACCCTGACCCTAACACTGTCCCTAAACCCTAAGCCTAACCATAACCCTAACACTATCCTTAAATCAAAACCATAACCCTAGCACTATCCTAAAACTGTAACCCTATCCCACACACTAGACCTCAACCCAAACCTAACCCTTACACTATCCCTAAACCGTAGCCCTAACCCTAAACCTATCCCTCAACACTAACCCTAACGCTATCTCTATCACTATCCTTAAACCCTAAACCTAACACTATCCCTAAACCCTAATGCTAACCCTAACACTATCCCTAAACCCTAACCCTAACCCTAACCCTAACACTATCCTTAAACCCTAACATTAATCCTAGTACTATTAAAGACTAACCATAACCGTGACACTTTCACTAAACCCTAACCCTAAACCTGACACAATCCCTAAACCGTAACCCTAACCCTAGCACTATCCCTTAACATTAACACTAATACTAACACAATCCCTAAACCGTAACCACAAACATAACACTATCATTCCAACCTAACCCTAATTTTAACACTATCCTTAAACAATAACCCTAACACTAGCACTAACTTTAAGCAGGAACCCTAACCCTAACACTATCCCTAAACCCTAACCCTAACCCTAACACTATCCCTAATCCTTAACCTTAACCCTAAAACTATCCCTCAACCCTAACCCTAACCCTAACACTATCCTTAAACCCTAACCCTAAAACTATCCCTCAACCCTAAACCTAACCCTAACACTATCCTTAAACCCTAACCCTAACTCTAACAATATCCTTAAACCCTAACCCTAACCCTAACCCTAGCACTATTCTTAAACAGTAACCTTAACCCTAACACTAACCCTAAAGCCAAACCCTAACCATAGAACTATCCCTAAACAGTAACCCTAACCCTAACACTATCCCTAATCCTTAACTCTAACCCTAACACTATCGCAAACCTTAACCCTAACCCTAAAACTATCTTTAAACCTTAACGCTAACCCCAGCACTATCCCTAAACCGTAACCCTAACACTAACAATATCCGTAAACTGTAACCGTAACCCTAATACTATCCCTAAACCCTATCCCTAACACTAACACTAACACTATCCTAAAACCATAACCCTAACCCTAGCACTATCCTTAAACAGAAACTCTAAACCAAACACCATCCATAAACCCTAAACCTAACCCTAGCACTATCTCCAAACCGTAACCCAAACCCTAACAATATCCGTAAACCGTAACACTAACCCTAACACTACCCCTCAACCCTAACCCTAACATTATCCTTAAACCCTAACCCTAACCCTAACACGGTCCTTAAACCCTAATCCTAACCCTAGCACTATACCTAAACAGTAACCATAACCCTAACACTAGCCCTAAACCCTAACCCTAGGCTTAGCACTGTCCCTAAGCTGTATCCTTAACGCTACCCCTTTTGCTAAGCCATATCCGTAATCCTAACACTATCCCTAAACCCTAGCCCTAACCCTAACACTAACACTATCCTTGAACCCTAACCCTAACCCTAGCACTACCCTTAAAAAGTAACCCTAACCCTAAAAGTACCCTAAACCCTAATCCTAACCCTAGCACTATCTCTAAACAGTAAGCCTAACCCTAGCACTATCCCTCCAACATAATCCTAACCCGAACACTATCCCCAAACACTCACCCTAACCCTAGCCCTAACCCTATCCTTAAAATCTAACGCTAACCCTAACCCTAAAACTCTCCTTAAACCCTAACACTAAACCTAACCCTAACATTATCCTTAAACCCTAATCCTAACTCTAACCCTAGCAGTATCCTTAAACAGTAACCCTCACTGTAACACTAGCCCTAAAGCCTAAACCGAACCCTAACACTATCTCTAAACCGTAACCTTAACCCTAAAACTATCCCTCAATGCTAATCCTAACTCTAACAATATCCTAAAAGACTAACCCTAACACTATCCCTAAATCCTAACCCTAACCAAAACACTATCCCTATCCCTAACCATAACCATAACCCTAACACTATCTTTAAACCCTAACCTTAATTCTAGCACTATCCTTAATCAGTATTCCTAACCATGACACTTTGGCTAAACCCTAACCCTAACCCTGATACAATCCCTAAACCGTAACCCTAACCATAGCACTATCACTAAACAGTAACCTTAACCCTAACAGCATTCCTAAACAGTAACCCTAACCGAAACACTATTCCTCCAAACTAACCCTAACCCTAACATTATCACTAAACCCTAAACCTAACCCTAAAACTATCCCTCAACACTAAGACTAACCCTAACCCTAACACTACCCTTAAACCCTAACTCTAACCCTAACACTAACACTATCCCTAAAACCTAACACTAACCCTAACATTATCCTTAAGCCCTAATCCTAACCCTGGCCACTATCCTTAAACAGTAAGCCTGACACTAACACTATCCCTAATCCCTAACCCTAACCCTAAAAATATTCTTCAACCCTAACACTAATCGTAACACAATCCCTAAACCCTAAACGTAACACTATCCCTCAACCCTAACCCTAACCCTAACACTATCCTTAAACCCTAAAACTAACCCTAGCACTATCCCTAAACCGTAACCCTAACCCTAACACTATCCTTAAAACCTAAGCCTAACCCTAGCACTATGCTTAAACCGTAACCCTAACCCTAACATTATACGTAAACCGTAACCCTAACCCTAAGCCTATCCTTCCAACCTAACCCTATCCCTAACACTATCCTTAAACCCTAACCTTAACACTGTCCCCAAACTGTCACCCTAACCCTAACACTATCCCTAAACACTAACGGTAACCCTAACCCTATCATTAATCAGTATCCCTAACAGGGACACTTCCCTAAACCCTAACCCTAACCCTCACACAATCTCTAAACCGTAACCTTAACCCTAGCACTATCACTAAACTGTAACGCTAACCCTAACACTATTCCCAAACAGTAACCCTAACCTTAACACTATCCCTCCAACCTAACCCTAACCCTAACAAAATCCTTAAGCCCTAACCTTAAAACTATCCCTAAACCCTCACCTTAAAACTATCCCTAAACCCGGACCCTAACACTATCCCTCAACCCTAACTCCAACCCTAACACTATCCTTAAACCGTAACACTAAACCTAACCCTAACACTATCCTTAAAACCTAAACCTAAACCTAGCACAATCCTTAAACAGTAATCTTAACCCTAAGACTTTCCCTAAAGCCAAGCCCTAACGTTATCGCTACCCCTAAACAGTAACCCTAAACTTATTCCAAAACCTTAACCCTAACTCTGACACTACCCATAATCCCTAACCCTAACCCTAACATTATCCTTAAAACCTAACCGTAACACTAACCACAAACCCTCACCATAACCCTACCACTATTCCTAAACCCTAACCCTAACCCAGACACAATCCCTAAACCATAACCCTAACCCTAGCACTATCACTAAACAGTAACCCTAAACCGAACACTATCCCTAAAGAGTAACCTTAACCGAAACACTATCCCTCTAACCTAACCCTAACCCTAACACTATCCTTAAGCCATAAACTTAAAATTATCCCTAAACCCTCACCTTAAGATTATCCCTAAACAGTAACCCTAACCAAAACACTATCCCTCCAACATAACCCTAACCCTAACACTATCCTTAAGCCCTAAACTTAAAATTATCCCTAAACCCTCACCTTAAGACTATCCCTAAATCTGGACCCTAACACTATCCCACAACCCTAACCACAACCCTAACACTATCCTTAAACCATAACACAAACCCTAACCCTAACACTATTCTTAAGCCCTAAACCTAACCCTAGCAGTATCCTTAAACAATAACCTTAACCCTAACACTTGCGCTAAAGCCAAACCCTAACGCTTGCACTATACCTAAACAACATCCCTAACCCTAAACTTATTCCTAAACCCTAACCCTAACGCTAACACTACCCCTAAACCCTAACCCTAACCCTAACACTGTCCTTAAAACCTAACCCTAAAACTATCCCCAAACGCTCATCCTAACCCTAACACTATACCTAAACCCTAACCCTAACCCTAACCCTATCCTTTAAATGTATCCCTAACAGTGACAATTTCCCTAAACCCTAACCCTAACCCATAAACAATCCCTAAACCGTAACCCTAACCCTAGCACTATCACTAAAAAGTAAACCTCAACCTAACACTATCCCTAAACAGTAACCCTATCCGTAACACTTTCCCTCTAACCTAACCCTAACCCTAACACAATCCTTAAGCCCTAAACTTGAAACTATCCCTAAACCCTTAGCTTAAGACTATCCCTAAACCCGGACCCTAACACTATCCCTCAACCCTAACCCCAAAGCTAACACAATTCTTAAATGGTAATATTAACCCTAACCCTAACACTATGCTTAAACCCTAAACCTAACCCTAGCACTATCCTTAAACAGTTACCTTAACCCTAACACTTGCCCTAAAGCAAAACCCTAACGCTAGCAATATCCCTAAATAGTAACACTAAACCTAACCATATTACTAAACCCTAACCCAAATTCTAACACTACCCCAAACCCTAACCTTAACCCTAACACTATCCTTAAACACCAACCCTAACCCTAGCACTATCCCACAAATTAACCTTAACCCTAACAGTATCCATAAACCGTAACCCTAAACCTAACACTATCCCTCAACCCTAACCCTAACCCTAATACTATCCTTAAACACTAACTCTAACCCTTTCCCAAACAATATCCTTAAAATCTAACCCGAACCGTAGCACTATCCTTAAACAGTAACCCTCACCCTAATACTAGACCTAAACCCTAACCCTAACCCTAGCACTACCCCTAAACAGTAACCCTAACACTATCCTCATTCCTAAACCCTAACCCTAACCCTAACACTAACCATAAACCCTAACCCAAATACTAACACGATGCTTAAACACTAATCCTAACCCTAGCACTATCCTTAAACAGTAAGCCTAACCCTAACACTATCCCTAAACCCTAACCCTAACACTAAAACTATTCCTCAACCCTAAAAATAATCCAAACACTATCCCTAAACCCTAACCCAAACCCTAACACTATGATTAAACACTAATCCTAACCCTAACACTATCCTTAAACAGTAAGCCTAACCCTAACACTATCCCTAAACCCTAACCCTAACACTAAAACTATTCCTCAACCCTAAAAATAATCCAAACACTATCCCTAAACCTAGCCCTAACACTTTTCCTCAACCCTAACCCTAACCCTAACACTATCCCTAAACCCTAACCCTAAGAGTATCCCTAAACCGTAACCCTAAAACTATCCCTCAAAACTAACTCTAACCCTAACACTATCCTTAAACTCTCACCCTAACCCTAACCCTAACCCTAACACTATCCTTAAACCCTAACCCTAAACCTAGCACTATCCTTAAATAGTAACCCTAACACTAACACTAGCCCTAAAGCCTAACCCTAAATGTAGCACTATCCCTGAACCATAACTGAAACCCTAACATTATCCATAAACCATAACCCTAACCTTAACACTATCCCTAAACCCTAACACTAACCCTAACACTAACATTATCCTTAAATCATAAGAATAACCCGAGCAATATTCTTAATCAGTAACCATAACCATAACACTAGCCCTAAACACTAACCCTAACACTAGCATTATCCCTAAATAGTAACCCTATCCCTAATCCTATTCCTAAACTCTAACTCTAACCCTAACACTATCCCTAAATTCTAACCATTACCCTAACTCTAACACTCTACTTATACCTTAACTATAACCCAACACTATCGCTAAACCCTAACCCTAACCTGAACAGTATCCTTAAACCATAACCCTAACCCTAGTACTATCGTTAAAGAGAAACCCTAACCCTAACACTATCCTAAAAACCAAACCTTAAACCTAGCACTATACTTAAACAGTAATTCTGTCCGTAAAACTAGCAATAAACACTAACCCTAACCCTAGAACATCCCTAAACAGTAACCCCATCCCTAATCCTATTCCTAAACCCTAACCCTAACAATACCACTATCCCAAAAACCTAACCCTAAGACTATCCCTAAGTCCTAACCCTAAGCCTATCCCTCAACACAAACCCTAAACCTAACACAATCCTTCAACCCTAACACTAACCCTAACCCTAACACTATCTTTAAACCCTAAACCTAAGCCTAGCACTATCCCTAAGCAGTAACCGTAACCCTAACCTTATTCCTAAACCCTAACCCTAACCCAAACACTATCCCTAAATCCTAACCCAAACCCTAACAATATCCTTAAACCATAACCCTAACCCTAGCACTATCCTAAAACAGTAAATCTAACCCTAACACTAGCCCTAAAACCTAACTCTAACCGTAGCACTATCCCTAAACTGTAACACTAATCCTAACCCTATTCCTAAACCCTAACCCTAACCCTAGCACTATCCTTAAACAGTAACCTTAACCCTAACACTGGCCCTAAAGCCAAACCCTAACGCTAGCACGATCCCTAAACTATTTCCCTAACCCTAACCTTATTCCTAAACCCTAATCCTAACGCTAACACTATCCCTAAAACCTAACACTATCCTTAAACCCTACATTAATCTTAGCTAACGCAAACGCAAATGCAAACGCTAACGCTAATGCAAACGCTAATGCTAACGCTAACGCAAACGCTAACGAAAACCCAAACGCAAACGCTAACGCAAACGCAAACGCTAACGCTAACGCAAACGCAAACACAAACGTTAACGCAAACGCTAACGCTACTGCAAACGCATACGCAAACGCTAATGCTAACGCTAATGCTAACACTAACGCAAACGCCAACACAAACGTTAACTCAAACGCTAACGCTAATGCCAAGGCAAACACTAACGCTAATGCCAAGGCAAAGGCTAACGCTAACGCAAACGCTAACGCTAACGCTAACGCCAACGCTCATGCAAACGCTAACGCAAACGCTAACGCTAATGCTAACGCTATCGCAAACGCAAATTGTAACACTAACGCAAACGCAAACGCTAGTGCTAAAGCAAACGCTAATGCTAACTCAAACGCAAACGCTAACGCAAACGCTACCTCAAACGCAAACGCAAACGCAAACGCTAACCCTAACGCTAACGCAAACACAAACGCTAATGCTAACGCTAACGCAAACGCTAACACAAATGCTAATGCTAACGCAAGCAGAGACGCATACACTAACGCTATCGCAAAGGCTAACGCAAACGCTAACCGCTAACGTAAATGCAAACACAAGTGTAAACACTAACGTTAATGCAAACACTGATGCTAAAACGAATCTTTTTTGCCTTTTCCATTTTTTAAAATTTTATTATCATAATATTGTTTAACTCAAAAATCATCCACATAAGCAAAATGTAACAGTAATATCACACACAGTTGTTTCAACATGATGTCCTGATAAGAAAATAAAAAGAAAGATGTGACCTGAAAAAAAACAAATCTTTTCCAGCTATCCAGCTATCCTCCCTATAATGCTGTTTCTTATGCATCCTTCCAGAGAAAATTATTCATACAAAAGCAAGCACATGTGTATAGTCTATGTTTTTGCTCTTGAGGAAGCGATTTTAAATCGAGATGAGGGAAGACTTCTAATTTAGTCTAAAACTTGAATGATAAGAAGGTACCCAGCCAGATAAAGATTCCCAGAGCATCAGCTTCTAGGCTGTGGGAACAACTAGCATAGAGGCCCTAACATAGAGCTGACAAGGCAGGTCCTAAGATGGAAGGCCTATATGTTCAGGGCACACTGGGAAAGAAGATTTCGATTTGAGATAAGTTGAAGAGAAATTAGAAAGATTCTGCTTTTTTTTTTGGAAAGGTTTTCGCTACAGGGTGCGTGTGCTCGCCAGACAGACAGAGAAAGACAGAGAGATAGAAAGCGAGAAATCACCCCCCAGGGGGGATGGCAACGCTGCAATCCCTTCTCCTCTGTTCTCCTATTGGGATCTTGGGCACACACGCACATGTGCCCGGCATGAGTTTTAAGGCACCAGGTCCAGGACGTGAACCGCTGTCAACTACGTGAGAGACCAGCGACATAGCCATTATGCTAACTGCTGGTCCTGGAAGATTCTCCTTTTAAAAGCTCTATAAGTATCCATATATACCTGCTTCTGAGTTTCCACCCTGGGGTGGGAGGGAAGTCATTCCTGATATCTAACACTAGTCTTACTTGGTATTCTTTGGAGTCTTAAAGAGGAGCCAGTCTGTCTTTTAATGACAGAATCCATTTGTATATACCTGTATATGTTTGTATGAGCATGGAGAAATTATGGAGCAAGACGAGGATATATAGAAGGGGGTTTGAGGGTAATATAAATACCATTTCTACAAGCAGTCCTTCTATCAGAATTCACCATTCAGGAGCTAACAGCTTTTTAAAGATGATGACATCAACCTGAATTGAGCAGATAGATCCTTTCCTGATGGCAAGACCATGAAGAATAACTAATTCTATACCCAGAACTTTGCAAAATATATGCAATACTCAATATATGCAATAGCTGTGTGGTTAGACATTTCCAAAAAGCTTTTTTTTCTTCTGAGTTTATTTTATTTCCTCTATGGGGGAGCATTTCCAATATGCTCCACCCGCCTCATTACGGAGAACAGCAGGCAATTCACACCATGACCCACCACCAGCCTTAGACAGCCTGGATCATGGGCACATGTGCGTGCCCATGTATGTACAGGGAGACCTCCAGATGTGGACCCAGGACCTTCTCATGTGGGTCCAGCATCTTAGAGAGTTGCATGCCCATCCCAAGCATTCTATCAGCACCTACTATTTGTTCAGTATCTTGGGGAAGGCAAGTGCAATAGAGTATGTAAAACCTATTCTGAAGGAGTTTATAATCCAGCTGAACAAGGAGAACTTGTGTGATAATGAAGAGTTAACTTAGATGTTACAAACTAGTTTAGAGAAGCTAGGAACCAATATGAGCAAGAGTTGTCAACAAAGCTTTCTCAGGAAGGTCAACTGTGAGCTGAATAAAAATAATATCTAGATTTAAATGTGATAATATAAAGGCTGGCCCCAGAGCCTAGTCTTTAAGGGAGCCTGATCTCACATGACCAACTGTGGTTGGTCATGGTTCAAGTGTTGACCATGACAACTTGAAAAATATGGGGCCTTGGGACCAGCAGTCAGTGTAATGGCTATGTCGCTGGACTCCCATGTAGTCGACCCTGGTTCAAGTCCTGGACCTGGTGGCTTTAACTCACTCCAGGTGTGTGTGCGTGTTTGCCCAAGATCCGGAGAGGAGAATGAAGGAGAAGGGCTTGCGGTGTAGCCATTCCTCCTGGAGGGTGATTTCTCTCTTTCTGTCTCTCTCTGTCTTTCTGTCAAGCACATGTGCCCTATAGCAAAAACCTCTCCCAAAAAAAAGAAAGAAAGAAAAGAAAAGAGAAACATGGGGCCTGTGGGTGTGTGCATGCCCCAAATTCTGACAGGATGTAAAAATGGAAAACAAGGATACAAGGCATGACCATGCCCCACTGGGGAGTGCTTTCTCTCTCCTGTCTCTCCGGTTAGCACATGTACCCTCTGGTATTAAAAAAAGAGAGAAAGAGAATGTAAATAAAGAGGACAGCAATGGGCACAGTAACCACTCATAACTGACAGCTGCTTCTTCTTGTTCTTCTGTTGTTTTCCTTAATATCATTCTTCTATAACTGTTGCTAGTTCTAGTTTAGAAAACAATTTCTCAGAAATTCTTTCCTTCAATAGTTACAATTCTGTGATTGGATAGGGCAGGTGTTACTGTTTCCATTTCACAGGTGAAGAAACCGAGGCTCAGGATGATTAAATAACTGAGGCTCAGGATGATTAAATACATTGCCAAGTCACAGAGCAGAAACAGAAACTCAGGTGATCTGACTCTGCCTAGGCTTCCCTCATTATGGGAACAGCAGCAGGGAGTTCAAGCAGGCAGAACAGCAGGAACAAGAGAAAGAGGCAGGAAGCCGTGGTAAACCCAATTACAAGTCAGGCGCACCAGTAGTGGCTCTCTTGAAAGGAGCTTGCTCTCTCTGCCTTCTCCTCCAGTGCCCATAATCCCAGATCACAGGTCCTAGCTCAGGAAAGGGGAAACATATTGGTGGATAACCTCAGCACAATAGGAAAACTGTGAGCACGAGAAATCCACCACTTCTGCAATCTCATTAGTGCTGCAGACCTACACATACATGCATCAGAACTGCAGGTTGTCAGTGGTAAGTTACTAAGCCTGAGGCTCGAAATAAATTAGGCCATGTCTCAGAAAAAAACAAGATTATGCTACTCATATTAAGTATTAAGCATACGTGTAGATTAAAATGCCATCTACTGTTTTGTCGGTCACCTTTCTTTTCTTGGGACCCTGTTGAGTGGCTGGAAGGCTATCTTCTACACTCAGACCCACCAGAACACAATGGTCCCGTCCTGTCACTTCCAGAGGGGACTTGGCCAAGTTGAGCCACCTACCGATTGTCTGTCAGAGCCAGGAAATAAAGCCCCGGTGGGGGGGGGGGAGGCTGGGGGCTTCAGTGTCTGCCATTGGAATGAGGTTGCCTTCTATGGTTGTCCCTGGCAACCAAGCTGCTTGAATGTCTGTATCTCCTCGAGGAGATGAGGAGCCAGAGACAGGAACTCAAAGTAAGGGGCGGCAGGTCCTTGAACGGTAGGATGCAGGGAGCATATCAGTCATTGTCCTGTTTTCCTCATCCCAGTCTCAGACCCCACTTTTTCTCTCTCTTCCTTTTTTTATGAATTATCTATTTATTTATTTATTTAAGTCCAATTGCTCTTGTTGTTATTATTATTTTTAATTTGACCAGAGAGAGAGAGAAAAGGAAAGTGCAAAAGCAAGCCACCAGGTCCAAAACTGGAAGCAGGGTCGGCCATGTGGAATCCAGCACCCCTAACAACCACGCCACGTGCCCATCCTAGACCCCGCTTTCTTAATTAGTACAAGTGTTGTCCCCACATTGTCTTCTCTAGAGCTATAGGATCAACCAAAGATTCTACCTGAGGACAGGGAGGTTGGGGAGAATCTGTCCTGTTTAGCCTACAGCAAAAATTCTAGTACCCAATATATAACTGGCCATTTCCTGGCACACTGCATGTCCTCAAATGTTTAACCCTAGTTCATCTTATAAGCATTAATAGCCCTTTCTCCAGGTAGCCTACCCTGACTTACCTTCTGTGCACCAGGCAGGGAGAGGTGTCCCTACCCATGAAACTCTGTCTATCATAATATTCATCCCTATTGGGAGTCAGCAGTTAGCGTAATGGGTATGTCGCTGGACTCCCACGTCGTCGACTGCAGTTCACGTCCCGGACCCGGTGGCTTAAAACTCACACCGGGCGTGTGTGCGTGCATGCCCAGGATCCTGGGAGGAGAATGGAGGAGAAGGGATTGCGGCGTGACCATTCCCCCGGGGGGTGATTTCTCGCTTTCTGTCTCTATGTCTCTCTCTGTCTGTCTGGTGAGTGCACGCACCCTATAGAGAAAAACCTCTCCCCCCAAAAAATATTCATCACTTTTGCATAATTATTTGGAGTTTTTTGGAGAGATTTTTGTTTGTTGTTTTGTTTTTTAAATAATTATCTTACTGAACTTTATTTATTCATCTGTTCAGAGAGCGACAGAGTGAGAAAGAAAGAAAGAAGAAAGAAAATGAAAAAAAGAAAGAAAGAAAGAAAGAAAGAAAGGAAAGAAGGAAGAAAGAAAGAAAGAAAGAAAGAAAGAAAGAAAGAAAGGAAAAGAGAAAGTGAGAAAGCAGGCCGCCAGGTTCTGGACTCGAACCATAGTCAGTCATGTGGGAGTCCAGCACCCTTAACCACCATGCCACCTGCTGACCCTGAGAGTTTTTGCTAAAGGGTGCATGTGCTCTCTGGAGAGACAGGGAGAGACAGAGAGAAAGCGAAAGTGAGAAACCACCCCCTGGGAGAATGGCCATGCTGCAATGCTTTCTCCTCCAGTCTCCTCTTGGGATTTTGGGCATGCATGCAAACAGAGGGTGAGTTTCAAGTTGCTGGATCTAGGATTTGAACCATGGTCATCCAAGTGGGGGTCAAACACCTTAACCACTACACAACCTGTTGGCCCTAATTATTTGTTTTTCTTAACTACTTGAGATTACGAACTATGTTTCATTCTGGCACATGACCTGACACGTAAGGGGCACGAAATACATGTTTTTTGGATGGATGAATGAGAAAAAAATTCTTTCAGGAGGAAATGGGGGACAGGAGGGAGCTTTCCAAGCACTGGCTGGAGGAAACAATCTGTGCGTAGCACAGAGGGTCCTGGAATTATTGAACTTAATCTATGATATAGACTGCATGGAGGGAGCTGTGAAAGTAGGCAGGCGTTATCCAGGACAGCCTTGACAACTGAATTAATACATCAGGGCCAGGAGAGTGGCAACCTCAAAGCAGCATTTTATGATGACAGCTCTGGCCAGGTGTAATAAAATAATTGTAACTACTAATCATTCTAAACTAATGGGGTGAAATCCTCTTGGGCATGAACAGCCTCGCATCTCAACTCCCTTTAACTTTTCAGCTTCCACGAAATCACTCCCCCTTTGCTTCTCAGCTTATGGTGTTAAGCCTCTTCCATTTTATGTTACTTTTTTCCCCTATAACTCAAGTTACAGGTTCTCCTTCAACCACAGGACAACTACTTCCCTCCAGTTATGATGACCACACTCGTGATGCTTAGACCCTACCTTTCCTTTCTCTTACAGAATATAATAATTCAATTTTAGCCACTGCACCTTCTATTCACCCACCTAAGTTACCTTCAGTCTCAGCAGAATATTGCTGGAACGACATTTCCTCACAGTCTGGTTTTCCAAACTGGACCCACTGTATTTTTCCTAAATACATGGTTTGTTATTTCTTAAATAATTTTGCCTTTTCTTTGTTTGACAGCTTCCCACATAAACAAATTAGCTCTTAATGTCTCCACTGCCTTGCTTAAACAGGAAAAAATTGACCAACAATTTGGCTGACAGAGTCAATGCCCTAGAAGAAGTAGTTTTATATTTAGGACAAGAAATTCAAAATATTAAGGTCCGGTTGACTACTGCCTGTCATGCTGATTACAAACAGATCTGTGTTACTCCTTTACCTTACAATCACACACAAATTACCTGGGAACAAATTCAATCTCACCTCAAAGGGGCCTTCAACCATTCTCTCACCATAGACTTATGTTTGTTTTGCTTTCCAGTTATCATCAAACAATTTCATTCCACCATATCATCAATAGAAACTGAAATTCACCTCTCCAAACTTCAAAATAAAAAAGGGGGAGATGGAGGAGTCTGACCCAGCAGGTCTCCAGGATCTGTCTGAGCCCCCTGACCTTTGAGCATAGCCTTGGTCAGTTCAGCACGATTGGCAAGGCCACTGCTGTATGCCCCCCAACCTAGGAACAAAGCTTGGGTCCATTCAATATGTTTGGCAAGGCCGCTTGTTGTACACTCCAGAAACTGTGGTAGCCTTGCTGCGAAGCGACCCCCCCTCTGACTCCCTGATATACTACTATAAAAAAAATTACATAGCTTTCTTGAGTATGTGATAAGATTTCCCAAAATCCTCCGACCACCCCTCGGTCCTGATCACCTACTGTCAATTACAATGCTTTATCTCTGTGCTCACAATAGAGCGTGTGCTGAAGTTCTATCTAGGCAGAAATAATCTTGACCTTTTGAAGACCCTTCAAGATACATTTAACATAAGCATAAAGATAATCTTTTCATTACATGAAATAGGACTAGGCCGAAACTGGTCAAGGGCACCCCCGCCCTCACCAAGTGAAATAAATAAATATATTAGGATTCCTTAAATTAAGGAAAACTACAGATTTTGGCTGAAAAAGAACATACTTAACTCGCGAGAGTAAGCTTCTTTTAAAAATGTACTTTGAAATACAGTGTAAACAGGCTTCCAAAACTAAGAGTTGGTGTAGAGCAACACTGAACATCACAAGTTGTTCAACTTCCAAAGGTAAGTGGAAGAAACAAGTTTGTGTTAGTTGTTTCTTAACATTTTGTTGTAAGAGGGTTTCTTAAGCCTTAATTTGCTTTCAAAGCGTAGTTCATTCATAGGCCCAAAACTGAACTTGCTGAAACAACAAAGGCTTTAGGTATGAAAATCATCTCCATGTTGAGTCATTCTGCCAAAGATCTTTCTGATACGCCAAGAAAAAGTACAAATTTTGGCTGAAAAACAACATGATTAACTTGCAAAAGTAAGCTTCTTTTCAAACCGAACTTAGAAATACAGTGTAAAACTGCTTCCAAAACTAAGAGTTGATGTAGAGCAACACTGAACATCACAAGTTGTTCAACTTCCAAAGTTAAGTAAGGGGAAGAAACAAGTTTGTGTTAGTTCTTTGTTAACATTTCGTTGAATGAGGGTTTCTTTAGTCTTAGTTTGCCTTGAAAGTGTAGTTCATTCTTCGGCCCAAAACTCAACGTGCAGCTACAACAAAGATCTTTAGGTATGAAAATCAGCACCATGAAAATCAGCATCATTCTGCGAAAGATCTTTCTGATACTCCAAGGAAACGTATAGATTTTGGGTGAAAAAGAACATGCTTAACTCGCGAGAATAAGCTTCTTTTCAAAACATACTTTGAAATACAGTGTAAAACTGCTTCCAAACTAAGAGTTGATGTAGAGCATCACTGAACCTAACAAGTTGTTCAACTTCCAAAGTTAAGTAAAGGGAAGAAACAAGTTTGTGTTAGTTCTTTTTTAACATTTCGTTGGATGAGGGTTGCTTTAGTCTTAGTTTGCCTTGAAAGTGTAGTTCATTCTTAGGCCCAAAACTCAACGTGCAGCTACAACAAAGATCTTTAGGTATGAAAATCAGCACCATGTGTGGAGTCATTCTGTGAAAGATCTTTCTGATACTCCAAGGAAAATACAGATTTTGGCTGAAAAAGACATGCTTAACTCGCGAAAGTAAGCTTCTTTTCAAAAGGTACTTTGAAATACAGTGTAAAACTGCTTCCAAAACTAAGAGTTGATGTAGAGCAACACTGAACATCACAAGTTGTTCAACTTCCAAAGTTAAGAAAGTGGAAGAAAAAGTTTGTGTAAATTGTTTCTTAACATTTCGTTGGAAGAGGCTTTCTTTAGCCTTAATTTGCTTTCAAAGTGTAGTGCATTCATAGGCCCAAACCTCAACTTACAGCTACAACGAAGACCTTTAGGTATAAAAATCTGCTCTATGAGTGCAGTCATTCTGCCGAAGATCTTTCTGAAACTCCAAGGAAAAGTACAGATTTTGGCTGAAAAACCACATGCTTATCTCACGAAAGTAAGCTTCTTTTCAAAAAGCACTTTTTTTTTTTTTTTTTGGGAGAGGTTTTTTCGCTATAGGGCGCGTGCGCTCGCCAGACAGACAGAGAGAGACAGAGAGACAGAAAGCGAGAAATCACCCCCCAGGGGGGATGGTCACGCCGCAATCCCTTCTCCTCCATTCTCCTCTCGGGATCTTGGGCACGCACGCACACGCGCCCGGCGTGAGTTGTAAGCCACCGGGTCCGAGACGCGAACCGCGGTAGACTACGTGGGAGTCCAGCGACATAGCCATTACGCTAATTGCTGGTTCCCTTTTCAAAAAGCACTTTAAAATACAGTGTAAAACTGCATCCAAAACTTAAAGTTTAAGTAGAGGAACACTGAACATCACAGGTTGTTCAACTTCCAAAGTTAAGTAAGTGGAAGAAACAAGTTTGTTCTAGTTCTCTCCTAACATGTCGTTGGAAGAGGGTTTCTTTAGTCTTAATTTGCCTTGAAAGTTTAGTTCTTTCTTAGGCCCAAAACTCAACTTGCTGGATCAACAAAGACTTTAGGTATGAAAATCATCTCCATGTTGAGTCATTCTGCCAAAGATGTTTCTGATACTCCAAGATAAATTACAGATTTGGTCTGAAAAACAACATGCTTAACTCGTGAAAGTAAGCTACTTTTCAAAACGTACTTAGAAATAGAGTGTAAAACTGCATCCAAATCTAAGAGTTGATGAAGAGCAACACTGAACATCACAAGTTGTTCAAATTCCAAAGTTAAGTAAGTGGAAGAAAGAAGGTTGTTAGTTCTTTCTAAACATTTCTTTGGAAGAGGGTTTATTTAGTCTTTGCTTTGAAAGTGTTGTGCATGCTCAGGCACAAAACTCAACTTGCAGCTACTACAAAGATCTTTAGGTGTGAAAATCAGCTCCATGAGTGGAATCATCCTGCCAAAGATCTTTCTGATACTCCAAGGAAAAGTAGATTTTTGCTGAAAAACAACACGCTTAACTCGCAAAAATAAGCTTCTTTTCAAAACGTACTTAGAAATACAGTGTAAAACTGCTTCCCAAAGTTAGAGTTGATGTGGTGCAACACTGAACACCACAGGTTGTTCAACTTCAAAAACTATGTAAGGGGAGGAAACAAGTTCGTGTTCGTTCCTTCTTTACATTTCGTTTGAAGAGGGTTTGTTAATCTTAGTTTGATCTGAAAGTGTAGTGCATACTTAGGCCCAAAACAAATCTTGCAGCTACAACAGTGGAATCATTCTGCCATAGATCTTTCTGATGCTCCAAAGAAAAGTACAGATTTTGGCTGAAAAAGAACATGCTTAACTCGCGAGAGTAAACTTCTTTTCAAAACGTACTTTGAAATACATTGTAAACTTGCTTTGAAAACTGAGTTGATTTAGAGCAACACTGAATATCACAAGTTGTTCAACTTCCAAAGGTAAGTGGAAGAAACAAGTTTGTGTTAGTTGTTTCTTAACATTTCTTTGTAAGAGGGTTTCTTAAGCCTTAATTTGCTTTCAAAGCGTAGTTCATTCATTGGCCCAAAACTCAACTTGCTGGAACAACAAAGGCTTTAGGTATGAAAATCATCTCCATGTTGAGTCATTCTGCCAAAGATCTTTCTGATACTCCAAGATAAAGTACAAATTTTGGCTGAAAAACACGATTAACTTGCAAAAGTAAGCTTCTTTTCAAAACGTACTTAGAAATACAGTGTAAAACTGCTTCCAAACTAAGAGTTGATGTAGAGCAACACTGAACATCACAAGTTGTTCAACTTCCAAAGTTAAGTAAGGGGAAGAAACAAGTTTGTGTTAGTTCTTTGTTAACATTTCGTTGAATGACGGTTTCTTTAGTCTTAGTTTGCCTTGAAAGTGTAGTTCATTCTTCGGCCCAAAACTCAACGTGCAGCTACAACAAAGATCTTCAGGTATGAAAATCAGCACCATGTGCGGAGTCATTCTGCGAAAGATCTTTCTGATACTCCAAGGAAAAGTACAGATTTTGGCTGAAAAAAACATGCTTAACTCGCGAAAGTAAGCTTCTTTTCAAAAGGTACTTTGAAATACAGTGTAAAACTGCTTCCAAAACTAAGAGTTGATATAGAGCAACACTGAACATCACAAGTTGTTCAACTTCCAAAGTCAAGAAAGTGGAAGAAAAATTTTGTGTAAATTGTTTCTTAACATTTCGTTGGAAGAGGTTTTCTTTAGCCTTAATTTGCTTTCAAAGTGTAGTGCATTCATGGGCCCAAACCTCAACTTACTGCTACAACGAGGACCTTTAGGTATGAAAATCAGCTCTATGAGTGCAGTCATTCTGCTGAAGATCTTTCTGATACTCCAAGGAGAAGTACAGATTTTGGCTGAAAAACCACATGCTTATCTCACGAAAGTAAGCTTCTTTTCAAAACGCACTTTAAAATACAGTGTAAAACTGCTTCCAAAACTAAAAGTTTAAGTAGAGGAACACTGAAAATCCCAGGCTGTTCAACTTCCAAAGTTAAGTAAGTGGAAGAAACAAGTTTGTGCTAGTTCTCTCTTAACATGTCGTTGGAAGAGGGTTTCTTTTGTCTTAGTTTGCCTGGAAAGTGTAGTTCCTTCTTAGGCCCAAACTCAACTTGCTGGATCAACAAAGACTTTAGGTATGAAAATCATCTCCATGTTGAGTCATTCTGCCAAAGATGTTTCTGATACTCCAAGATAAAGTACAGATTTGGGCTAAAAAACAACATGCTTAACTCACGAAAGTAAGCTACTTTTCAAAACGTACTTAAGAGTGTAAAACTGCATCCAAATCTAAGAGTTGATGTAGAGCAACACTGAACATCACAAGTTGTTCAAATTCCAAAGTTAAGTAAGTGGAAGAAAGAAGGTTGTTAGTTCTTTCTAAACATTTCTTTGGAAGAGGGTTTATTTAGTCTTTGCTTTGAAAGTGTTGTGCATGCTCAGGCACAAAACTCAACTTGCAGCTACTACAAAGATCTTTAGGTGTGAAAATCAGCTCCATGAGTGGAATCATTCTGCCAAAGATCTTTCTGATACTCCAAGGAAAAGTACAGATTTTTGCTGAAAAACAACATGCTTAACTCGCAAAAGTAAGCTTCTTTTCAAAACGTACTTAGAAGTACAGTGTAAAACTGCTTCGCAAAGTTAGAGTTGATGTGGTGCAACACTGAACATCACAGGTTGTTCAACTTCAAAAGTTACGTAAGGGGAGGAAACAAGTTCGTGTTCGTTCCTTCTTAACATTTTGTTTGAAGAGGGTTTCTTAGTCTTAGTTTGATCTGAAAGTGTAGTGCATATTTAGACCCAAAACAAATCTTGCAGCTACAACAGTGGAATCATTCTGCCATAGATCTTTCTGATGCTCCAAGGAAAAGTACAGATTTTGGCTGAAAATGAACATGATTAACTCGCGAAAGTAAGCTTCTTTTCAATACGTACTTTGAAATACAGTGTAAACTTGCTTCCAAAACTAAGAATTGATGTAGAGCAACACTGAACATTACAAGTTGTTCAACTTCCAAAGGTAAGTGGAAGAAACAAGTTTGTGTTAGTTGTTTCTTAACATTTCGTTGGAAGAGGGTTTCATTAGCCTTAATTTACTTTCAAAGGGTAGTTCATTTATAGGCCCAAAACTCAACTTGCAGCAACAACAAAGACTTTTAAGTATGAAAATCAGCTCTACGAGTGCAGTCATTCTGCTGGAGATCTTTCTGATACTTCAATGAAAAGTACAGATTTTGGTTGAAAAACCACATGTTTATCTAACGAAAGTAAGCTTCTTTTCAAAACGTACTTTAAAATATAATGTAAAACTGCTTCCAAAACTAAAAGTTTAAGTAGAGGAACACTGAACATCACACTTTGTTCAACTCCCAAAGTTAAGTAAGTGGAAGAAACAAGTTTGTGCTAGTTCTTTCTTAACATTTCATTAGAAGATGGTCTATTTAGTCTTAGGTTTCAAAGTGTAGTGCATTCTTAGGCCCAAAACTCTACTTGCAGCTACCACAAATATCTTTAGGTATGAAAATCAGCTCCATGAGAGGAGTCATTCTGCCAAAGACCTTTCTGATACTCCAAGGAAAAGTACAGATTTTAGCTGAAAAACAAAATGTTTAACTCGCGAAATTAAGCTTCTTTTTGAAACGTACTTTGAAATACACTGTAAAACTGCTTCCAAAACAAAGAGTTGATGTAGCGCAACACTGAACATCACAAGTTGTTCAACTTCCAAAGTTAAGGAAGAGGAAGAAAAAGTTTGAGTAAATTCTCTAACATTTCGATGGAAGAGGGTTTCTTTAGTCTTAGTTTGCTTTGAAAGTGTAGTGCATTATTAGGCCCAAAACTCAACGTGCAGCTGTAACAAAGATCTTTAGGTATGATAATCAGGTCCCTCAGTGGAATCATTCTCCCAAAGATCTTTCTGATACTCCTAGGAAAAGTTCATATTTTGACTGATAAACAACATGCTTCTCTCGCAAAAGTAAGCTTCTTTTCAAAACGTACTTTGAAATGCAGTGTAAAACTGCTTCCCAAACTAAGCGTTGATGTGGAGCAACACTGAACATCACAAGTTGTTCAACTTCCAAAGTTAAGTAAGTGCAAAAAACAAGTTTGTGTTAGCTCTTTCTAAACGCTTCGTTGGAAGAGGGTTTCTTTAGTCTTAGTTTGCTTTCAAAGAGTAGTGCATTCTTAATCCGAAAACTCAACTTCCAGCTATAACAACGATCTTTAGGTATGAAAATCAGCTCTATGAGTGCAGTCATTCTGCCGAAGATCTTTCTGATACTCCAAGGAAACGTACAGATTTTGGCTGAAAAACCACATGCTTATCTCACGAAAGTAAGCTTTTTTTCCAAACGTACTTTAAAATACAGTGTAAAACTGCTTCCAAAACTAAAAGTTTAAGTAGAGGAACACTGAACATCACATGTTGTTCAACTTCCAAAGTTAAGTAAGTGGAAGAGACAAGTTTGTGCTAGTTCTTTCTTAACATTTCGTTGGAAGAGGGTTTCTTTAGTCTTAGGTTTCAAAGTCTAGTGCATTCTTAGGCCCAAAAATCAGCTTGCAGCTACCACAAATACCTTTAGGTATGAAAATCAGCTCCATGAGAGGAGTCATTCTGCCAAAGGTCTTTCCGATACTACTAGGAAAAGTACTGATTTTGACTGAAAAACAACATGCTTAACTCACGAAAGTACGTTTCTTTTCAAAACGTACTTTGTAATACAGTGTAAATCTGCTTCCCTAAGAGTTTATGTGGAACATCACTGAACATCACACGTTGTTCAGCTTCAAAAGTTAAGTAAGTGGAAGAAACAAGTTTGTGTTAGTTCTTTCTTAACATTTCGTTGGAAGAGAGTTTCTTAGTCTTAGTTTGCTTTGAAAGTGTAGTGTATACTTAGGCCCAAAACAAATCTTACAGCTACAACAAAGATCTTTAGGAATAAAAATCAGGTCCATGACTGGAGTCATTCTGCCAAAATCTTTCTGATACTCCAAGGAAAAGTAGAGATTTTGGCTGAAAAACAACATGCTTCTCTCACGAAGGTAAGCTTCATTTCAAAATGTTCTTTGAAATAAACTGTGAAACTGCTTCCAAAACTAAAAGTTGCAGTAGAGTAACACTGAACATCACAAGTTGTTCAACTTCCAAAGTTAAGTAAGTGGAAGAAACAATTTGTGTTAGTTCTTTCTTTGAATTTTTTTGGAAGAGGGTTTCTTTAGTCTTAGTTTGCTTTCAACGTGTAGTGCATTCTTAGGTCCAAAACTCAACTCGCAGCTACAACAACGATCTTTAGGTATGAAAATCAGCTCCATGTGTGGAGTCATTCTGCCCAAGATCTTTCCGATATTCTAAGAAATAGTGCAGATTTTGGATGAAAAACTACTTGTGCTTCATCCCCTTAGTCTCTCCAGAGACGGCTTTTTTGGCTGCAGTAGCCAGCTCCCTGGTATACATGAAGGCACCTGGTGACAAGGGGACACTGCCCCCACCGACTCCCATCCATACCCCCTGTCCAGGATTCACCCAGACCCCTATGCAGACACTAACACTAACCCTAACTCTAACCATATTCCTAAACCCTATCCCTAACCCTAACACTATCCTTAAACCATAATCCTAACCCTAGCACTATCCTTAAGCTGTAACCCTAACCCTAACACAAGCCCTCAACCCTAACCATAACCCTTACACTATCCCTAAACAGGGTTAGAGTTAGGGTTAAGTTTTAGGGTTTAAGGATAGTGTTAGGGTTAGGGTTAGGGTTGAGGGATAGTGTTAGAGTTAGGGTTATGGTTTACGGATAATGTTAGGGTTAGGGTTACTGTTTAAGGATAGTTAGGGTTAGGGTTTGGCATAGTGTTATGGTTACTTTTATTGTTTAGGAATAGGGTTAGGGTTAGGGTTACTGTTTAAGGATAGTGCTATGGTTCGAGTAAGGGTGTAAGGAGAGTGTTAGGGTTAAAGTTAGGGTTTTAGGATAGTGTTAGGGTTAGGGTTAGGGTTAGGGTTGAGGTATATTTTTAGGTTTAGGGTTACGGTTTACAGATACTGTTAGGGTTAGGGTTACTTTTTAGAGATAGTGCTAGGGTTAGGGTTATGATTTAAGGATACTGTTAGGGTTAGGGTTAAGGTTAGGGTTAGGGATAGTGTTAGGGTTAGGGTTAGGGTTTAGGGCTAGTGTTAGGGATAGGGTTACTGTTTATGTATAGTGCTAGGGTTAGGTTTAGGGTTTAAGGATATTGTTAGAGAGATGGTTACAGTTTAGGGATAGTGCTAAGGCTAGGGTTAGCTTTTAGGGCTAGTGTTAGTGTTAGGATAACTGTTTCAGGATAGTGCTACAGTTAGGGTTAGGGTTAGGGTTAGGGTTTAGGTCTAGTCTTAGGGTTAGTGTTAGGTTTTAGGAATAGGATTAGGGTTAGGGTTACAGTTGTGGGTTAGTGCTAGTGTTAGGGTTAGGGTTCAGGGCTAGTGTTAGGGATAGGTATACTTTTTAAGGATAGCGCTAGTGTTAGGGTTTTAGGATAGTGTTAGTGTTAGGGTTAATGTTTAGGGATAGTGCTAGGGTTAGGGTTAGGTTTTTGGGCTAGTGTTAGGGTTAGGGTTACTGTTTAAGGATAGTGCTAGGGTTAAGGTTATGGTTTAAGGATAGTGTTAGGGTTAGGGTTAGGGTTTAGGGATAGTGTTAGGATTACGGATATGGTTTACGGATATTGTTAGGGTTACGGTTATGGTTTAGGGATAGTGCTAGGGTTAGGCTTAGGGTGTAAGGATAGTGTTAGGGTTTGGGTAAGGGTTTGGGATAGTGTTAGTGTTAGGGTTAGGGTTTAGAAATAGCGTTTGTGTTAGACTTACTGTTTAGGGATAGTGCTAGGGTTAGGGTTAGAGTTTAGGAATAGTGTTAGGGCTATGGTTACTGTTTAAGGATAGTGTTAGTGTTAGGGTTAGGGTTTAAGGATAGTGTTAGGTTTAGGGATAGTGTTAGCTTTAGGGTAGTGTTTAAGAATAGGGTTAGGCTTAGGGTTACTGTTTAAGGATAGTGCTAAGATTAGGGTAATGGTTTAAGGACAGGGTTAGGGTTAGTGTAAGAGTTAGTGTTTAAGGATAGTTTTAGGGTTAGGGTTAGGGTTAGGGTTGAGGGATATTGTTAGGATTAGGTTTACAGTTTACAGATACTGTCAGGGTTAGGGTTACTGTTTAGGGATAGTGCTAGGGTTAGGGTTAGGGTTTAAGGATAGTGTTAGGGTTAGGGTTAAGGTTAGGGTTAGGGATAGTGTTAGGGTTAGGGTTAGGGTTTAGGGCTAGTGTTAGGGATAGGGTTACTGTTTATGTATAGTGCTAGGGTTAGGTTTAGGGTTTAAGGATATTGTTAGAGAGATGGTTACAGTTTAGGGATAGTGCTAAGGCTAGGGTTAGCTTTTAGGGCTAGTGTTAGTGTTAGGATAACTGTTTCAGGATAGTGCTACAGTTAGGGTTAGGGTTAGGGTTAGGGTTTAGGTCTAGTCTTAGGGTTAGTGTTAGGTTTTAGGAATAGGATTAGGGTTAGGGTTACAGTTGTGGGTTAGTGCTAGTGTTAGGGTTAGGGTTCAGGGCTAGTGTTAGGGATAGGTATACTTTTTAAGGATAGCGCTAGTGTTAGGGTTTTAGGATAGTGTTAGTGTTAGGGTTAATGTTTAGGGATAGTGCTAGGGTTAGGGTTAGGTTTTTGGGCTAGTGTTAGGGTTAGGGTTACTGTTTAAGGATAGTGCTAGGGTTAAGGTTATGGTTTAAGGATAGTGTTAGGGTTAGGGTTAGGGTTTAGGGATAGTGTTAGGATTACGGATATGGTTTACGGATATTGTTAGGGTTACGGTTATGGTTTAGGGATAGTGCTAGGGTTAGGCTTAGGGTGTAAGGATAGTGTTAGGGTTTGGGTAAGGGTTTGGGATAGTGTTAGTGTTAGGGTTAGGGTTTAGAAATAGCGTTTGTGTTAGACTTACTGTTTAGGGATAGTGCTAGGGTTAGGGTTAGAGTTTAGGAATAGTGTTAGGGCTATGGTTACTGTTTAAGGATAGTGTTAGTGTTAGGGTTAGGGTTTAAGGATAGTGTTAGGTTTAGGGATAGTGTTAGCTTTAGGGTAGTGTTTAAGAATAGGGTTAGGCTTAGGGTTACTGTTTAAGGATAGTGCTAAGATTAGGGTAATGGTTTAAGGACAGGGTTAGGGTTAGTGTAAGAGTTAGTGTTTAAGGATAGTTTTAGGGTTAGGGTTAGGGTTAGGGTTGAGGGATATTGTTAGGATTAGGTTTACAGTTTACAGATACTGTCAGGGTTAGGGTTACTGTTTAGGGATAGTGCTAGGGTTAGGGTTAGGGTTTAAGGATAGTGTTAGGGTTAGGGTTAGTGTTTAGGGATAGTGTTAGGGTTAGGATTAGGGTTGAAGAATAGGGTTAGGATTAGAGTTACTGTTTAGGGATAGTGCTAGGGTTAGGGTTAGGGTTTAGAGATAATATTAGGTTAGGGTTACTGTTTAAGGATATTGCTAGTGTTAGGATTAGGGTCTAAGGATAGTGTTAGGGTTAGGGTTAGGACTAAGGAATGGAGTTAGGTTAAGGCTTACTATTTAGGGATAGTGCTAGGGTTAGCGTTAGGGTTAGGGTTTAGGGCTAGTGTTAGGGTTAAGGTTACTGTTTTAGGATAGTGCTAGGGTTAGGGTTAGGGTTAAGGTTTCAGGATAGTGTTAGGGTTAGGGTTAGTGTTGAGGGTTAGTATTAAGGTTAGGGTTAGGGTTAGGGTTAGGGTTAGGGTTGAGGTATATTTTTAGGTTTAGGGTTACGGTTTACAGATACTGTTAGGGTTAGGGTTACTTTTTAGAGATAGTGCTAGGGTTAGGGTTATGATTTAAGGATAGTGTTAGGGTTAGGGTTGAGGTTAGTGTTTAGGGATAGTGTTAGGGTTAGTATTACTGTTTAGGGCTAGTGCTAGGGATAGGGTTAGAGTTTAGGAATAGTGTTAGAGTTTGGGTTACTGTTTAAGGATAGTTAGGGTTAGGGTTTAGGCATAGTGTTATGGTTACTTTTATTGTTTAGGAATAGCGTTAGGGTTAGGGTTACTGTTTAAGGGTAGTGCTATGGTTCGAGTAAGGGTGTAAGGAGAGTGTTAGGGTTAAAGTTAGGGTTTTAGGATAGTGTTAGGGTTAGGGTTAGGGTTAGGGTTGAGGTATATTTTTAGGTTTAGGGTTACGGTTTACAGATACTGTTAGGGTTAGGGTTACTTTTTAGAGATAGTGCTAGGGTTAGGGTTATGATTTAAGGATAGTGTTAGGGTTAGGGTTGAGGTTAGTGTTTAGGGATAGTGTTAGGGTTAGGGTTACGGTTTATCAATACTGTTAGGGTTAGGGTTACGGTTTAGGGATAGTGCTAGGGTTAGGGTTAGTGTTTAAGGATGGTGTTAGTGTTAGGGTTAGGGTTTGGGATAGTGTTCATTATAGGGTTAGGGATTAGGAATAGGATTAAGGTTAGGGCAATGGTTATGGTTTAAGGATTTTTTTAGGGTTAGGTTTTGGGTTGAAGGGTAATTTTAGGGATAGAGTTTAGGGATAGTCTTAGGGTTTGGGTTTAGGGACTGTGTTAGGGTTAGGGTTATTGTTAAGGGATAGTGTTAAGGTTTGGGTTATGGTTTAAAAATAGTTTTAGGGTTAGGGTTTCTGTTTAGGGATAGTGCTAGGGTTAGGGTTAGAGTTTAGGGAGAATGTTTGTGTCTGGGTTACTGTTTAAGTATAGTGCTATGGTTAGGGTTAGGGTTTAAGGATACTGTTGGGGTTAGGGTTAGGGTTGAGGTATACAGTTAGGGTTAGGGTTAGGGTTTACCAATAGGGTTAGGGTTAGTGTTACTGTTTAGGGATAGTGCTAGGGTTAGGGTTAGGTTTTAGGGCTAGTGTTAGGGGTAGGGTTACTGTTTAAGGATAGTGCTAGGGTTAGGGTTATGGTTTAAGGATAGTTTTAGGGTTAGGGTTAGAGTTAGTCTTTAAGGATAGTCTTGGGTTTAGGGTTAGGTTTGAGGGATAGCGTTAGGGTTAAGGTTACGGTTTATGGATACTGTAAGGGTTGGGGTTACTGTTTAGGGATTGTCCTAGGGTTAGGTTAGGGTTTAAGGATAGTGTTATGGTTAGGGTTACTGTTTAAGAATAGTACTAGGGATAGGGTTAGGGTTTAAAGATAGTGTTAGAGTTAGGGTTAGTGTTAGGGTTTAAGGATTGTCTTAGGGTTAGGGTGAGGGTTTAGGGATAGTGTTAGCTTGAGGGTTTAATGATAGTGTTAGGGTTACAGTTAGGTTGGAGGGATAATGTTAGTGATAGGGTGACTGTTTATGGATATTGTTAGGGTTCAGGTTGTGGTTTAGGGATAGTGTTAGGGTTAGGGTTAGGGTATAAGGATAGTGTTAAGGTTTATGAATAGGATTAGTGTTACTGTTTAGGGATAGTGCTAGGTTTCATGTTAGGGTTTAGGGCTAGTGTTAGGCATAGGGTAACTGTGTAAGTATAGTGCTAGGGTTAGGGTGAGGGTTTAAGGATAGTGTCAGGGTTAGGGTTTCTGTTTAAGGAGAGTGCTAGTGTTAGGGTTAGGGTTTAAGGATAGTGTTAGGGTTAGGGTTCAGTTATAGTGTCAGAGTTAGGGTTTAGGGGTAATGTTAGAATTTGTGTTAGGTTTGGGGAATAGTGTTAGGGTTAGTGTTACCGTTTAGGGATAGTGTTAGGGTTAGGGTTCGTGCTTAGGGGTAGTGTTAGGGTTATGGTTAGGGCTTCGTGGTAGTCTTAGGCTTAGGGTTAGGGTTTAGGAATAGGGTTAGTGTTAGGGTTACTGTTTAGGAATAGTGCTAGGGTTAGGGTTTCTGTGTAGAGATAGTGGTAGGGTTAGTGTTAGGGTTTAGAGATAGTGTTAGGGTTAGGGTTACTGTTTAAGGACAGTGGTAGGTTTAGGGTTAGGGTTTAAGGATAATGTTAGGGTTAGGGTTAGTGTTGAGGGATAGTGCTAGGGTTACGGTTAGGGTTTAAGGATAATATTAGAGTTAGGGTTAGGGTTAGGGTTTAAGGATTGTGTTAGTGTTAGGGTTAGGGTTGAGGTATAGTGTTAGGGTTCATGTAACGGTTTAGGGATAGTTTAACAGTTAGGGTTACTGTTTTGGGATAGTGCTACTGTTAGGGTTACTGTTTAGGGATAATATTAGGGTTAGGGTTACTGTTTAAGGATAGTTTGTGTTAGGGTTAGGTTAGAGGGATAGTGTTAGGGTTAGGGTATCTGTTTAAGGATAGTGCTAGGTTTAGGGTTATGGTTTAAGGATAGTGTTAGGGTTAGGACTAGGGTTAGGGTGTAGGGATAGTGTCAGGGTGAGGGTTACTGTTTACGGATATTGTTAGTGTTAAGGTTATGGTTTAGGGATAGGGCTATGGTTAGAGTTAGACTTTAGGGCTAATGTTAGGGTTAGGATTACTGTTTCAGGATAGTGTTAGGGTTAGGGTTAAGGTTTAAGGATATTGTTAGGGTTAGGGTTAGGTATAGGGTTAGGGTTAGGGTTTAAGGATTGTGTTTCGGTTAGGGTTTTAGTTGAAGGATAGGGTTAGGGTTTGTATTTAGGGATAGTCTTAAGGTGAGGGTTTAAGGATAGTGTTAGGGTTAGGTTTAGGGTTATGGTTTAGGAATAGAATTAGGGTTAGGAATAGTGTTTATGGGTAGTGCTCGGGTTAAGATTAGGGTTTAGGGCTAGTGTTAGGGATAGGGTTACTGTTTAAGGATAGTGCTTGGGTTAGGATTAGGGTTTAAGGATAGTGTTAGGTTTAGGGTTACAGTTTAGGGATAGTGCTAGGGTTAGGGTTAGGTTTTATGGCTAGTGTTAAGGTTAGGGTTACTGTTTAAGGACAGTGCTAGGGTTAGAGTTAGGGTTAGGGTTAAGGTTTAGGTATAGTCTTATGGTTAGTATTAGGGTTTAGGCATATGTTTAAGGTTAGGGTTACTGTTTAGGGTAAGTGCTAGGGTTAGGGTTAGGGTTTAGTGCTAGTGTTAGGATAGATTTACTGTTTAAGGGTAGTGCTAGGGTTAGGGTTAGGGTTTATGGATACTGTTAGGGTTTGGGTTACTGTTTAGGAATAGTGCTAGGGTTAGGGTTAGGGTTGAGGGATAATGTTAGTGGTAAGGTTTAGGGATAGTGTTAGGATGATTGTTAGGGGTGATGAATAGTGTTAGGGTTAGGGTTATGGTTTAGGTATAGTGTAAGTGTTAGGGTTACCGTTTTGGGATAGTGCTAGGATTAGGGTTAGGGTTTAGAGACAGTTTTAGGATTAAGGTTACTGTTAAAGGATAGTAATAGAGTTAAGGTTAGGGTTTAGGAATAGTGTTTGGGTTAGGGTTACTGATACTTTTATCCTAACCCTAACCCTAACCCTAGCACTATCGTTAAGGAGAAACCCTAAACCTAGCACTAGTCCTAAACCCTAACCCTAACCCTAACCCTATCCTTAAACCGTAAACCTAACCCTAAAACTATCCCTCAACCCTAACCCTAACTCTAATACTATCCTTAAACCCTAAACCTAACCCTATCTCTAAACCCTAACCTTAACACTATCCCTAAACCCTAACCTTAACATTATCACTAACGCTGTCCTTAAACCCTAACTCTAACCCTAACCCTAAACCCTAACCCTAACCCTTACAATATCCCTCCAACCTAACCCTAACCCTAACACGATCCTTAAATCCTAACCCTAAAACTAACCCAAAATCCTCACCCTAAGACTATCCCTAAACTCTGACCGTAACACTTTCCCTCAACCCTAACCCTAACCCTAACACTATACTTAAACCCTAACACTAACCCAAACCCTAAAACTATCCTTAAACCCTAAGCCAAACCCTAGCACTATACCTAAACAGTAACCCTAAACTTAAACATATCCCTAAACCCTAACCCTAACACTACCCCTAAAACATAACCCTAATCATAACACTATCCTTAAACCCTAACCCTAACCCTAGCACTATCCTTAAACAGCAACCCTAACCCTAACACTATCCCTAAACTCAAAACCTAACCCTTGCACTTTCTCTAAACTGTAACCCTAACCCTAAAACTATCCCTCAACCCTAACCCGAACTCTAACACTATCCTTAAACCCTAACCCTAACACAATCCTTAAACCCTAACCCTCATCATAACACTATCCTTAAACCCTAACCCTAACACTAGCACTACCTTAAACAGTAACCTTACACTAACACAAGTCCTAAAACCTAACACTAACCCTAGCACTATCCATAAACTGTAAGCCTAACCCTAACCCTATTCCTAAACCCTAACCCTATCCCTAACACTATCCCTATACCCTAACCTTAATCATTGCACTATCCATAAACCGTAACCCTAACCGTGAAACTTTCCCTAAATCCTAACCCTATCCCTGACACAATCCCTAAACCTGTCCCGACCCGGGGGGAGCAGTCGAACAGGTTTCCTGAGGGAAGGAGTGAGAGCTGGAACAAGCAGCACAGTGTCACAGCTCGGAGACGGCACAGTGTCATCTGTTTATTGTGGGCAGCACTGTACAGCACGGAGACGACGCAGTGTTACAACTCTTTAGGGTCGCGTCGTCTGTTGTGAGCAGCACGGAGACGACGCGGTGTCACAGCTCTTCGGGCTCATCTGGAGATGATGTAGTGTTACAACTCTTCAGAGTCGTCTGGAGACTGTGCAGTGTTTCAGCTCTGCAGGCTCTCCAGGGTCGTCGTCTTCCTGGTCTTCTGTGTTGTCTTCGTTGTCTTCCTGGTCGTCTGGCTATTGTGGGCCAGGCATGGTGCTTATATACACATTGGTGGATCGCAAAGGTGGGTTATGATTGGTTGCAAATGGTGGGCCGTGATTGGTTGCAAATGGTGGGCCGTGATTGGTTGTAAACGGTGGGTTACGATTGGTTGCTTTTGGACCAATCATGAGGTGCCAGATATGCAAATCTGAGGGATTTCTAGTGGCCAATCATGGCAATTGTTTGCTCTCTGAGAAACCTTGGCAGACTCGCTGTTGCGCAGCCTCCCACATATCCCCCTTCTCTGTTTTGAGAGATGAGGTAAAGGCCTGGGGGAATCGTGCCTGTCTTAGGTTGGAGTTGTGTATAGAACCATAAGTCCATTCTTACCCGTCATTGGAGAGTCCCATAGCTATGATGGGCCTCCTGTCTTAGGTGGAAGGACTGAAGAGTTATTGGGTTCATCAGACTCTCTTACCTGTCTTTGGCTAACCGATTCAGCGCCTCAGGCGAGACCAGTATAAGGGTGTTGGTCTTCCATAAGTGAGTCAATTTGTTGTTTCAGGAATGACATGCACCTATTAAATATAACAGGTCCCAGTGAGCAAACAATCAAAAAACCAATAAATGGGCTAAGGAGGGGGAGAGGGAAAGGGAGGAGACCGTTCCAGGCAGACCATCGGCGAGTTGTTTTCTACGTTGTTGGAGAGATTTTTGATGTATGTTGTCACGAACGATGCTGGGCTTGTTGGCGTAAAAGCAGCGTTCCTGTAAAGCAAGACAGAGACCTCCCTGTTCTGCCAGGAGGAGATTTAAACCTCGTCTATTTTGAAGAACCACCTCAGCCGGGGAATCTAGTTGGTCTGAGATAAGACCCTCAGTGACTTGGCGTAATAACACTAGCCAGTGGAGCCGGCAGCTGTAGCTGCAGTTAGGGGAACATAAAGGCTGAGAGTTTTGAAATTTAAGAAGGATAGCTCGGGCTAACGTTTGCCAATCAGATGGTATGAGCCAGCCCTCGGTGATAGCTTCAACTATAGCTAAGGTATATGGAGCAGTAGCTCCGTATTGGGCAACTGCCGCCTTAATCTCTTTTACCATAAACCTACTGTGACGGCGCCAAACCTGTCCTTGGGGATCTATAGTTTCCATAACAGGGAATGTCTCAAAGTCTGTCGTATGTGATCCCTGAACTAGTTTTGTTTCTTTGTCTGTATTGGTTTTTAGTTTCTCTAATTGTGATATAAAATGTATCTGCATGGATAATATTAAACCCACAATGTAGAAAATGCTATATGCTATGCTATTTCTCTGCATCAATAACAACACAAACACATGCAGTGGAATAAGGTTGATGATAAACACATAACCACCCCAAGCAGAGACCATATAGAAATATGATAAATAGCAGCACATTGTCCAAAAAACTGACCCAGTTTTTGACTCATTTTTCTTTGGCTCTTGTAGAGACTTAAGGTTGTTTTTATTTTTTAGTTTTTTGGATATTTTGGGTTTTGTCTTGCCTTCAGGGCTTTTAACTTCTTCCTCACTATCTAGGGAAATAAGATCCTCTCCCTGTTCTTTTTCAATTTTAGAATCCATGGTTAGATCTGAGGCAGCTATAGCCTCCTCCTGGGGTTGATCATTTTACATGATCTGCTCTCCCTTAGTGACCATAGCGACAATTTTTGGTTCACTGGTGTGGAGCCTGAGAATTTCGTCTATTAAGTTCCAGTACAAAAACGTAGTCATGGGAACTTTTTCTGGGCTGAATGTGGTATAATAATCTTTTAAAGCGTCCTGTACTCTTTTCCACATTTTCTCATCTATGGTTCCTTCTTGAGGGAACCATGGACAAACTTCTTTTAAGAAATCAAAAAAGGAGAGCAACTGCTTAATCTTAATCTTAACTCCCCGTGTCTTGAGGGCTTCTTTCAAGCCCTGAACAAATAATTTCTGCTGACTAAGCTTTTGTTCGTGCTGACTAAGCTCTTGTTCGTGCTGACTAAGCTATTGTTCGTGCTGACTAAGCTCTTGTCCCATTATTACCCTTATTACTTGTCCCATTATTACTCTTAATACTTATAAGTAAGCAATCTTTGTTACTCACCAGGTCGATTCTCTGCCATCCCCTCCTCGGACGATTCTCTGCTGTCCTATCTCGGGATGATTCTCTGCCGTCCCCTCCTCGGACGATTCTCTGCCGTCCTATCTCGGGACGATTCTCTGCCGTCCCCAACTCGGACGATTCTCTGCCGTCCTATCTCGGGACGATTCTCTGCCATCCCCTACTCGGACGATTCTCTGCCGTCCTATCGCGGGACGATTCTCTGCCATCCCCTCCTCGGACGATTCTCTGCTGTCCTATCTCGGGACGATTCTCTGCCGTCCCCTCCTCGGACGATTCTCTGCCGTCCTATCTCGGGACGATTCTCTGCCGTCCCCTACTCGGACGATTCTCTGCCGTCCTATCTCGGGACAATTCTCTGCCATCCCCTCCTTGGACGATTCTCTGCCATCCTATCTCGGGACGATTCTCTGCCGTCCCCTCCTCGGGTGCTCTTCACTGGATCCTTCGTACTCAGGTCCCTGTTCGGGCGTCACTTGTCCCGACCCGGGGGGAACAGTCGAACAGGTTTCCTGAGGGAAGGAGTGAGAGCCGGAACAAGCGGCACAGTGTCACAGCTCGGAGACGACACAGTGTCGTCTGTTTATTGTGGGCAGCACTGTACAGCACGGAGACGACGCAGTGTTACAGCTCTTTAGGGTCGCGTCGTCTGTTGTGAGCAGCACGGAGACGACGCGGTGTCACAGCTCTTCGGGCTCGTCTGGAGACGATGTAGTGTTACAGCTCTTCAGGGTCGTCTGGAGACTGTGCAGTGTTACAACTCTGCAGGCTCTCCAGGGTCGTCGTCTTCCTGGTCTTCTGTGTTGTCTTCGTTTTCTTCCTGGTCGTCTGGCTATTGTGGGCCAGGCATGGTGCTTATATACACATTGGTGGATCGCAAAGGTGGGTTATGATTGGTTGCAAATGGTGGGCCGTGATTGGTTGCAAATGGTGGGCCGTGATTGGTTGTAAACGGTGGGTTACGATTGGTTGCTTTTGGACCAATCATGAGGTGCCAGATATGCAAATCTGAGGGATTTCTAGTGGCCAATCATGGCAATTGTTTGCTCTCTGAGAAACCTTGGCAGACTCGCTGTTGCGCAGCCTCCCACATAAACCCTAACCCTAACCTTAGCACTATCGCTAATAGTAACCTTACCCCTAACACTATCCCTAAACTTTAACCCTAACCCTAAAACTAGACCTCCAACCTAACGCTAACACTTTCCTTAAACCCTAACCCTAAAACTAAAAGAAAACCCTCACCCTATGACTATCCCTAAAGCCTGACTGTAACACTAATCCTCAAACCTAACCCTAACCCTTGCACTATCATTAAACCCTAACACGTACCCTATGCCTAACACTATCTTTAAACCCTAAACCTAACCCTAGCATTAGCACTAAAGAGTAACCCTAACCCTAACACTTACACTATACATAAACTCTAACCTAGAACTATCCTTAAACAGTAACCCTAACCCTAGGACTATCCTGAAACAGTAACCTTAACCCTAACACTAGCTCTAAAACCTAACCCTAACCCTAGCACTACCCCTAAACCGTAACCCAAACCCTAACACTATCCTTAAACCCTAACCTTAAAACTATCCCTAAACCCTCACTCTAAGACTATCCCTAAACCCTGACCCTAACACTATCCCTCAACCCTAACACTTACCCTAACACTATCCTTAAACCCTAACCCTAACCCTAGCACTATCCTTAAACAGTAACTCTAACCCTAACACTAGCCCTATACCCTAACCTTAACAATAGCACTATCCCTAAACTGTAACCCTAACCCTATACCTAAACCTTAAGCCAAACCCTAACACTATCCTTAAAAACTAACCCTAACCCTAGCACCATCCTTAAACATTAACCATAACACTAACACTATCCGAAAACACTAACCGAAACCCTAACACTATTGCTCAAACCTATCACTAATTCAAACACTATCCCTAACCCCTAACCCTAAAACTATCCCTCAACCCTAACCCTAACCCTAACACTATCCCTAAACCCTAATCCTAAGAGTATCCCTAAAACCTAACACTAAAACTATCCCTCAACACTAACTCTAACCCTAACACTATCCTTAAACTCTAACCCTAACGCTAACCCTAACACTATCCTTAAACCCTAACCCTAACCCTACCACTATCCATAAACAGTAACACTAACCATAACAATAGCCCTAAAGTCTAAACCTAACCCTAGCACTATCCATAAACCGTAAACCTAACCCTAAGAGTATACTTAAACCGTAACCCTAACCCTAACAGTATCCCTAAACCCTAACCCTAACCATAATCCAAACATTATAATTAAACCATAACACTAACCCAAGCACTATCCTTAAACAGTAAACCTAACCCTAACACAAGCCCTAAAACCTAACCGTAACCCTAGCACTATCCTTAAACTGTAACCCTTACCCTACCCTAACCCTGTTCTTAAAGCCTAACCCTAACCCTAGCACTATCATTAAACAGTAACCCTAAGCCTAACACTATCCCTAAACCCTAACCCTAACCCTAGCACTATCCCGAAAGAGTAACCCTAACCCTAACACTATCTCTAAACCTTATACCTAACCCTAACACTATTCCTCAAACCTAACCCTAATCCTAACACTATACGTAAACCCTAACACTAACACTATCCTCAACCCTAACCCTAACCCTAACACTATCGTTAAAACTTAACTCTTTCCCTAACACTATCCTTAAACCCTAACCCTAACCCTAGCACTATCTTAAAACAGTCATCCTAACCCTAACACTAGCCCTAAAGGCTAACTCTAACCCTAGCACTATCCCTAAACAGTAACCGTAACACAAGTCCTATTCCTAAACCTAACACTAAAATATCACTATCCCAAACCCTAACCCTAACCCTAAGACTATCCTTACACCCTTACCCTAACCCTAGCACAATCCCTAAACCTTAACCCTAACCCTAACAATATCCATAAACCATAACCCTGACCCTAACACTATCCCTAAACCCTATCCCTAACCCTAACCCTAACCCTAACCCTAACACTAACACTATCCTTAAACCCTAACCCTAACCATAGCACTATCCCTAAAAAGTATCCCTAACCCTAACACTATCCCTAAACCGTAATTCTAACCCTAACACTATTCCTAAACCCTAACACTAATCCTAACACTATCCCTAGACCCTAACCCTAACACTATCACTCAACCGTAACCCTAACCTTAACACTATATTTTAACCCTAACACTAACCCTAACCCTAACACTATCCTTAAACCCTAACCTTAACCCTAGCACTATCCTAACACAGTAATCCTAACCCTAACTCTAGCCCTAAACCCTAACCGTAACCCTAGCACTATCCTTAAACCATAACCCTAACTAAACTCTATCCCTAAAGCCTAACCCTAACACTAACACTATCCCAAACACTAACCCTAACCCTAACACTATTCTTAAACCATAACCATAACCAAGCACTATCCCTAAACTGTAAGCCTAACGCTGATAATATCCGTAAACCGTAACCCTAACACTAACACTATCCTTAAACCTTAACCCTAACCCTAGCACTATCTTTAAACAGTAACCCTAACTGTAACACTAGCCCTCAAACCTAACCCTAACCCTAACACTATCCTTAAACCCTAACTCTAACCGTAACCATAACACTATACTTCAACCCTAACCCTTACCATAGCACTATCCTTAAACATTACCCCTAACCATAACACTAGCCCTAAACCCTAATCTTAACCCTAGCACAATCCCTAAAGATTAACCCTAACCGTAAACACATTCCTAAACCCTAACTCTAACAAAAACACTATCCCTAAACCGTAACACTAGTCCAAACACTCTCCTTAAACCCTAACCCTAACCCTAGCAATATCCTTAAACAGTAACGGTAACGTTAACACTATTCCTAAACTCTATCCCTAACCATAGCAATATCCCAAAAAAGTAATCCTAACCCTATCTCTATCCCTGAACCGTAACCCTAACCCTAACACTATATTTCAAACCTAACCCTAACCCTAAAACTATCCTTAAACACTAACCCTAACCCTAGCACTATCCTTAAACAGTAACCCTAAACCTAACACTAGCCCTAAAGCCTAACACAAACCCTAGCACTAACCCTAAACAGTAACCCTAACCCTAACCCTATACCTAAACCATAACCTTATCCCTAACACTATGCTTAAACGCTAACCCTAAGCAGAACACTATCCGTAAAACATAACCCTAAACTTAGCACTATCCGTAAACAGTAACCCTAAGCCTAACAGTATCCGTAAACCATAAACCTAACCCTAACATCCTCCCTAAACCCTAACCCTAACCCTAACACTATCCTTAAACCCTAACCATAACCCTAGCACTATCCTTAAACAGTAACCCTAACCCTAACTCTAGCCCTAAAACTTAACCCTAACTCTAGCAGTATCCCTAAACAGTAACCGTAACCCTCACACTATCCCTAAACCCTAACCCTAACTCTAGCATTAACCCTAAACTGTAACCCTAACCCTAATCCTATTCCTAAACCTGAACACTAACCCTAAGACTATCCCTAAAGCATAACCCTATCCCGAGCACTATCCTTAAACAGTAACCCTAACCCTAACAGTAGTCCTTAATCCAAACCTTAACCATAGTACTATCCCTAAACTGTAAACCTAACCCTAACAGTATCCTTAAATCCTAAACCTAACCCTAGCACAGGCCTTTAACTGTAACCTTATCCCTAACACTAGCCCTTAACCCTAACACTAACCCTAGCACTATCCCTAAACAGTAACCCAACCCTAATCCTATGCCTAACCAACCCTAACACTATACTTCAACTCTAACTCTAACCCTAATCCTAAACTCTCCTTAAACCCTAACCCTAACCCTAGCACTATCCTTAAACAGTAACTCTAACCCTAACACTAGACCTAAAGCCTAACCCTAATCCTAGCACTATCCCTAAATCGTAGCCCTAAACATAACAGTATCCGTATACCATTACCCTAACCCTAACACTATCTTTAAACCCTATCCCTATTTGTAACCCTAACACCATCCATAAACCACAACCCTAACCCTAGCACTATCAAGAAACTTTAACCCTAACCCTAAAACTATCTTTAAACCCTAAACCTAAACCTACCACTACTCTTAAACAGTAACCCTATCCCTAACACTAGTCCTTAACCCTAACCCTAACCATAGCATGATCCCTAAAATTAACACTAACCCTAATCCTATTCCTAAACCATAAGCCTAACCCTAAAACTATCTCTAAAGCTTAACCCCATCCCTAACACTATCCTTATACACTAACTCTAACCATAGCAGAAACTTAAAACAGTAACCCGAAACCTAACACTAGCCCTAAACCCTAAGCCTAACCCTAACACTATCCCTAAAACATAACCCAAACCCCAAACTATCCCTCAACCTTAGCCCTAACCCTAACACTAGCCCTCAACCCTAACCCTAACCCTAACACTATCCTTAAACCATCACCCTAACACTAGCACTATCTTAAAACAGTAACCCTAAGCCTAACATTAGCCCTAAAGCCTTACGCTAACCCTAGCACTATCTCTTAACAGTAACCCTATCCCTAACCCTATTCTTAAACCCTATCTCTAACCCTAACACTGTCAAAAACCCTAACACTAAAACCGAACACTATCCTTAAATCCTAACCCTAGCCTTAGCACTATCCCTAAATGGTAACCCTAACCATAACAATATCTGTAAACTGTAACCCTAACCCTAACCCTAACCCTAACCCCAACACTATCCCTAAACAGTAACCATAACCGTAACCCTATTCCTAAACCCTAACTTTAGCCCTAACACTATCCTTAAACACTAATCATAACCCTAGCATTATCCTTAAACAGTAACCCTAACCCTAACACTATTCCTAAACACTAACCCGCATCCTAGCACTATCCCTAAGCAGTAAACCTAACTCTAACACTATCCCTCAAACCTAAACCTAACCCTTACACTATCCTTAAACTCTAAGTATAAACCTAATCCTAGCATGATCCTTAAACTCAAACCCTAACCCTAGCACTATCTTTAAACAGTAACCCTAACCCTAACACTAGCCCTAAAGCCTAACCCTAACCCTGGCACTATCCCTAAACAATAACCCTAACCGTAACCCTCATCCTAAACCCTAACCCTAACCCTAACACTACCCTAACACTACCCGTAAACCCTAACACTAACGCTAACACTATCCTTAAACCCTAACCCTAACCCTAGCACTATCCCTAAACAGTAACTCTAACCCTATCAGTATCCATCAACCATAACCATAACCCCAACACTATCCCTCCAAACTAACCCAAACCCTAACACTATCCTTAAACCCTTACCCTAACACTATCCCTAAACCCTAACTCTAACACTTTCCCTCAACCTGAACCCTAACCTAACACTATCCTTAAACCCTAACATTAACCCTAACCCTAAAACTATGCTTAAAACCTAACCTCAACCCTAGCACTATCCTTAAACAGTAACACTAACCCTAACACTATCCCTAAACCCTAACCCTAAGACTATCCATAAACCCTAACACTAACACTATCCCTCAACCATAACACTAAACCTAACACTATCCTTAAACCCTAACATTAAACCTAACCCTAAAAATATCCGTTAAACCGTAACCCTAACCCTGACACTATCCCTAAAACTTAACCCTAACCCTAACACTATCCTTAAACCTTATCCCTACCCCTAGCACTATCCTTAAACAGTAACCCTAACCATAACACTAGCCCTAAACCCTAACCCTAACCCTAATACTATCCATAAAACCAAACCCTAACCCTAACACTTTCCTTCAAACCTAACCTTAACCCAAGCACTATCCTTAAACAGTAACCCTAACACTATCCTAAACCCTAATCCTAACCCTAACACTATCCCTAAGCAGTAACCCTAAGCCTAACCCTAACACTATTCCTGAACCCTAACACTAATCCTAACACTATCCCTAAACCCTAACCCTAACACTATCCCACAACCCTAACACTAAGACTAACACTAACTTTAAACCCTAAGCCCTAATCTTAACCCTAACATTATCCTTCAACCCTAACTAACCCTAGCACTATCCTTAAACAGTAACCCTAACCCTAACACTAGCCCTAAACTCTGACCCTAACCCTAGCACTATCCCTAAACCGTAACCCTAACCCTAACACTATCATTAACCGTAACACTAACCCTAGCACTGTCCTTAAACCCTAACTCTAACACTAACCCTAACACTATCCATAAACAGTAACCCTAACCCTAAAAATATCCCTCCATCCTAACCCTAACCCTAGCAGTATCCTTAAACCCTAATTCTAACCATAATGCTAACACTATTCTTAAACCCTAACCCTAACCCTAGCACTATCCTTAAACAGTAACCCTTACCCTAACAATATCTCTAAACCCCACCCCTAATTCTAGCACTATCCCTAAACAGTAACCCCAGCAGTATCCCTAAACCATAACCCTAACTCTAACACTATTTCTCAACCCTAATACTAATCCTAACACTATCCCTAAACCTTAACCCTAACACTATCCCTCAACCTTAACCCTAACCGTAACACTATCCCTAAACCCTAACCCTAAGACTATCCCTAATCCCTAACCCTAAAACTAGCCCTCAACCCTAACCCTATCCCTAACACTATCCTTAAACCCGAACCCTAACCCTAACTCTAACACTATCCTTAAACTTTAACTCTCACCCTAGCACTATTCCTCAACCCTAACACTAACCTTAACACTATCCTTAAACTCTAACTCTAACCCTCAACCTATCCCTAAGCCAAACTTTAATCATCACCCTAGCAGAAAGATCGTAGCATTTCGTTGGAAGAGGCCTGCTTTACACTTAGATTGCTTGGAATGTGTAGTGCATTCTTAGGCCCAAAACTCAACTTGCAGCTACCACAAGTATCATAGGGTTAGGGTTAGGTTTAGTGTTTAGGGATAGTGTTAGGGTTAGGATTATGGTTTAGGATAACTTAACCACAAGTTAAGTTTCTAGTTTGGGCATAAGAAGTTTGTGTTATTTCTTTCTTAACATTTCTTTGAAAGAGGGTTTCTTTAGTCTTAATTTGCTTTGAAAGTGCAGTGCATTCTTATGCCCAAAACAAATCTTGCAGCTACAACAAAGAACTTTAGGTATGAAAATCAGGGCCATGAGTGGAGCCATTATGCAAAAGATCTTTCTGATACTGCAAGGAAAAGTACAGATTTTGGCTGAAAAACAACATGCTTAACTCGCAAAAGTAAGCTTCTTTTCAAAAAGTACTTTGATATACAGTGTAAAACTGCTTCCAATACTAAGAGTAGATGTAGAGCAACACTGGACATCACAAGTTGTTCAACTTCCAAAGTTAAGTAAGTGGAAGAAACAAGTTTGTGCTAGTTCTTTCTTAACATTTCGTTCAAAAAGTGTTTCTTTAGTCTTAGTTTGCCTTGAAAGTGTAGCTCATTCTTAGGCTCAAAACCCAACTTGCTGGAACAAGAAAGAATTTAGGTATGAAAATCATCTCCATGTTGAGTCATTCAGCCAAAGATCTTTCTGACACTCCAAGATAAAGTACAGATGTTGGCTGAAAAACAACATGCTTAACTCGCAAAAGTAAGCTTCTTTTCAAAACGTACTTTGAAATACAGTGTAAAACTGCTTCCAATACTAAGAGTAGATGTAGAGCAACACTGAACATCACAAGTTGTTCAATTTCCAAAGTTAAGTAAGTGAAAGAAACAAGTTTGTGCTAGTTCTTTCTTAACATTTTGTTGGAAGATGGTTTCTTCACTCTTAGGTTTCAAAGTTTAGTGCATTCTTAGGCCCAAAACTCAACTTGCAGCTACCACAAATATCTTTAGGTATGAAAATCAGCTCCATGACAGGAGTCATTCTGTCAAAGATCTTACTGATACTGCAAAGAAAAGAACAGATATTGGATGAAAAACAACATGCCCCATGTGTGGAGTCATTGTGCCAAAGATCTTTCTGATATTTTAAGAAATAATGCATATGTTGGCTGAAAACGTACTTGCGCTTCTGCCCCTTAGTCTCTCGAGAGTCTGCTTTTTTGGCTTCAGTAGCCAGCTCCCTGGTATACCTGAAGGCACCTGGCGACAAGGGGACACTGCCCCCACCGACTCCCATCCATACCCCTGTCCAGGATTCACCCAGACCCCTATGCAGACACTAACCCTAACCCTAACTCTAACCATATATCTAAACCCTAACCCTAACCCTAACACTGTCCCTAAACCCTAACCCTAACCATAACCCTAACACTTTCCTTAAATCATAACCATAACCCTAGCACTATCCTAAAACTGTAACCCTATCCCAAACACTAGACCTCAACCCTAACCCTAACCCTTACACTATCCCTAAACCGTAACCCAAACCTTAACAATATCCGTAAACCGTAACACTAACCCTAACACTATCCCTCAACCCTAACCCTAACATTATCCTTAAAACCTAACCCTAACCCTAACACTGTCCTTAAACCCTAACCCTAACCCTAGCACTATACCTAAACAGTAACCATAACCCTAACACTAGCCCTAAACCCTAACCCTAGGCCTAGCACTGTCCCTAAGCTGTATCCTTAACGCTAACCCTTTTCCTAAACCATATCCGTAATCCTAACACTATCCCTAAACCCTAGCCCTAACCCTAACACTAACACTATCCTTGAACCCTAACCCTAACCATAGCACTATCCTTAAACAGTAACCCTAACCCTAAAACTACCCTAAACCCTAATCCTAACCCTAGCACTATCCCTAAACAGTAAGCCTAACCCTAACCCTAAATCTAGCACTCACCCTCAAACCTAACCCTAACCCTAACACTATCCCCAAACCCTCACCCTAACGCTCACACTATCCCTAAACCCTAACCCTAGCCCTAACTCTATCCTTAAAATCTAACCCTAACCCTATCCCTAAAACTCTCCTTAAACTCTAACACTAACCCTAACCCTAACACTATCCTTAAACCCTAACCCTAACTCTAACTCTAGCAGTATCCTTAAACAGTAACCCTCACCGTAACACTAGCCCTAAAGCCTAAACTGAACCCTAACACTATCCCTAAACCGTAACCTTAAAACTAAAACTATCCCTCAATGCTAATCCTAACTCTAACACTATCCTTAAACACTAACCCTAACACAATCCCTAAACCCTAACCCTAACCAAAACACTATCCCTATCCATAACCCTAACCATAACTCTAACACTATCTTTAAACCCTAACCTTAATCCTAGCACTATCCTTAATCAGTATTCCTAACCATGACACTTTGGCTAAACCCTAACCCTAACCCTGATACAATCCCTAAACTGTAACCCTAACCCTAGCACTATCACTAAACAGTAACCTTAACCCTAACAGCATTCCTAAACAGTAACCCTAACGGAAACACTATCCCTCCAAACTAACCCTAACACTAACACTATCCCTAAACCCTAACCCTAACCCTAACACTATCCCTAAACACTAAGACTAACCCTAACCCTAACACTACCCTTAAACCCTAACTCTAACCGTAACCCTAACAATATCATATAACTGAACCCTTACCGTAGCACTATCCGTAAACAGTAACCCTAACCCTAACACTAGCCCTAAACCCTAAACCTAACTCTAGCACTATCCCTAAACCCTAACCCTAACACTAACCCTAAAAATATTCCTCAACCCTAACACTAATCGTAACACAATCCCTAAACCCTAAACGTAACACTATCCCTCAACCCTAACCCTAACCCTAACACTATCCTTAAACCCTAACACTAACCCTAGCACTATCCCTAAACCGTATCCCCAACCCTAACACTATCCTTAAAACCTAAGCCTAACCCTAACACTATACCTAAACCGTAACCCTAACCCTAACAATATCCGTAAACCGTAACCCTAACCCTAACCCTATCCCTCCAACCTAACCCTATCCCTAACACTATACTTAAACCCTAACCCTAACACTGTCCCCAAACCGTCACCCTAACCCTAACACTATCCCTAAACCCTAACGGTAACCCTAACCCTATCATTAATCAGTATCCCTAACAGGGACACTTCCCTAAACCCTAACACTAACCCTCACACAACCTCTAAACCGTAACCTTAACCCTAGCACTATCACTAAACAGTAACGCTAACCCTAACACTATCCCCAAACAGTAACCCTAACCTTAAAACTATCCCTCCAACCTAACCCTAACCCTAACACAATCCTTAAGCCCTAACCTTAAAACTATCCCTAAACCCTCACCTTAAAACTATCCCTAAACCCGGACCCTAACACTATCCCTCAACCCTAACTCCAACCCTAACACTATCCTTAAACCATAACACTAACCCTAACCTTAACACTATCCTTAAAAGCTAAACCTAACCCTAGCACTATCCTTAAACAGTAACCTTAACCATAACACTTGCCCTAAAGCCAAACCCTAACGCTATCGCTACCCCTAAACAGTAACCCTAAACTTATTCCAAAACCCTAACCCTAATGCTAACACTACCCATAAACCCTAACCCTAACATTATCCTTAAAACCTAACCCTAACACTAACCACAAACCCTCACCATAACCCTACCACTGTTCCTAAACCCTAACCCTAACCCAGACACAATCCCTAAACCGTAACCCTAACCCTAGCACTATCACTAAACAGTAACCCTAACCCTAACACTATTCCCAAACAGTAACCCTAACCGACACTATCCCTCTAACCTAACCCTAACCCTAACACTGTCCTTAAGCCATAAACTTAAAATTATCCCTAAACCCTCGCCTTAAGTTTATCCCTAAACAGTAACCCTAACCGAAACACTATCCCTCCAACCTAACCCTTACCCTAACACTATCCTTAAGCCCTAAACTTAAAATTATACCTAAACCCTCACCTTAAGACTATCCCTAAATCCGGACCCTAACACTATCCCTCAACCCTAACCCCAACCCTAACACTATCCTTAAACCAAAACACTAACCCTAACCCTAACACTATTCTTAAGCCCTAAACCTAACCCTAGCAGTATCCTTAAACAGTAACCTTAACCCTAACACTTGCGCTAAAGCCAAACCCTAACACTAGCACTATCCCTAAACAACTTCCCTAACCCTAAACTTATTCCTAAACCCTAACCCAAACGCTAACACCACCCCTAAACCCTAACCCTAACCCTAACATTGTCCTCAAAACCTAACCCTAAAACTATCCCCAAACCCTCACCCTAACACTAACACTATACCTAAACCCTAACCGTAACCCTAACGCTATCCTTAATCACTATCCCTAACAGTGACAATTTCCCTAAACCCTAACGCTAACCCTTAAACAATCCCTAAACCATAACACTAACTCTAGCACTATCACTAAACAGTAAACCTCACCCTAACACTATCCCTAAACAGTAAACCTATCCGTAACACTTTCCCTCTAACCAAACCCTAATCCTAACACAATCCTTAAGCCCTAAACTTGAAACTATCCCTAAACCCTTACCTTAAGACTATCCCTAAACCCAGACCTTAATACTATCCCTCAACCCTATCCCCAAAGCTAACACAATCCTTAAACGGTAACACTAACCCTAACCCTAACACTATGCTTAAACCCTAAACCTAACCCTAGCACTATCCTTAAACAGTTACCTTAACCCTAACACTTGCCCTAAGGCAAAACCCTAAGGCTAGCAATATCCCTAAATAGTAACACTAACCCTAACCATATTACTAAACCCTAACCCTAATTCTAACACTACCCCAAACCCTAACCTTAACCCTAACACTATCCTTAAACACAAACCCTAACCCTAGCACTATCCCTCAAATTAACCCTAACCCCAACAGTATCCATAAACCGTAACCCTAAACCTAACATTATCCCTCAACCCTAACCCTAACCCTAATACTATCCTTAAACACTAACTCTAACCCTTACCCAAACAATATCCTTAAAATCTAACCCGAAAACTAGCACTATCCTTAAACAGTAACCCTCACCCTAATACTAGATCTAAACCCTAACCCTAACCCTAGCACTACCCCTAAAGAGTAACCCTAACACTATCCTCATTCCTAAACCATAACCCTAACCCTAGCACTATCTTAAACAGAAACCCTAACCCTAACACTGTCCTAAAAATCAAACCTTAACCCTAGCACTATACTTAAACAGTAATTCTGTCTGTAAAACTAGCCATAAACAATAACCCTAACCCTAGCACATCCCTAAACAGTAACCCCATCCCTAATCCTATTCCTAAACACTAACCCTAACAATACCACTATCCCAGAAACCTAAGACTATCCCTAAGTCCTAACCCTAAGTCTATCCCTCAACCCAAACCCTAAACCTAACACAATCCTTCAACCCTAACCCTAACCCTCACCCTAACACTATCTTTAAACCCTAACCCTAAGCCTAGCACTATACCTAAACAGTAACCGTAACCCTAACCCTATTCCTAAACCCTAACACTAACCCTAACACTATCCCTAAATCCTAACCCTAACCCTTACAATATCCTTAAACCATAACCCTAACCCTAGCACTATCCTAAAACAGTAAACCTAACCCTAACACTAACCCTAAACCGTAACTCTAACTGTAGCACTATCCCTACACTGTAACCCTAACCCAAACCCTATTCCTAAACCCTAACCCTAACCCTAGCACTATCCTTAAACAGTAACCTCAACCCTAACACTTGCCCTAAAGCCAAACCCTAACGCTAGCACCATCCCTAAACTATTTCCCTAACCCTAACCTTATTCCTAAACCCTAACCCTAACGCTAACACTATCCCTAAACCCTAACCCTAACCCTAACACTATCCTCAAACCCTAACCCTAACACTGTCCCCAAACTCTCACCCTAACCCTAACACTATACCTAAACCATAACCCTAACACTAAAACTATTCCTCAACCCTAACACTAATTCTAACAGTATCCCAAAACCCTAACCCTAACACTATTCCTCAGCCCTAACCCTAAACCTAACACTATCCCTAACCCTAGCCCTAAGTGTATACCTAAACCGTAACCCTAAAACTATCCCTCAACACCAACTCTAACCCTAACACTATCCTTAAACTCTAACCCTAACCCTAACACTACCCTTAAACCCTAACCCTAAACCTAGCACTATCCTTAAATAGTAACCCTAACACGTACACTAGCGTGAAAGCCTAACCCTAAATCTAGCACTATCCCTAAACCGTAACCCAAACCCTAATATTATCCGTAAACCGTAACCCTAACCCTAACACTATCCCTAAGCCCTAACCCTAACCCTAACACTATCCTTAAAGCATGAGAATAACCCTCACGCTATTCTTAAACAGTAACCATAAAACTAACACTAGCCATAAACACTAACTCTAACACTAGCACTATCCATAAACAGTAACCCTATCCCTTATCCTATTCCTAAACTCTAACCCTAACCCTAACACTTTCCCTAAATTCTAACTCTTACCCTAACTCTAACACTATACTTAAATCCTAACCCTAATCCTAGTAATATCTTTAAACAGTAACCCTAACTCGAACACTAGCCATAAACCCTAATCCTAACCCTAACACAATCCCTAAACCGTAACCCTAACCCGAAAACTATCCCTCAACACTAACCCTAACCCTAACACTATCCCTAAACCCTAACACTATCCTTAAACCCTACCTTAATCTTAGCTAACTCAAACGCAAATGCAAACGCTAACGCTAACGCAAACGCTAATGCTAACGCTAACGCAAACGCTAATGAAAACGCAAACGCAAACACTAAGGCAAACGCAAACGCGAACGCTAACGCAAACGCAAACACAAATGTTAACAGAAACGCAAACGTTACTGCAAACGCAAACGCTAACGCTAACGCAAACGCAAACGCTAATCCTAACGCTAACGCTAACACTAACGCAAATGCAAACACAAACGTTAACGCAAACGCTAACGCTAACGCTAATGCAAACACTAACGCTAACGCCAACGCAAAGGCTAACGCTAATGCAAACGCTAACGCTAACGCCAACGCTCATGCAAACGCTAACGCAAACGCTAACGCTATCGCAAACGCAAAGTCTAACGCTAAGGCAAATGCAAACGTTAGCGCTAAAGCAATCGATAACACTAACGCAAACGCAAAAGCTAACGCTAACGCAAACTCAAACGCTAACCCTAACGCTAACGCAAACACAAACGCTAACGCTAACGCTAACGCAAACGCTAACACAAATGCTAACGCTAACGCAAGCATAAACGCATACGCTAACGCTATCGCAAAGGCTAACGCAAACGCTACCTGCTAACGTAAATGCAAACACAAGTGTAAACACTAACGTTAATGCAAACACTTATGCTAAAACAAATCTTTTTACCTTTTCTCCTTTTTTTAAATTTTATTATCATAATATTGTTTAACTAAAAAATCATCCACATAAGCAAAATGTAACAGTAATATCACACACAGTTGTTTCAACATGATGTCCTGACAAGAAAATAAAAAGAAAGATGTGACCTGAAAAAAACCAAATCTTTTCCAGCTATCCAGCTATCCTCCCTATAATGCTGTTTCTTATGCATCCTTCCAGAGAAAATTATTCATACAAAAGCAAGCACATGTGTATAGTCTATGTTTTTGCTCTTGAGGAAGTGATTTTAAATCGAGATGAGGGAAGACTTCTAATTTAGTCTAAAACTTGAATGATAAGAAGGTACCCAGCCAGATAAAGATTCCCAGAGCAGCAGCTTCTAGGCTGTGGGAAAAACTAGCATAGAGGCCCTAACATAGAGCTGACAAGGCAGGTCCTAAGATGGAAGGCCTATATGTTCAGGGCACACTGGGAAAGAAGATGGCGATTTGAGATAAGTTGAAGAGAAATTAGGAAGATTCTCCTTTTTTTTGGAGAGGTTTTCGCTATAGGGCGCATGTGCTCGCCAGACAAACAGAGACAGAGCAATAGAAAGCGAGAAATCACACCCCAGGGGGGATGGCCACGCCACAATCCCTTCTCCTCCATTGTCCTCGTGGGATCTTGGGCACACACGCACACGTGCCCGGCATGAGTTTTAAGCCACCAGGTCCAGTACGTGAACCGCGGTCGACTACGTGGGAGTCCAGCGACATAGCCATTACGCTAACTGCTGGTCCTGGAAGATTCTCCTTTTAAAAGCCTATAAGTATCCATATATCCCTGCTTCTGAGTTTCCACCCTGGGGTGGGAGGGAAGTCATTCCTGATATCTAACACTAGTCTTACTTGGTATTTTTTTGAGTCTTAAAGAGGAGTCAGTCTGTCTTTTAATGACAGAATCCATTTGTATATACCTGTATATGTTTGTATGAGCATGGAGAAATTATGGAGCAAGACGAGGATATATAGAAGGGGGTTTGAGGGTAATATAATTACCATTTCTACAAGCAGTCCTTTATCAGAATTTACCATTCAGGAGCTAACAGCTTTTTAAAGATGATGACATCAACCTGAATTGAGCAGATAGATCCTTTCCTGATGGCAAGACCATGAAGAATAACTAATTCTATACCCAGAACTTTGCAAAATATATGCAATTCTCAATATATGCAATAGCTGTGTGGTTAGACATTTCCAAAAAGCTTTTTTTTCTTCTGAGTTTATTTTATTTCCTCTATGGGGGAGCATTTCCAATACGCTCCCCCCGCCTCATTACGGGAGAACAGCAGGCAATTCACACCATGACCCACCGCCAGCCTTAGACAGCCTTGATCATGGGCACATGTGTGTGCCCATGTATGTACAGGGAGACCTCCAGATGTGGACCCAGGACCTTCTCATGTGGGTCCAGCATCTTAGAGAGTTGCATGCCCATCCCAAGCATTCTATCAGCACCTACTATTTGTTCAGTATCTTGGGGAAGGCAAGTGCAATAGAGTATGTAAAACCTATTCTGAAGGAGTTTATAATCCAGCTGAACAAGGAGAACTTGTGTATTAATGAAGAGTTAACTTAGATGTTACAAACTAGTTTAGAGAAGCTAGGAACCAATATGAGCAAGAGTTGTCAACGAAGCTTTCTCAGGAAGGTCAACTGTGAGCTGAATAAAAATAATATCTAGATTTAAATGAGATAATATAAAGGTTGGCCCCAGAGCCTAGTCTTTAAGGGAGCCTGATCTCACATGACCAACTGTGGTTGGTCATGGTTCAACTGTTGACCATGACAACTTGAAAAATATGGGGCCTTGGGACCAGCAGTCAGTGTAATGGCTATGTCGCTGGACTCCCATGTAGTCGACCCTGGTTCAAGTCCTGGACCTGGTGGCTTAAACTCACTCCAGGTGTGTGTGCGTGTGTGCCCAAGATCCAGAGAGGAGAATGAAGGAGAAGGGATTGCGGTGTAGCCATTCCTCCTGGAGGGTGATTTCTCTCTTTCTGTCTCTCTGTCTCTCTCTGTCTTTCTGTCAAGCACATGTGCCCTATAGCAAAAACCTCTCCAAAAAAAAAAGAAAGAAAGAAAAGAAAAGAGAAACATGGGGCCTGTGGGTGTGTGCATGCCCCAAATTCTGACAGGATGGAGAAATGGAAAACAAGGATACAAGGCATGACCATGCCCCACTGGGGAGTGCTTTCTCTCTTCTGTCTCTCCGGTTAGCACATGTACCCTCTGGTATTAAAAAAAGAGAGAAAGAGAATGTAAATAAAGAGGACAGCAATGGGCACAGTAACCACTCATAACTGACAGTTGCTTCTTTTTGTTCTTCTGTTGTTTTCCTTATTATCATTCTTCTATAACTGTTGCTAGTTCCAGTGTATAAAACACTTTCTCAGAAATTCTTTCCTTCAATAGTTACAATTCTGTGATTGGATAGGGCAGGTGTTACTGTTTCCATTTCACAGGTGAAGAAACTGAGGCTCAGGATGATTAAATAACTGAGGCTCAGGATGATTAAATACATTGCCAAGTCACAGAGCAGAAACAGAAACTCAGGTGCTCTGACTCTGCCTAGGCTTCCCTCATTATGGGAACAGCAGTAGGGAGTTCAAGCAGGCAGAACAGCAGGAACAAGAGAAAGAGGCAGGAAGCCTGGTAAACCCAATTACAAGTCAGGCGCACCAGTAGTGGCTCTCTTGAAAGGAGCTTGCTCTCTCTGCCTTCTCCTCCAGTGCCCATATTCCCAGATCACAGGTCCTAGCTCAGGAAAGGAGAAACATATTGGTGGATAACCTCAGCACAATAAGAAAACTGTGAGCACGAGAAATCCACCACTTCTGCAATCTCATTAGTGCTGCAGACCTACACATACATGCATCAGAACTGCAGGTTGTCAGTGGTAAGTTACTAAGCCTGAGGCTCGAAATAAATTAGGCCATGTCTCAGAAAAAAACAAGATTATGCTACTCATATTAAGTATTAAGCATACGTGTAGATTAAAATGCCATCTACTGTTTTGTCGGTCACCTTTCTTTTCTTGGGACCCTGTTGAGTGGCCTGAAGGCTATCTTCTACACTCCACTTAGACCCACCAGAACACAATGGTTCCGTCCTGTCACTTCCAGAGGGGACTTGGCCAAGTTGAGCCACCTACCGATTGTCTATCAGAGCCAGGAAATAAAGCCCCAGTGGGGGGGGGAGGCTGGGGGCTTCAGTGTCTGCCATTGGAATGAGGTTGCCTTCTAGGGTTGCCCCTGGCAACCAAGCTGCTTGAATGTCTGTATCTCCTCGAGGAGATGAGGAGCCAGAGACAGGAACTCAAAGTAAGGGGCGGCAGGTCCTTGAACGGTAGGATGCAGGGAGCATGTCAGTCATTGTCCTGTTTTCCTCCTCCCAGTCTCAGACCCCACTTTTTCTCTCTCTTCCTTTTTTTATGAATTATCTATTTATTTATTTATTTAAGTCCAATTGCTATTGTTGTTATTATTATTTTTTAATTTGACCAGAGAGAGAGAGAAAAGAAAAGTGCAAAAGCAAGCCACCAGGTCCAAAACTGGAAGCAGGGTTGGCCATGTGGAATCCAGCACCGCTAACCACCACGCCACGTGCCCATCCTAGACCCCACTTTCTTAATGAGTACAAGTGTTGTCCCCACATTTTCTTCTCTAGGGCTATAGGATCAACCCAAGATTCTACCTGAGGACAGGGAAGTTGGGGAGAATCTGTCCTGTTTAGCCTACAGCAAGAATTCTAGTACCCAATATATAACTGGCCACTTCCTGGCACACTGCATGTCCTCAAATATTTAACACTAGTTCATCTTATAAGCATTAATAGCCCTTTCTCCAGGTAGCCTACCCTGACTTACCTTCTGTGCACCAGGCAGGGAGAGGTGTCCCTACCCATGAAACTCTGTCTATCATAATATTCATCACTATTGGGAACCAGCAGTTAGCGTAATGGGTATGTCGCTGGACTCCCACGTCGTCGACTGCGGTTCACGTCCCGGACCCGGTGGCTTAAAACTCACGCCGGACGTGTGTGCGTGCATGCCCAGGATCCTGGGAGGAGAATGGAGGAGAAGGGATTGCGGCGTGACCATCCCCCCTGGGGGCTGATTTCTCGATTTTTGTCTCTATGTCTCTCTCTGTCTTTCTGGTGAGTGCACGCACCCTATAGAGAAAAACCTCTCCCCCCAAAAAATATTCATCACTATTGCATAATTATTTGGAGTTTTTTGGAGAGATTTTTGTTTGTTGTTTTTTTTTAAATAATTATCTTACTGAACTTTATTTATTCATCTGTTCAGAGAGAGACAGAGTGAGAAAGAAAGAAAGAAAGAAAATGAAAGAAAGAAAGAAAGAGAAAAAGAAAGAAAGGAAGGAAGGAAGGAAGGAAGGAAGGAAGGAAGAAAGAAAGAAAGAAAGAAAGAAAGAAAGAAAGAAAGAAAGAAAGAAAGAAAGAAAGGAAAAGAGAAAGTGAGAAAGCAGGCTGCCAGGTTCTGGACGAAAGAAAGAAAGAAAGAAAGAAAGAAAGAAAGAAAGGAAAAGAGAAAGTGAGAAAGCAGGCTGCCAGGTTCTGGACTCGAACCATAGTCAGCCATGTGGGAGTCCAGCACCCTTAACCACCATGCCACCTGCTGACCCTGAGAGTTTTTGCTAAAGGGTGCATGTGCTCTCTGGAGAGACAGGGAGAGACAGAGAGAAAGTGAAAGTGAGAAATCACCCCCTGGGAGAATGGCCATGCTGCAATGCTTTCTCCTCCAGTCTCCTCTTGGGATTTTGGGCATGCATGCAAACAGAGGGTGAGTTTCAAGTTGCTGGATCTAGGATTTGAACCATGGTCATCCAAGTGGGAGTCGAACACCTTAACCACTACACAACCTGTTGGCCCTAATTATTTGTTTTTCTTAACTACTTGAGATTACGAACTATGTCTCATTCTGGCACATGACCTGACACGTAAGAGGCACGAAATACATGTTTTTTGGATGGATGAATGAGAAAAAAATTCTTTCAGGAGGAAATGGGGGACAGGAGGGAGCTTTCCAAGCACTGGCTGGAGGAAACAATCTGTGCGTAGCACAGAGGGTCCTGGAATTATTGAACTTAATCTATGATATAGACTGCATGGAGGGAGCTGTGAAAGTAGGCAGGCATTATCCAGGACAGCCTTGACAACTGAATTAATACATCAGGGCCAGGAGAGTGGCAACCTCAAAGCAGCATTTTATGATGACAGCTCTGGCCAGGTGTAATAAAATAATTGTAACTACTAATCATTGTAAACTAATGGGTGAAATCCTCTTGGGCATGAACAGCCTCGCATCTCAACTCCCTTTAACTTTTCAGCTTCCACGAAATCACTCCCCCTTTGCTTCTCAGCTTATGGTGTTAAGCCTCTTCCATTTTATGTTACTTTTTTCCCCTATAACTCAAGTTACAGGTTCTCCTTCAACCACAGGACAACTACTTCCCTCCAGTTATGATGACCACACTCGTGATGCTTAGACCCTACCTTTCCTTTCTCTTACAGAATATAATAATTCAATTTTAGCCACTGTGCCTTCTATTCACCCACCTAAGTTACTTTCAGCCTCAGCAGAATATTCCTGGAACGACATTTCCTCACAGTCTGGTTTTCCAAACTGGACCCACTGTATTTTTCCTAAATACATGGTTTGTTATTTCTTAAATAATTTTGCCTTTTCTTTGTTTGACAGCTTCCCACATTAACAAATTAGCTCTTAATGTCTCCACTGCCTTGCTTAAACAGGAACAAATTGACCAACAATTTGGCTGACAGAGTCAATGCCCTAGAAGAAGTAGTTTTATATTTAGGACAAGAAATTCAAAATATTAAGGTCCGGTTGACTACTGCCTGTCATGCTGATTATAAACAGATCTGTGTTACTCCTTTACCTTACAATCACACACAAATTACCTGGGAACAAATTCAATCTCACTTCAGAGGGGCCTTCAACCATTCTCTCACCATAGACTTATGTTTGTTTTGCTTTCCAGTTATCATCAAACAATTTCATTCCACCATATCATCAATAGAAACTGAAATTCACGTCTCCAAACTTCAAAATAAGACAGGGGGAGATGGAGGAGTCTGACCCGGCAGTTCTCCAGGATCTGTCTGAGCCTCCTGACCTTTGAGCATAGCCTTTTTCAGTTCAGCACGATTGGCAAGGCCACTGCTGTATGCCCCCCAACCTAGGAACAAAGCTTGGGTCCATTTAACATGTTTGGCAAGGCCGCTTGTTGTACGCTCCAGAAACTGTGGTAGCCTTGCTGGGAAGCGACACCCCCTCTGACTCCCTGATATACTACTATAAAAAAAATTACATAGCTCTCTTGAGTATGTGATAAGATTTCCCCAAAATCCCCCGACCACCCCTTGGTCCTGATCACCTACTGTCAATTACAATGCTTTATCTCTGTGCTCACAATAGAGCGTGTGCTGAAGTTCTATCTAGGCAGAAATAATCTTGACCTTTTGAAGACCCTTCAAGATACATTTAACATAAGCATAAAGATCAACTTTTCATTACATAAAATAGGAGTAGGCCAAAACTGGCCAAGGGCACCCCCGCCCTCACCAAGTGAAATAAATAAATATATTAGGATTCCTTAAATTAAGTTTTAGATCCCTATAAAACTATATAAGTATCATTCTTTATTGAGATCCATAAGAACTAATACCTATACTTGAGATTTTCTCTTCTTAGCAATCACAAGATGGCTGCCGCTGCATCAGCTGATAATTATCTCTGCTTGCTGGAGCTGCTTTCCTGAAACTGCATTCCATGAAGACCTGCCTACCAAAATAGACCCACCCTTAATCCAACCCTGAATGGAAACTATTGAACTGTTAATTAGAACACGTAGCCCTTCACCCATTTACTTGCATGTATCACATTTTCAATAAAAAGGCACGATAATTCCTCGCAGTTGTCACTCTTCAGAGAGCAATCTCTGAGGGTTATCCAACTGAGGACATGCATGAAATGGCATCAAGGCCTTAGTCTTCCTCTCCAGTGCTGCCTTCCACGAGTCAACCCACCTCCACTGAGGCTGGACCCTGGCATTATTCATTTTTTAATTTGACCAGATTGTGAGAAAGAGAGAGGGAAAGAGATAGCAAGCCCCCAGGTCTGGGACTCAAACCACAGTCTCCCATGCAGGAGTCCAGTGTCTTAACCACCACACCCAACCGTTTCTTTTCTGGAATATGACAAGGGAGCCATGTTACTCCTCCTCTCAGTGTTTTTCAACCTTAAATGACAGTGGAGTCTTCTTCATGTTACACCCACTTGCAGTTCCTAAAAGAGCACTCACAAAACAGCTGGAAGATTCTGGAATCAAGTTTGCTTGCCTTGCCTTCTGCTGGATGCATCTGGACTACATATGTCAAGTTCACTGCCTGAGTGCACAGAGCCCTTGCTTAGAGGAATAGCTTCCCCAACAACTCTACATCAGAAGCAGCACAGGAACTGCTTGCAAGCTCTGGCTCTGAAGCCAGTCTTCCTGGGTTCAAATCCTGGCTCTGCCACTTATATATCCAGTCTGGACTGCCATGAGGAAAATATTACAGCCTGCTTCACTACGGTTGTTTGGAGGATTATGTTAGTGAGATAAGCCATGAAGAGCACTTAGTACTCACCTGATGCAAAGGAATCACTCAAAAAATGTGAGTCATTATCTTTATCTTATGCAACCACATGTACTACAAAGAGAGTTCAAGCCATCCATCCATAGTTCTGAACCAGGCCAACCTCCTGAGGCCTGGCATGAAAAAGTGAGGGGTAAAGGGCAGTCAATAGTATGGTGGCTAAGGTGGCTGGATCCCATATGACCAACACTGTAGTTTGAGTCCTGGACCTAGCAGCTTGAAAAACACACTGGACACATGTACATGTGTGCCCAAAATCCCAAGAGGGAAATGGAAAAGTAGGAATTGCAGCATGGTCAGCTCCTATGAGGGATGATTTCTCTCTCTCTCTCTCTCTCTCTCTCTCTCTTTGGCCAGTACACAAACTCCATAGCAAAAAATCAAAAACTTTTTAAAAAGAAAAAATATTTGATAAAGAAAACTACTTTTGTTTAAGAAAAATAGGAAAAAGTGAGGGGATCAATTCTCTCTTTGGAGAATTAGGAGTGGAACACAGTGCCAAATGACTAGCGGTGGAAGTGAAAGTAAGACGATGTATAGAAAGAGGAGCCAGAGTACCTGGTTGAGGCACGGAGAATCAGTGAGAAGCTCTGTCTGGAATCCTCCCTCACTCTCCATGCCCAAAGCCCCATTTTCTGACTGCCCCTGTTTTCCCTCTCTGTATCAGAGCAGCATCAGTGGCACTTCTATGGACTCTCTGTTTATTACAATTTTACCTTGTCTAAAACATATGTGAGTGTGTGTGTGTGTGTGTATATATGTGTGTGTGTGTGTGTGTGTGTATATATATATATATATATATATATATATATATATATATATATATTTGGTGTGTGTGTTATAAGGAGTGTGCACTCACCAGAGAGAGAAAGAGAGAAAGAGAGAGGGGGAAAGTGAGAAATCACCTCCAGGGTGGATGGTCATGCTGCAATCCCATCTCCTCTCAGGATTTTGGGCATGCACACACATGGGCTTGGCACATTTTTCAAATGACTGGGTCCAGAACTCAAACCATGCAGTCGGCCACATGGGATACAACTGTCTTTATCTCCATGCCACCTGCTGACCCCCTTGTCTGATTCTTTTATGAGAGTTGTGAGAGGTTTTTTCTTTTTTTTTCTTTTTTCTTTTCTTTTCTTTTCTTTTTTTTTTTTTTTTTTTTTTTTTGCTATAGGGTGAGTTTAGAAAATGGTGCTGGAAAAATTGGGTATCAACATGCAGAAAGATGAAT